>CM065700.1:23422364-23439864 GCA_017654935.2 Phymorhynchus buccinoides | reverse complement strand
GGCACTCCACAAACCGGAAGCCACATTTTTCGGCACTCCACAAACCAGAAGCCACATTTTTCGGCATTCCACAAACAAGATATCCTGAATACACCGGAAACAAACACCCCTTTATGGGTAAATGAGTATCTCTCTCCTTCCCTTCCCCCCCCTCTCTCTCTCTCTCTCTCTCTCTCTCTCTCTCTCTCTCTCTCACAATTTTTGGCAAGTATACGAATGACAAAATAGTATGCTATACTGTATAAGCAGGTGTCCATGAACAAATACTTACAGGCGTAGTAGATACACCCCCATACACTAGGGCGCTACACAGTTTCCCCTTGGAGCATACCCTCGCCTGTCTACCCATAACACACACACACACCCGAGCGCGCGCACGTGAGCATTAGTATTTGCAAGATATGTTCAACATCAATAAGAAGGTATTATTGAAAACATTAAATCGGTTACTTTGGGTAAGTTGTTTACTCCGAAATTGGGAGACCAGTGAAAGCTAAAATCTAAACACACGTTCACCCATTATGGCCATGTGGCCTGGGAACACAAAAGACAACGTTTATCTCCCTTGCTTACTTTCGGTATACCGGCACGGGACATTACCGATATACCCTACCGTTTTAATTCGTATTGGTATTTTATGTACTACCGGTTCGTGTCGCCAGCTCTATTGTATATCATGGAAAAGAACTAAACGAATGGGGGTAGGGTGGGAGGGAATGTGTGTGTGTGGGGGGGGGGGGGGGGAGGGGCACAGCTGGAGGTGTGAGTGGTGTAAAATGTTTTCCCAGTGCGTTCTAGCAGTCACACTTGAGGATGTTTTCCACATTTCGCCCCCACCTTGCCCCGCTCTACAGATATTTTCCGCACAGTAAGATTCTAGATCTTTCGTACAAATAGTTCCCACACCTTCTGAAAGTTTTACGCTTGCAAATTCCTCTGCCACTCCCTATAACTCTGCCTTTTCTCCTTTTGCTTCCTGTCAATGTCATCTACTATATTCTGCCTTAAGGGTTCATTCTCCCGCCTTTGTTCTAGACACTTTTACAAACAGTTTGTTCAAACGAAGACAGACTTGCTGAGCATAACGGCAGCATGAAACTGTCAGAGTGATCGACAAAGAAAAAGACTCCGGCGGGGTGTTCATTATGTGTGAAGGGGGCCTGAGGCCTTGTAGTTAATGGCACTGACCAGGCAGCAGTTTCGTGGTCTGTATCCCATGCCTCTGGTCTGGGCGGGCTCGTCGCAGGACGTGTAGGCCCCGGGGCTGAAGTGAAGCTCCATGTGGAACCGCTCGTCAGTCCTCTCATCCTGCATGGCACGCACACGTGCAGGCACACGTGCACGCATGCACAGACATGTGCACGGGCACAGAGAGATGGCAACGCACACAGACGCAGACACATAAAGACTCATACAAACATATACAAAGACACACAGAAACACGCACGCACGCACGCACACGCACACACACTATGCACTCACACATAGATGTTAACACATACATGGTTGTCAAGACAGACAAACAGACAGACAGATACACACACAACTGGCAACACACACACACACACACGCACGCACACAAACATGCTCGCACGCACAGACTCCACTTCATTCCATTTGTCTGCACTACATCACGCTGCATCACAATGCTTTGCAGTACAATACAGTCCTACATTGCATTGTTTTTATTTTATATATATATATTTTTTTATGTCCCATATGGCTTCGGCCGGGAGGACGTAAAGCTAAACTTTCTTCTGCATTGCATTACATAGCACTGTAGCTGACCTTTGAAATGAGCGTTTCTGATCGCATAACTGGAGATTACTCTTCCGTCTTCTATTACTGCCCTTTGTCAAACAAGAGGCAACATACAGTTTTTTGCCACACGAGGGCGAGGTAGAGATATTGAGTGGGTTTTCTGCTGCTAGGAAGCTGCCTTCCAGTCACCCATAATCAAGGGCTAAGGACGATAACCCCCACCTAAACAGCCCGTTACGCTATGCTATATTTGACACACTACGCCATACCAATACACTGCACTCCACTCCACTGCAATGATCTGCGTTACACTCTACTGCACTGCGCTGGAAGACACTACATTACACCAGAACACAACACAATGAACAAATACGCGATACGATTCAATCTCATACTGCACCAAATAATATGAAACGTTTTAATACAATACGGTAACGCTGGGAAACATAACATAATTGGATAACCCATTGCGTTACTTGAGACATTTTAGAAAATGTATTCAGCAATGATTTTGGAATGTAGGTTAATGCTTTAAACAATAGAAACGCCCATTTTGGAGACTCTCTTGCAAACTTACGGTACCTTAGAGGAGTCTTCATAGAGCATGAAGACCACCTGAGACATGTAGTTGAACTCAGCAGTGGCGTCCAGAAACGTCATGGCTCGCTCCCATTGGCTGTCAGGACTCGGGCGCAGCGTCTGATTGGACGACACAGCATTAGCTTTAGTGGTTGAGGCGCCACCTAAAATGATAAGGCCATTAAATCACTGCATAAACTCTCTCTTTTGCCATGGGAAATTTGTCGATATTATTCGTGGATGATTCTATAGGTTTCCAATAAAATCACGTCCTATGGGCAGACTAGAAACTAGTAAAGAGTCTTACTGTCAGGCTAGGAACTATTGCCTAGCAGTGAGGATAGACGACAATAGATGATGTACGATCAACGTTTTGGGTGAAATATTTTCATCTATAGTTCAAGATGAAGATTGAACACGATTGCCACAGAAAACAAGCATTAGCGCACCTACACACAACTACATGTTTCTATACAGAATACCCGTGAATAAGTAAAAGAACAAATGAAAAAATAAGGGCACGCATTTCAGAGATTCAGATTGTTTTCAAACTTCATGGGTCATATGACCCCTGATTACAGAAAATGAGGGGTCAATTTTCAAAATGATGGGCACATAATGTGTCATTGTAGTGGTAGAGTTACATTTCATTACAGACGTCACGGGTCAGATGACCCCTTGCTGCACAAAGTGAGGGGTCAAATCACCATCATTAGGGGTCAATGACCCGGGCCCGCTGACAATCTGAAGGTCTGGTGTGTACGCACGGACACGCGCCCGTTTATTTTTTTCATTTTTTCTTTTACTTATTTACGGCATTTCCGTACGGAAACATTTAGTTGTGTGTACGCGCGCTTAGAATGTAGATGTCTGAGCTTTGTGGTTCACGAGTTCTTTATGTGTACTCCCCACAGCCCAAGATAACTACTAATGTGTGTGTGTGTGTGTGTGTGTGTGTGTGTGCGTGTGCGTGCGTGTGCGTGTGCGTGTGCGTGTGCGTGTGCGTGTGTGTGTGTGAGTGTGTGTGTGTGTGTGTCTGAGCATGTGTGTGCGTGTTGGTGTTGGCAGATTTCTGAAGTAGAAGCTATTACCGCCATGAGGTTTCCGTATCGCAGTATGTTCATGACGGAGCGGATGTGAGATTCGCTGGAGAAGTACAGACGGGTTCGCACGAATCGTCCGGGAGATGCCACCCCCTTGGACAATCTGTCGTGACAAATCCTGCGTTAATGTCATACACTAGTGTAAATTATAAGACACACAGAGAAATAAGTAAATGATACACTTACTTCTAAAAGAAACGTGAATGAATTACACGCGTTTCATAAAACAACAACCGCAGGCTATCTGCTTAATGAAAGAAACGTGAATGAATTACACGTGTTTCATAAAACAACAACCGCAGGCTATCTGCTTTATGAAAGAAACGTGAATGAATTACACGCGTTTCATAAACCAACAACCGCAGGCTATCTGCTTAATGAAAGAAACGTGAATGAATTACACGCGTTTCATACAACAACAACCGCAGGCTATCTGCTTAATGAAAGAAACGCTAAATAACCTAACAATTTCAGTGAGTTCAGGGCCGAAACAATTGATTGAGGGGTGGGTTGGGTGGTGGTGGGTGGTGGGTGTTCTTCTCTGAAAACCCTCTGTTGTCCAGCTCTCCGTAAAGTTTCTTTGCACTGCACTGTCCTTTGAATGTTTGGACACTGAAAGCAGAATCATAGGGAAAGAGCATTCAGTGTTTGGGGACAAATGTGTGTGTTTGGTCGGTGAGCTGACATCTTTCTACAAATCAAGTATGATGAAAACATATTAATAATAGGCCTATTCTTTCCATGGGACTCCTGCTTCTATGACGTCACCAGCGGCCTCGTGGACCAGATTTTGATTTTTTTCAGGCTAAATGTTTGGATTCCCCCCCCGCTCAAATGACATGGGTGGGTAGACATGTTAGGTTGTGATTTTATTCACCAGTTCATGTCTGACCACTGTTCACCCTTCAAAACTTGTCCCGTTGGTGTGCAAGTGCTTCCCGTTGACATTTTTCGAACGACCTCAAACGCGTTTTATCAAGCGCCCTCGGCATCGCATTATTACATTTGATATTTTTTGTATTAATCGAGAAAACAGCCGTTGGAGCGGCATATCACATATTAGTAATTAAAATGGTGTCTGAAATTTTCGCATTTCTTGTGGAAGACAGTATCAATAGTGTGTGAGTGTGTGTGTGTGTGTGTGTGTGTGTGTGTGTGTGCATTGACTGCCTGTTTGATTCTTTATGTTTGAGACATTGGCTGATCGTGTATGATCGATTATTTTAGACGATTTGAATAATCCATGTTACGTTTTTGTCCCCATGGACTAATCCCATCAGCTTAATTTGTTACATCATAATTTATGGCAGTGACTTTTGATTGCCAAGTGTGTGTGCGCGCGCGCGCGCGCGCGCGCGTGTGTGTGTGTGTGTGCGTGTGCGTGTGTGTGCGTGCGTGTGCGTGTGCGTGCGCGTGTGCGTGCATGCGTGGGTCGTTTTCCAGTTTTGTTCTTTTTGATTAGTTATTTGTTACGCACTTGATGAATGGATAGTATTTGCATAGCGCCTTGGTCTCATTTGAAGTAAACCGCTATCTACTACACAAATGATGATGATGATGGTGAATGATGAAGAAGAAGAAGAAGAAGAAGAAGAAGAAGAAGAAGAAGAAGATGATGATGATAAAGATGATGATGGTGATGAGATGATGAAAAACATGATGATGGTGATGATGACGACGACGATGATGATGATGAAGATTGATTGATTGATTGAACTGTTTAATGGGTAAAGATCTAGGCACATTGAAGGCCTTTTTACAAATCCACCCATTTAAATAATAGAAATAAAACGTAACGAGGAAAAAAATAAATAATAAAATAAATAAAACACTAATAACAATTCATGCAAATAGGCAAACAAGGAACTCTCTCTCTCTCTCTCTCTCTCTCTCTCTCTCTCTCTCTCTCTCTCTCTCTCTCTCTCTCGCACTGTCCCTCTCATATTCCAATGTTATCTTATAATGTGTGTGGGTTTTTTTTTTTTTTTTTTTTTTTGTTCTTCCTTAAAATTGGGTTTATTCTGAAAAATTGTCATTGTCTCAAAATGGTTTCCCTTTTTTCGTACTCAATTTAAACTACCAATTCAAGTTCACCATTGTTAAGTATTATCCATGTTTGCTTTAAATCCCATTTTTGATTTCTTTTTCAATTATTTCATGTGCCAATTTTCCCCCCCATTTTCTTTCAAATTTTCTTTGCTTGATGCATGGTATGAATGTGTGAGTGAGAGGGCAAGGTGTAAAGAAGCTATTGTAGCTTATCCTTTTTACCCTCAATAAAACATTCGTATTCGTATTCTCTCTCTCAAGATACACACAAAGTGACACATGCACACAGACACGCATGCACGCACGCACGCGCGTACTCATATATATACACATGCAGACACACTCGCACACATCTACACACACATGCCTGTACGCACGTACGTACATACGCACGCATGCATCCATAGTCACGCATTTCGTTTTTGAAACTGCAGCTGCGAGTAGGTCATTTAAAACTAGTCATACTAGAGAGAGGTCATACGTATAAATAATTAACGCCTTAATTTCACTTTTGAATGACGATAATGAAGTCTTACAGGCGTTAAAAGAAAAACTTGTTTTGAACAAATCTAAGTTAGGCTTAGGAATGATTACTCTATGTGATGCATGATACTCATGGAATGGTTTTAGGACAGAAGGAGCACACTTTCCCCAAGTAACTGAGCAATAATCTAGACGTGTTTGTATAAAGGCAGAATAAAAAAGTTTTCTGGAGTGTTCGTCTAAAAAATGCTTTATCTGTGATAATTGAAAAACACTAAATTATATTTGTTTGATAAGGTAGTGAATATGATCATGCCACAGAAGATTTTCATCAATAATAACGCCTAATAATTTATGCTGTGTTACTTGTTTAATGTTGTTTCCTTTATATTTAACAATTAATTTGGTGACTTTCATGCATTCTCTTTTTTTTGACGAGGGCATTCATTCAGTTTTTTCAGGATGGACAAGCATATCGTTAGAATCACACCATGTCTCCAATGATTTCATACTGTTTTTTAGGTTATAATTTGTTTTCAATATTATAATTTGCGCTTTGTAAATTTGCGCTTTGTGAGCGAACAAATCACATATAGCATTTTTAATGGATAATGGGAGATCATTAATGTAGAGAGAAAATAATAGTGGTCCCAAAACTGAACCTTGTGGAACTCCTCTGGTTATGAATCTTTTGGAAGAAATGCTTCTGTCTAAAAAGACAGACTGGGAGCGGTTGGACAGGTAAGATCTAAAGAAACATTCTGCATTCTTATCAATACCATAGACCTTCAGTTTATCTAAAAGAATAGTATTACTGATAAAATCAAATGCTTTAGTTAAATCAGTGAAAATTACTCCAACTGCTTTTTTAAATTATTAATTTCCCTTAGCCAAGAATCATTAATCCGACATAAAGCCGTTTCACAACAATGTAGTTTTCGAAAACCTGATTGATGAACTTGTAAAAGATCGTACTTCTTAACGAAAGACGAGAAATGACAATGAATATGGCGTTCTAGTGGTTTGGATAATGACGACAGTAGGGAAATAGGTCTATAGTTGTTACAATCATTAATATCCCCCTTTTCAAGCAGAGGAATAACTTTGTCGAGTTTGGATGATTTTGGAAAATAATTCTGAGAGAGACAAAGATTGAAGAAGTATGTTAATGAATATACTATATAAGATGCAGACAATTTAAGTATTTCTGGACTGATTCCATCAAACCCACATGCTTTAAAATTTTTTTTATTTAAGGACGACAGATACACGGATACTTCATGAATAGACATGAGCGGAAGTTTTTTTCATTGATTTTATTTTTACAAAATTGTTTTAAAATAGTAGAATCAAAAGAATAATTGTTTTTGTTCTTTGTGCAAAGTTTTTCTCCAATATTTGTAAAATGGTCATTTAGTACATCCACTGGGGTGGTACATTTTTTATTCGATGTGCATGGCTTAGTTAGTTGATGAATAGCTTTCCATATAGATGACCCATTACTTTTGTCTTGCACCATCTTGCGGAATGAGTCTCGCCTAGCTTTTCTGATCATATATTGAACTAAGTTGCGTTGTTTCTTAAAGTCTTTATATGGGCCAGACTCTCTAAGATATCGCGTTTTAACATTTCTGCTAAAATCTCCCAATTAAGCCAAACAGGTAAAACATCTGATTTCACACGTTTCTGAATTAAAGGAATGTGTTTATTTAACAACATTTAAAAATGCTGAAGTCCAAGACTCAAGTGCTTCGTCTGGGTCAGTAAAACTGTAAATGCTTGAAAACGGCACAGCAGAGAGATCAGTATAATACGACTGAATATCAAAGTGTTTAAATGAACGAAATGTTATGACTGAATGATTTGTTTTAGGCAAAGAAGAAGAAGAAGAAGAAGAAGAAGATGATGATAATTGAGTATTATGTATTATTATTATGTACTTCATAGTCACAGAGGCGTCTCTGTGAAATTCGGGTTGCTTGGGAGAGCGCGTCGCAGCCAGAGGCGCGCCACCCAATTCTTTTTTTTTTTTTTTTTGCATGCGATTTTTGTGACTGATGAGGAAGGAAAGGGTGTGTGTAAATTTTGACCAAATGAAAACTTTTTCGTTGCCATGTTTAGCGTAAGCTAAGTGAATGAGCACACGGTACCTCGGTTTATCGTCTCATTCGAAAGACTCCCCCGTTCAGACCGTAAGGCCTAGTGCAAAGTGAGAGGAAAAATCTCCTGTACCCAGGTTCGATCTCGGGTTTACTTGACACGAGGCGAACGCGCTACCACTGTTCCAGATTTCGCTACCAAAAAAAATGCTATTTGTTTACACGAAGCAAAAGCAAAGCAAAAGGCAAAAGAAACAACAAAAGAAGGGCGTGGTATGGAACAACAAAAGAAGGGCGTGGTATGGAACAACAAAAGAAGGGCGTGGTATGGAACAACAAAAGAAGGGCGTGGTATGGAACAACAAAAGAAGGGCGTGGTATGGAACAACAAAAGAAGGGCGTGGTATGGAACAACAAAAGAAGGGCGTGGTATGGAACAACAAAAGAAGGGCGTGGTATGGAACAACAAAAGAAGGGCGTGGTATGGAACAACAAAAGAAGGGCGTGGTATGGAACAACAAAAGAAGGGCGTGGTATGGAACAACAAAAGAAGGGCGTGGTATGGAACAACAAAAGAAGGGCGTGGTATGGAACAACAAAAGAAGGGCGTGGTATGGAACAACAAAAGAAGGGCGTGGTATGGAACAACAAAAGAAGGGCGTGGTATGGAACAACAAAAGAAGGGCGTGGTATGGAACGGTATGTTGTTGTTGTTGTCGCACCCCGGCCAAAAGACTCCAGGGATCCTCTGAACAGCCAAAGTCACTTGAACACTATGGCACAAATGCACCAGCCAGGGTGGTGATGGTGGTGATGACGATGATGGTGATGATGATAATGATGATGATGATGGTTAATGATAATGGTGATGATGATGATGATGATGATGGTGATGATGATGATGATGATGATGATGATGATGATGGTGATGATGATGATGATGGTGATGACGATGATGATGACAATAATGATGATGATGATGATGATGATGATGATGATGGTGAATGATAATGATGATGGTGAATGAAAATGATGGTGGTGGTGATGATGATGATGATGGTGATAATGATAATGGTGATGATGCTGATGGTGAATGATAATGATGATGGTGATGATGATGATGGTGGTGGTGATGATGATGATGGTGACCACAACTGTTATTACCTGGAGTCCAATCGAGTGGTGGACTCTTCAACGCTGGAGGTGATGGCCTGCTGGAAATCAGAACGGATCTTGTGCAGGAACATGGAGCAGTAGGACTGGGCGATATGGAGCTTCTCCTCAACCGTGATGCCGTATTCCTGAAGGTAAAAGAAAAACAAAACATAGATAGACGGATGGATGAATAGATAAATATGAACGAACGAACATATCGTAATGCTGGTAAGCTTTATAAAGCTCATTTAGCATGGCATCGAAATGTACAGTAACAAAAGCGACTGATTTGATGGATTGATAAGGAAAACCACGGCAATGTCATTATCTTCTTTTGAGCTGTTACACAACGCAGTGAACCATATCAGTGGCTGTGTTCCCTGCCACGCTGTTGTAGCGCACGTCGTCAGCCCAGGTAAGGCCACATGACACGCATTCACCTGTGGGATAATGATGTCAGCAAGAGCCTTGGAACACACGAAGAGCTATGTGGTGGCCCTGTGGTATTGTGAAGTATTCTGGTTGTGCAACAAGTCCACTATACAGCTCTGCAGCCTTTTTTTTTACCTCCTTCACCCTTTCCCTTCACACACCCCTAAATCCTTGAAGCACATAAAGAGCTCGGTGGCCCTGTGATATTTTATGGTCTTCGAATTGTGCAGCAATCCCAAACTAGAATAGTTCTACTCCCCTTTTACTTTGTGCCCTCTTGTCTCCCCTTCAAGAAAACCAACCTGCGGGATGACGATGTCAGCCAGCGCCTTGGAGCACATGAACAGCTCGGTGGCCCTGTCGTACTGCAGGGTCTTCTGGTCGTGTTGCAGGTCTTAACTTTTAGCTCTAAGTCTCCACAGTCCCCTTGAGGCCTCTCTCTTTCTTTCTGTCTGTATCTGTCTCGCTCTCTCTCTTTCTCTCTGTGCCTCACACCCACCTGGGGAATGACGATGTCAGCCAGCGCCTTGGAGCACATGAACAGCTCGGTGGCCCTGTCGTACTGCAGGGTCTTCTGGTTGTGCTGCAGGTCGTACTTGATGCAGTCGTAGATGTCGGGGATCTTGTTGATCTGGAACTGGCCGTTCTTCAGGGGGAAGTCCTTCTCCAGCTTGGACCATCGCCGGACCAGCAGCTCCCACGACTCCCCATTGTACAGTTGAAGATCTGATACATTTTGTCACGTATGTTACCAGAGGAGTGGCTATGAGCCAAATCGTTTGCCTCGCAAGCAACAAACCCTGGTTTGCTACCCGGTTGCAGACTCTATGATCTGAACGGTAAGTCTTTTGAGCTTAAGGTGAGGTATGATCGTTTAGCGAAAGAGTGTCTCGGAGGTAACGCATTCATCTCGCACGGAACAAACCTAGGTTTGCTTTCTGTTCCGGCCACAGCAGCAATTTGTTTCTGCTTACACTCAATTAGACGTCATGGTCTCAAAGTTAACTCTTTCGGACGAGACGGCACAAACCAAGGTCCTGTGTGTTCCAGCACTTCACGCACATTAAAGAACCCAGTGGCAACAAAGTGAGTACTTGTAAAATACCCCTTCCCCTTCCCTTACACAAAACCTGCACGCAAAGAATGTGTGGCGCTGCACTAGTGGCGACGATCTCACCAGAAGTGAGTGACCCGAATAGACAATACAGGAAAGACAATACAGCACAGTCATGGCACATTACATCACCAATTCCAAAAGAGAAAGAGAAAGAAGAGACACACACAGATAGAGAAACACGACAATGAGAGAAGAACGAGACAAGGGAGCTCCCTAATACCTCGGGTGCTTTGTTCCGCCCCGAGGGCCTTGGTTTTCGCGGTGATTTCGGTCATCATCTGGTACACCTGTTGACACATGGACTTGGGGTTCTTCACGAACACCATAGCGTTCGTCAGGGCCAGGGTGTTGGTTGGGTTCAGCTGTACATTTTGCGCAGAGAAGAATGTACCATCGTCATCATCATCGTTATCATCATCAGCGTCGTCGTCATCATCATCGTCATCATCAGCTTCTTCGTCATCATCATCGTCTTAGCTTCATCATCATCTTCATCGTCGTCATCAATATCATTATTGTCAGCATTTTCATCATCATCGTCATCGTCATCCTTATCATCATCATCATCGTCAACAACAACATTCACGAACACCATAGCGTTGGTCGAAGGGTTGAGGTGCAATGTGACATCAAGAGAACAACAACATACCGGGTCATTTATCATAGTGATGACGACGATGATGATGACCGGGAGGATGGCTATGATGATGATGATGATGATGATGATGATTATTGTACAACTCTCACTTTGCCATTGGCCCCTAATGCATGCTGATGTCATCCAATGACACAAACCATTGGAGTGACGTACTGCAGTAGCGGCTGTAGTGGTGGCATAAATACAGCTGTCCACCCCCACATACCTTGGCATAGTCGGCTTCAGTAAAGTCACGGTCTTCGTTGAACATAGCCTGCAGCTTTTCTTTTACTCTGTGAAACACACACACACACACGCGTGAACACACACACACACACACACACACACGCGTGAACACACACACACACACACACACACACACACACACACACACACACACGCACACACACAGACACACACACACACACACACATAAACACACACACACACACACACACACGCACACACACACACACACACACACACACAAACACATAACACACACACACACACACACACACACAAAGAGTGGATAATGTTCAATCTTGGTCATCGCTGCTGCTGCTATTGTTCTTCCTCCATCAACCAGCATGACACAAAGGAGCGAATGGCGTAACAACTGATTATGGTCGGTCAAGGCATACACGTTCACTCCAAAAAGTTATATACACGGATTTTCATAAAACATTACAGTAGATAAGGTTATACCATAAGACACAAATCACTTATAATATTTTGTGCTCAATCCAAACTTTCCTTTAGATAAACATGTTTTGCCCATTTTATCGCATATATAATATACATGTATAGGGAAGGGTGGTGGGGGGTGGGCCGGTGTTAATAACAATATAAAAAAAGGAATTTCGAAACTGTTGGCAAATTGTGATAGCAATGATCCGTTATAAAGTTTGAGTTTAATTCTAATACATCTATTTTCAAAGGTTACGCAGCATTGTTCCCCCGTCTCTGTATGTCCCCGTCTCTATGTGTCCCCGTCTCTATATGTCCCCGTCTCTATGTGTCCCCGTCTCTATATGTCCCCGACTCTATGTGTCCCCGTCTCTATGTGTCCCCGTCTCTATATGTCCCCGACTCTATATGTGTCCCCGTCTCTATATGTCCCCGACTCTATGTGTCCCCGTCTCTATATGTCCCCGACTCTATGTGTCCCCGTCTCCATATGTCCCCGACTCTATGTGTCCCCGTCTCTATATGTGCCGACTCTATGTGTCCCCGTCTCTATGTGTCCCCGTCTCTATGTGTCCCCGTCTCTATATGTCCCCGACTCTATGTGTCCCCGTCTCTATGTGTCCCCGTCTCTATGTGTCCCCGTCTCCATATGTCCCGACTCTATGTGTCCCCGTCTCTATATGTGCCGACTCTATGTGTCCCCGTCTCTATGTGTCCCCGTCTCTATGTGTCCCCGTCTCCATATGTCCCCGACTCTATGTGTCCCCGTCTCTATGTGTCCCCGTCTCCATATGTCCCCGTCTCTATGTGTCCCCGTCTCCATATGTCCCGACTCTATATGTCCCCGTCTCCATATGTCCCGACTCTATGTGTCCCCGTCTCCATATGTGCCGACTCTATGTGTCCCCGTCTCCATATGTCCCGACTCTATGTGTCCCCGTCTCCATATGTCCCGACTCTATATGTCCCCGTCTCCATATGTGCCGACTCTATGTGTCCCCGTCTCTATGTGTCCCCGTCTCTATGTGTCCCCGTCTCCATATGTCCCGACTCTATGTGTCCCCGTCTCTATATGTGCCGACTCTATGTGTCCCCGTCTTACCTCTCTCCGTCGCTTTGTTTATCCTAACCTAAATCTATCCCTAACCATATTCCTAACCCAAATACTAACTTTAGCTCCTAAGCCTATCCCTAACCGCTACCCTAATCCGAGGGGGCACAGAGAGACTGGGACGGAGACAGGGACGTACATACAGAGACGGGGACATAATGAGGGCGACACATAGAGACAGGGAGGTACATACAGAGACGGGGACATAATGAGGGCGACACATAGAGACAGGGAGGTACATACAGAGACGGGGACATAATGAGGGCGACACATAGAGACAGGGAGGTACATACAGAGACGGGGACATAATGAGGGCGACACATAGAGACAGGGAGGTACATACAGAGACGGGGACATAATGAGGGCGACACATAGAGACAGGGAGGTACATACAGAGACGGGGACATAATGAGGGCGACACATAGAGACAGGGAGGTACATACAGAGACGGGGACATAATGAGGGCGACACATAGAGACAGGGAGGTACATACAGAGACGGGGGCATAATGAGGGCGACACATAGAGACAGGGAGGTACATACAGAGACGGGGGCATAATGAGGGCGACACATAGAGACAGGGAGGTACATACAGAGACGGGGGCACATGAACATGATCCCATTTTCAAATGATATTTCGCTGGGGTAGCCCTAGGCATTGCACGTGACTCACGCCAGCTGTGACTTGCAGGTCTTGTTCTCGCCGTCCAGCATCCCCTCCGTGTTGGAGGACTTGACCATCTGCACCACGATGGGCGTCAGTTCACCCTCCAAGGCCAGCAGACCCTGGGCAAGAACCAGCACACAGGCACAAAGACACAAACACACATACAGACTTTTAGAAACACAGACACTTGACCATCTGCACCACGATGGGAGTCAGTTCACTTTCCAATGCCACACAAGCATACACAGACACAATATACAAGACACAGAAACGCTTATACACATATACATCCCCCCACTCTCTCTCACACGCATACAGACCCAGACCCACAGATACATACACAAACACACAGAGACAGATAGACATGCACCGAGAGATACACCGAGACATACACATTCACACACCAGCTGTGTTCCAGAGCCCACAGACCCCGTGGAAAACGTCAGACACACACACACACACATGCAAAGACACAGACCTACACATACACAAACACAGTCGATATAGACACACACACGCACATGCACAAAGACAAACATATACACATAGAGAATCACACACATATCAGCTCCACCTCCAGAGCCAACAGACCATGTGGAAAACCACCACCACACAGACATATACAAACAAAACACAGTCATAATTATAGACACAGACAGACACTTATGCAGACACCCAGAAACAGACAGACAGACAAACAGACACACACACACATACAGAGCCTGTGCCTTTATTATATCACGCCCCTACCTAAGACAGAAAAGCTGTTGCTTTTTCAATCACAATTATAGTCATATAATGCTGCAGTACAAGTTAAACGCCATTTGTCTGATCAGCACCGCTTAGTCTTTTGTGGAAGACTACTCTCAAACTAGGGGGCATTTGCACTGGCTCTAGTGATGCAGCCAAAAGGATTGGTTGCATAAACGCGTACCTTGGTGAAGGCAGCGGCTGTCATCTGCACTCGGCCCTCGTCGGACGAGTAGATCTTCAGGTCATGGCGGAAGGTGCTGTGAAGGCGCAGAAATCCTAGTCCTGGGGCCTCAAACTGACCTGTACGAGAGAATACCAATATGTCAAAATACTAATATTTCCTTCATAGGGATAAAATGGAGAAGTTTCGAGAGCTTCTTTGCACCATGCCCTCTCGCACACATACATAGTTGCATTTAAACGCATGCAACATTCAAAAAGAAATCGAGTCAAGCAAATAAAAGATAAAGCACAAAAGCGAGCACCTGAAATAACTGAACCAAGAACAAAAATGAAAGCGAATAGATGATAAAAAAGTATTGTACACACAACATGAGAGAGAGAGAGAGAGAGAGAGAGAGAGAGAGAGAGAGAGAGAGAGAGAGAGAGAGAGAGAGAGAGAGAGAGAGAGAGAGAGAGAGAGAGAGAGAGAGAGAGACACAGAGAGAGAGAGAGAGAGAGAGAGAGAGAGAGAGAGAGAGAGAGAGAGAGAGAGAGAGAGAGAGAGAGAGAGAGAGAGAGAGAGAGAGAGAGAGTGAGTTTTAATAACGATGCGCTCATTTAATTGTGTTACTGTTAGTTGTGCGCACCTGGCTGTAATTTCCCAATGTATGAGATAATAAAGTGAATAATTTGAATTCGAGTCAGACAGACAGTCAGCCAGAAAGACAGACAACCAGACAGCAAGACAGCAAGTGGCAGGCAGACGGACACAATCCGTAGACAGTATGACTATGGACAAAGTTGTAGCTTAGACAGCCTCCGACAAATGCTTCCACTGAACGTTTCACTGAGAAGCAACAAACAGTCTGCCGTTCTCGGGGAAAAGGGGTAGGGTTAGGATCAGCCTTGACTTGCTGTCATGAAACTGAAAGAACCGGTTTTTTGAGACTGAGAGTGGTAAAAATGCAGGTGGGAGATGTCTAATCTACAAGTTAGCCTGATGCTCTTTACTACTTGCCTTGCCCTCCAGGGTACAAGGTTCGGAAAGCTTTGCCCAGATTTTCCGCCTGAATTTTGCCAGCAGGGGTTAGCTCCCCTCCCCACTTCAGAATCAGCAGCAGGGACGGGTCCTTGAGTGCTGGGTCTGTGAAGAACGATTGACACCGATGGGTTGTATGCAGTAAATATCAACAATTAATGAACATTTACAAAATTAGAAAAGATATTTGGGAACACATTTTCACTTGAAAACAAATAAGCATTCTGAACCACTGTAATGGTTTGGGCGTTTCCCCAATACGTGTACGAATCAATGTTAATGCAAATGCAAGCTTTTGGCAACATTTTGCTAATCACTGAATTTGAAACAAAATGCTGTTAATTAAGACTTTCTTTTGTTTAATTTACCATACGTGAAAATCTATATACAGCCCCTCATTATGGCATTTAGCACAATCATATAAAATTAACATTTAGTGTATAGACTACCACTACCTTTCCCTCACATGGGAAGAGTTTTGCATTGAACAGGGAAGCTTCGTTGTTTCATAGTTGTTACTTACGCTGAGTTCATATTCATAAACATGTTTTCCGCCTCATTGCTTAATGATTTTGCTGGTCAGATGACTTTGATTCCTTAATTAATTATCTATTTCGTTACCATTAACAGCGCCAAACTGAAGAAGATGAAGGTTCCCAAAACAGGTCAATTTGTTTGAACACGCCGGTAGTAGCTTTGCATCACGAAGTGCAACAGATAAACATAAAAGATCTTTCAGTGCTACTAGTTACTGATCCACTTGCATACTGGTTCAACACGAAACGTAAAGTGTAATGGGATAGAAGGAGAGAATTTGACTCTGAGCCTGAGTCTGAATGATTTACTGATTAGGCCGGCCCATTTCAAAGAAAGACTACATATAACAAGAAACGTTGATCTAGTAAAACATTAATAAGGGGAAAAAATAGGATAAATAAATGAAATAAACATTAAAGAAGCACAAAACACAGGAGAGAGAGAGAGAGAGAGAGAGAGAGAGAGAGAGAGAGAGAGAGAGAGAGAGAGAGAGAGAGAGAGAGAGAGAGAGAGAGAGACAATTAAAAATGTTTGAACCGAAAACGAATGCAAAATAACGAAACAGCGAATCACATCACATCATACCACCCCACCCCACCCCACCCCCCAAAAACAGAAGCAACAAAACAAAAGAAACAATAACCAAGCAAAAACAACAACAGATAAACAAACCAAAACAAACAACAACAACGTGGCTAAATCAAACCAAGCCAAAAATCAGAAAACACAAAAATATCCTAACACAAAACCAAACCAAAGAAACAAAACAACATAAACTGTCAGCATCCGAATGTGGATGACAAACAAACACATCAAAACCACCCCCAATACCCGGCACACTGTCTTCACACTGTGAATTGCCCTTCGGCTGATGCTTCAGCTGAATCTTGCGATTTATCCCCGTAAACTTGTACCTGAGAGAAAGAGAGAAAGAGAGAGAGAGAGAGAGAGAGAGAGAGAGAGAGAGAGAGAGAGAGAGAGAGAGAGAGAGAGAGAGAGAGAGAGAGAGAGAGAGAGAGAGAGAGAGAGAGACAGAGAGACAGACAGAGAGAGACACAGAGAGAACAATGGAACACAATTTTAATGTTTCAGGCCCCCGGTCTATAACATAGGAGGAGCAGAGAGA
>CM065700.1:23399055-23421864 GCA_017654935.2 Phymorhynchus buccinoides | reverse complement strand
TCTCTTTTTTTTTGTAAGTCTGTATACTTGGCTTTATTGGCGATTCTCTATTGTAACTATGTATTCCCTACCCGTCAATTTTATATACCTTGACCTTGGTCCTTTGACCTGAGCATAATCCATCTGTATGATTAGAAATATCTTTCAGATTTTTGCATTTTTAGTCCCAAAATTTCAAAATGTTGATCAATAGCTCAAAGCGTTGTACATAACTGACATTATTATTTAAAGTAAATTAACAACCTTTGGGTGTCCCTGACCATTTGTCCGTAGTTTCTTTCTCCTTTCTTTCTTCCCTGGTTATGTTGTTATATCTTTATAAACATCATGTATAACATTTAGTTCCAAATTTTGAAGAGTACTGTATAACGTACAGGCTACTGTGTTACCACAAACAGTATCGTGTTTTCTGCACTACATGACTTTTGACCATGCCTGTTTTAAATTTTGTTTGTGTAAATCCCATTGTTATATAATATCTCCTGAGCTCGGCATGCACCTGAGAGCGCGTCTCTCAGGTTTCCTTTATATACTTTTCTGACCCTGACATTTAAATCTTGTTTACCATCTTATTCAGTTTCCTCATGGGAAAGCTGCCTACTTGCTCTTAAAGTTTGCTGGTGTCGCTGAAAAGTCCCCACATTGGGAAAAACTAGTTGAGCTGTTGTAGGTTATTCTGTTTGTTGAGGAAGCTCAATCTAAGGGCTATTAGTTGCACTCCCTCCTCCCTTCTAATTAAAGTGGTAAAGCTCATTCCCCAGAGTGAATTTTAGGGGGCTATTTTTCACTTCTTGTTTTAATATTTTAAAGGCAAAGAATAAGTTACCTGCACAAGAAATATCACTACTGTCTTCAGCCTTTTTTCAGATATACATAACCCACACACACAGCGCGCGCGCGAGCGCGCGCGCGCGCGCGTGCACGCACCTACAGACGCAAACGCACGCGACAAACGCACAAGCTTGCACAACGGGTGACCCGTCACAACACACACGACCATGTGACATGCGCGTTTTCGGTTTCGTAGCCCACATGTGTGCGCATGGAGTGTACATGTGTGGCCTCGATAAATATATGCAATAAGGCCAAATGCAATTTACATTGTTTTGTTGTGTATATTACCCTACTGACACGGGGGAAAATTACTGAGACGATAGTTTTAATTTGCATGTGCATTTTTGTTGTGACTGGTTAGGACTGAAAGGGGGGGGGGGGGGGGTGGGGGGACTGGGGGGGGGGGGGGGGGGGGGGGGGGGGGGGGGGGGGGTGGGGGTTGGTAAGGAATTTTGAACCAAATCCCACTTTTAATTGGCCATGCTATATGGGATTAATGTTTGCTAATTTAGTGCCTGGGCACACGTGGCCCCAGAGCCTCTCCTCCGGCCTTTTTATTATCGTCTCTAAAATCGTCTCATCTTCACAATCCGAAAATGCTCTTGTTCAGTAACTCGTAAGTACCTAGTGCACAGAGTATAGAGGGAACAATCCCCAGTACCCCAGACTCAAAACTCAGATTTATTGTATAATAACTGAGGTTGTTGTTACCCAAACCGAACCATCTGTGCCAACGGCCACGAACAACGCCCGCTGGTGATATGGTGTTGTGTGATGTTATCCCTGGCTGTTTTTTGTGTTATGCGCCGTTTGCTGTCTTCAAAAATAATGCTTTCTTCTCTTCTTCACAGAACAAAAAAAATTACAAAAAACAAATGTTTTGTCGTTTGGGTTTATTTTCATATCAAGATATAGTCCTTGTTTATAAAAAGTCCTATAATTTTTTGCTTTTTAAATAATGTTTGTGGTATGCTGTCATTGTGGCTTGAGTCAAACACGTTGGATACAGGACGTGCGATGGTTGATGCTTATTTGTTACGTCGCTGATAAGTAGTTAATTTGTACAAATTGTATAACAGCTTGAGAATGTAACAAACTACTATAAGGCTCCGCCCGCCCTAGGCCCCCCCCCCGCCACAACGACCCGACAATAAACAAACTTATAGCAAACACTCTAACGATTTAAGACCAATGCACGCCACTGGGACCAGCCGGCTTGGACGTGTAAGGCTTCGCAGACCCGCTTCGCCCCCACACAAGAGCCCCCGAAAACACACAGCACAAACAAACAAAAACATAACAAAAACATTCAAAGTAATATTAATTAACACAAACACAATAATACAAAGTCCCCCAACACACAAACAGCCCCCCCCAAAAAAAACAAAAAGCCCGCCCCCATAGCCCATAACAAGCCCCCCCGCCGCCCCTTATTACAATATACAAAGAGCCCTGACAGAGCAGACCAAAAACAGCCCAAACAGCCCACAAAGCCCCCAACAAGCCCCCCCGCAATACAAAACAAACAAACCTACATACAAATTATACAGCCAGAGCCAGCCGCCCATAGGGATTCTACAAGAGTTACATACACTAACAGAGAAAACAAACAAATTACAGTTTTACTAACAAATTAAACATTTATCCTACAAAGAAACAAACACACAAGACACAGCCCCCCAACTTATTAATCAAGCCGGCCTTGCCAGCCACCAAAAAAAAAAGAGCCCCAGCCAGCCCATCAGCCGAAGCCACAAAAAACAAGGCCAAGAAGTAAAACTTATTACAGAGCCAAAAGCCCCGACCCCGCACTTATAACAGCCCCACAAAGGCACAAACGCAAATTAACAAGCCAAACAAACAAGAAAGCCAAAACAAACACCAGCCCAGTCCCCCCCCGCACAACAAGGAATAACAACAGCCGTCCCCCAGCCACTTACCAAAAAAGCCCCCCAACCAAAAAACAGCCAGCCAACAACAAACTTCTTACACAAAAACACAAAACAACCAAACCCAACACAACAAAACAATTTACAGCCACCCCAGGACCAAGCCCCCCCAAACACAAGAATTACAGCCACCCCACCATCACCAAAGCCTATCCAAATACCAGCCCTCACAACAACGCCCCCCCCCCCCCCACCGCCAAAAAGCCCGGCCCCACCGGCCCACCCTAAATCTATCTCTCCTCAATCCTCCTCCTCCTCTCTCCTCAATACGAAAAACAAGAACTTTTAACAACTTACTGCCCCCCAGCCAAAAGCCAACACAGACTACAAAGAGAACAACACATACAGAAACAATAACATACAGCAAGAAGCCCCCCCCCCCACATCCCAAACAAGCCACCAACACACCCAAGCCAACAACAAGGAAACAAACACTCTATATTTGTAAACAAGCCCAGCCCCCCCACAACAAGCCCGAAGAAAGCCAGCCCCTAACAGAAAATTTATACAGCCTTAACACAACCAAAGCCACAGTTTACACAATTTTAAAACCTTTAATAACAGCCCTCCATGCCCAAACTTACAAAAGTGCAGCAAGGGACAAAACAAACACAAGACAAAACAGCCCCCCCCCCCATACAACAAGCCGCCTTACACAAAAAACTTAAAAAACCAACGAGAGCCGCAGCCCAGCCCTCCCTACCAACACAAACAACCAAAATAATTATATTAACCAAGAAACAGATATTGACAGAAAGCCTTAAAAAACCAAACATTAAAACTTACAAACAAACAGAACCAAAACCAGAACAGCCAGCCAAACTTTTTCCAAAAAGAGCCCCCCCCCAACCCCAAGCCAGCCCCCCCCCACAAAAACAAGCCGCCCAAACTTTAACCACCACAAGAAACACAAAAAACAAACAACAACAAAAAGCCCACTAACACGCAAGCCCCCCCAAAAAACAAAATAACACAAAAGCAACTTACACCCCCCCCATAAACAAAACATAAAAACAGCCCCCCCCAAAAAAACCACCGTTAGAATTTAGTACTTAAACATATCCAGACTTCTAAAATTGCCATATCTTAACCTCATCGGACATATACTTTATTTTAAGCGATTTTTACAGCAACAAAAAAATAATGCAGATAATGTCTTTTTTTTTAATGCCTTTTCTTTTCTTTTTTTTCTCCCTCAAGCTTGATTTGATCACATAAAGAAGAAACATCATAATGATCACACGTCCAATGCTCAATGTCTACCGACCTCAAGAAAACAAGCCAACAGCACACACGGCCCCCACCGACAGCGAGCCCCAGTGTTTAACAAACAATTTATAAACGGCGTTTGTGTAACTAGAGTGCCAAAAAAAAGATTACTCTTTTTTCCTTTTATTTATCTTGTTTTCTTTCTCTTTCTACTTTTTTTTTTTACTTTTTTTTTCTTTTTATAAACGAAATCTCATTCATCGAGAACAACCACTGAAACAACGATTTGTATAATTCCAATTAAAAAAAAAACATGACAATGGACAGGCAAACGAACAGCGTTCATTCTTTAAGTATCCATCAAATAAGTATCATATAGCATGCTCCACATTATCGATATCAAATAAACTTAGGACAGTCCAAAATGGAGCTCCTCAGAATTACAAGCACTGGTCTCC
The DNA here is from genome assembly GCA_017654935.2 of Phymorhynchus buccinoides. NCBI lineage: Eukaryota > Metazoa > Mollusca > Gastropoda > Neogastropoda > Raphitomidae > Phymorhynchus > Phymorhynchus buccinoides. The sequence continues at coordinate 23,417,414 of CM065700.1, read as the reverse complement.
CTTATTAAGTATTACTCGTAGTAAATGCACTTACAAATTGCCAGACTCTTTCAGACAGCCCAGACAATTACTGCTTGAGACAATGAGATAACATTATTACATACAAGTTAACACCACGCCCCAGGGAGAGACCAGCAGAACAGCATAGACCTCTATAATTTCCCACTCAACCCCCCCCCCCATCCCTCCACCCCCACCAACAACCCCCACCCCCCTCCTACACAAAACACCCCACAAAAAATGCATCTCCCACACCCCCCAACACCACACACCCCCCCACAAAGACACCCAGCCACACCCAGCCCCAACCCAACCCCCAACACAACCACCCCCCATCAAACCACTACTAACTCTAACTCTCAAAACACAAAGCCCACAGACACCCCACCACAACACCTACCAAACACAACAAGCCACAATCCTCACTACAAAGCCCCAAGCCAACAGCTCACAACACTACATAGCCGAAAGTCTCACCAGCGAAAAAACCCAACACACACAAGCCCCACACACCAAGCAACCACCCCTTATTTCGCATATCATGCACCTACACCCTACACTTCAGACTCTACAAACACAAAACAAAACAAGCCAAACCCAACCTTCCCTAACAACCACACAACAACAAAACAAACAACCTGCACAAAACAATTAACACAAACAAACCCAGCCAAAACACCAAAACCATACAATATACCCCAAAACAACAACACAATACAAACACACATTCTTAACATATTACAAACATACTAACAAACAGACCACATATACAAAATAAACAAACCAGCCAACCACAGACAACTACCAAAACAAAGTACCAAAAACACCCCTAAACAAAACTTACAACACAGCCATAACCAAACAACCACTAACAAGCACACACAAAACAAAAACAACCACCAAATACTACCCCCCTCACAAACACTATCCAGCGCCACGAAGACAACCAAATACCACAAACATATACAAACACACAAACAAACAAAAACAAGAAAAACCGTGGCTTACAGACCCAACACCACAAAAACACACAAACAGCCCCCCAACTCGAGAAACAGCAACACACCACAAAAACAACAACGCAAAGCCACGAGCCCAAAAAATACACAAGAAGCAAAAGCGACCACAATCGGTAATACACTTACATAACCCAACAAGCCACTACCCCACGCACAAACCCACTCACCAAAGAGACACACGCCAGACAAACCCATCACAAAAAAGCACCGACCTACAGCAAACAAACCCACGCTATCGCACAACACACAAGCCACAAAACACACAGCCACTATCACACCAAAACCACCAATAAACCTATACAAACGCCCACCACCAATACACCAAGCCCTATAACCCAGCCCCATACACAACCAAGGAATAGACAGTTCCATACATCTCTAAGCCGCTACACAAATTACCATCACAACCAACCAACCATACAGCCCAACAACACCCGACACAAACCAGACAGCCAAATACAGCACACCCCACTAGAACGAGGCCAACATAGCGCCCACTGCAGTGCGCAGAGAGAAGAAGAGAGCACAGAGACATAACATCAGACCAGGGTACCAGACCGCATGCACAGACAGACCAGCGACAAGACAGGAAATACAAACGAAAGTCATGCCAAAATCCAACAAAATAAAAGCCCAATATCACACAAAAACAAGCGAATACAGTGTGCACACCACGCAGCCAAACACCAGTACGATAAACAATCGAAAAATTAACCAAACAGCCCCGGAGTGAAGTATACCGTTACAGACAAGCCGCGCCCAGTAAGGAACAGAGAACAAATCGCCGTGCTGATCCATCAGGCACCACCCCCTCCCCCCCCCAAACACTGCCCAGAATATGTCACCAAACGGCCACTTAACGCCTCAAAACCTTAACAGCCAAAGCCACTGTTACCAAACAACAGCAATTTGTCACAAAGACTAATACATCAGTCGCCCAGTGCCAATACGAGAGTGACAGCAAAGACCCTGCTTCAAAACCATCCAGCCCCACCCACGCAAACCAAAAGTACACACCGCCAGCCTGCCTCCACCCTGAACAGTCCGGTAGTGTGTTAAACTGGTGTGGGTTACCAACCGAAGCAAAACCAGCCGAGCCGCCGCCGGTGTCTGAGTGCTGCACGAACAAAACTCGCCATTATACTTACAAAATAACAATACCACCACAAGTCAGAGCTACTCCAACTCATTCACGATAAGGAGTGCATACAACACATTTCATATGACCATACACTTTACCCCAAAGGCTTGTACTACGCCCTTAAACCCAAACTCAACCAAAATAAACGATGCAAAGGAGTTCCTTTGTGGACAAATGATGTTTCGCCCATGGGTGTAACCTAACCTAGGGTGTAAACCCCCTCTGCACCGTTTTTTTTCAATATGAGCTGCAGATATGCAGGACATGGCCGCCCCACCCCCAAGAAACAGAAAACCACAAAAACCAACCGTTCACTACAACCTACACGCGCCACAAATGGCCCGAGGCAGATACCCACAACGCCGCCGGTACCAGGGCCCCCTCCCAGACCAACGGAGCCCTACCCGTGCTTAAACGCCGACGTTGTTAAAACAGACAGCCCACAAGAAAAGCCAAGCCAACCAGACAGCCCCCGCCGCAAAGGAAGTCAACAGAGGCCCAGAGAAGTGCAATAATATTAAAAACTCTCTTTAACATGCACACAACCGACCACCTCTCCCAAGCAGCCAAAAGGAGCATCGGGGGAAGCAACAGTAAACGCGATAGCGACGGCAGAGGAAGAACAGGAGAGACATAGACGAGAGACCAGAGCGAGCCACAGCAAAGAGAGAGCTATGAGAGAGATGAGAGGGAAACGTAGCTAAGCATGCATGGCGGCAGAGCAGGGAAGAAGAGGCTAGGATGAGGCTTAAGGAACCAGCCGGGAGACGCCATCGGTACGGATGAACACAATATATACTACAAACTTAACAGAAGGAAACAGATAATTATAAAAACATCAAATAGTCGTGTGAACCGTGAAGAAGAATGGCTGCTGATTAATATCCATCATATTATCTTTCACTACATGTGGCGCACCCAAGCAGCCACGTGAGCAACAGCCATTCATCTGGAAGTTACAATATACTTATATGTATCGGTGAGCAACCCAATTCACTTTTACAGATCCCTTCCCTTCTAACACAACAGCACGCCAAAAAAGTCTAAGCTTTACAAAGGAATTACAAAATACAAACCACACTGAGACCCTCTCGTCATATTAATAACTCTAAAACGCAGTGAGACAGCCACACCCGCGACATCTGATTAACAACAAACTTAACACAACAAAGCAGGCTCTCGGTACGTTTGTACTGAATGTTTGGGCGGCACACGTCGCGGGCAAGTACGGAACTCTCGTCCCGACCGGGCGCACCGAACGCGAATCTCACTACACAGTCACCGCACACCGCCACGACGCTGAGACACCGGCAACACACACACCCACACACCACACACCACGGCGGCGGTGGGTCGGCGACCCACGTATGCTAGTATTATCTTAGGCAGCCCGACGTCATGTGCGCGATGTGTGCTCCGCTGGTGTACCCTCTTGACAGAAAGTATGAGATCTTAGTCAGGAGAGGGATGGGGAGGGAGAGAGAGAGCGAACGAGGAGGGTGGCGGTGTTGTGTGTTGGACTGGGGGGGCGTGTGTGGGTGGGGAGCAAAACCGCAAAGGTAGTTCACCAATACGCTGGATGAAGGAAGTGAAAATAGGGTTTTTTTACGCCCTCTTCGGCCTTTCGGCCATGTGGGGCATTTGTAAATATAAAGATGGTGGGAACATTACTGGGAACCAATACTGGGGCAATACCCGGAGGCAGTGCTTAACCAGTAAAGTCCCGATCTTTTTTAAAATACAGATATGTATGTAGCAGTAACCACGCCTCGGATATTAAAACTCATCGGCTATGGTACTGCCACAATATTTATGGATGAAGGAAATGAGTTATGCTGAACTTTATTTTGTATACGTACTAGTACAAAATATTTTATACACATGAATATTAAACAATATTTTTTTATAAACGAAAAACAGACAGGCAAAAACCATCACTAGCAAAATGTACTTTTTTCCACAAGAATGTGTCTTTTGATCATTTTGATTGAAGCATATAGTTATTCAAGTCCGTCTATGTTGTGGCTTCAGTTCTGATATGCACTTTTTCTTATACTGAGCACGCCATAAACCTAGCTTGTTGTTGCTTCAGTTTAGTTGCTATGTATGTTTGTTATGAGAAAGACAATAAAAACGTTTAGAGAGGGGAGAGAGATAGAACAAGAGATTAGAGAGAGAGAGAGAGACGAGGAAAGAGGAAAAGAGCTGGAGAGAGGTAGAGAGAGAGGAGAGAGTGAAATTGAAGAGGCGACGAGAGAGAGAGAGAGAGTGAGGGCGAGAGGAGATAGAGAGGTGAGAGAGAGAGAGAGACGAGAGAGCGAGAGAGCTGAGAGAGAGAGGGGGGAGAGACGAGAGTGAGAGAGAGTGAGAGAGAGGAGAGAGAGAGAGAGAGAGAGAGAGAGAAGAGAGAGAGGACGCGGAGAGAGGGGACTCCCGGGAGAGAACTCCGAGAGAGAGAGAGAGTGAGAGAGGGAGATGTAAGAGACGAAGAAGAGGGAGAGAGACTAATCGGGACCGACCGACCGACCGACACTCACCCCCACCCGACCCGACCGACAGACAGACAGGCGACCAAGAGGAGGAATGCCTATGATGACATTAACTTTACACTGGTACCAGTGTTTGCATGGACTGTCCATGGACTGTCCATTTCTCATACTTGCCGTTTAAAAAATAGAACAAGAACAAAACCTACAAGATAAAATAGAGGAAAGACACAAAGAAGGGAAACAAAATACACACAGAATAGTACATGATCTTAAAAACACACAATCACATGAAGCATATTCATAAAAAGGGAATTATAATGCACATAGCATGCAGGAAAGGTACAACATTAACGCCATGCATACAAACATAATTTATATATTTCGGATGAGACGATAAACCGAGGTCCCGTGTGCCCATGCACTTAGCATACGTTAAACCCAGTGGCAACGAAAAAAAAGTTGTCATTTGGTCAAAATTTACCCCCCCCCCCCCCCCCCCCCCCCCCCCCCCAGGTGGGAGCACCCGACCCCCACCAGAGGCCCCCCCCCCACCCCCCCCCCCCCCCCCCCACCCCTCATCAATGACAAAAATCGCAATAAAATAATAACAACAACAAAAAAGAAAAAAGAAAAGGTTGGCGCGCCTCTGGCTGCGACGCGCTCTCCAGGTGGGAGCAACCCGAAATTTCACAGAGGACGCCTCTGTGACTATAAAGTACCTAATACCTAATATAAAACAAAAACCATATCAATATAAACAGACACATAATGAACTCAGCGTTGTATATAGACAAGTAACAAAAATTAATGCGAGGTAAAGGGACAGAAATATAAGTGAGCATGCAGGAAAGACAGAACATTTGAGTAAGAAAAGAAGAAGAAAGAGAAGAAGAAGAAAATAGGAGAGGGAGTAATGAGGAGGGGAATGAGAGTGAAAAGAAGAGGTGCAGGGGAGAGAGAGAGAGAGAAGAAATAGTACAGAGGAGACAGGCAAAGACAGACAGAGCGAAGAAACGGAAAGCTGTCGACGAGAGAGGAGAAATGAGGACGGAAGGTGTAAAGGAAGAGGGGAGAGAGAGAGAGAGAGAGAGAAGAGAGAGGGAAGAGAGAGAAAGGAGAGAGAGGAGAGAGAGAGAGAGAGAGGGAAAGAGAGAGACGAAGAAGAGAGAGAGAGAGAGAGAGATGAGAGAGAGAGAGGAGAGAGAGAGAGAGAGAGACAGAGAGAGAGAGAGAGAGAGAGAGAGAGAAGAGAGAGAGAGAGAGAGAGACAGAGAGAGAGAGAAAGAGAGAGAGAGAGAGAGGAAGAGAGAGAGAAAGAGACAGAGAGACAGAGATAGAGAGAAAACAGACAGACCAATACCGAGAGACTGAGGCAGAGAAGTAGAGTACGCCTTTGCAACTAGGGTTATTAATGCCCTTGACAGTGAGAGTAATTGCTCTTGCTGGTCAGTACTGACACGTGCATTCACTCTTGCGAAAGGCAGCCATTTAGTGGCATCAAATAGGGGTTATTGGCGAGAGGTATCCCCCTGTCTGGTCAGTACTTAACCATCTTCCCCCCCCCTCCAAGGGCATTCACTCTTGCAAAAGGTGTTCGTTGCAGACCCCAATAGGCCTGCTAGCAAGAAATCATACTTCAGCTACGAAAGAAAATTGTATATCATGGGTTAAATATAATCGTTTTTTTTGTTCATTTTGACAGTAAAATGGCATTCAAATACTTAATGCACTTTGGCAACTGAGGACCCGAAATGGTTAACATTGTGACATTTTTTCGTGAAATATTCAGTACTAAAAAATATTCCGTCATTCGCCGTTCAGCTCATGAGCCATAATAACGTATGTAACGGAAAAAAACAGATGTAACAATGTTGGATATAATTAAATGATCGCAATGAGGCCTACTCTTCTGAATGTTTAAAATTAAAGGTCGCATTTAAAATGTGTCTAACCAAATTGCTTTAAAATAGGTGCCATAATTTCTGAGAAATCTGATAATTAAAATATTCCATTTTGATTTTTAAACGTGTTAATAATCTTTAATTACTGAATGAGCGCTTCTGGTCGCCCCACTGGTGACCACTCTACTCGCTTATAGCACTTTACTTTATCAATAGAAGGCAATAATCTATTTTTTGCTGTGCAAAAGAGAGTGAGTTTGACATTGCTTAGAAACAGCCTTCAAATGAAGCACTGTGTCAAGCGCTAATGACAATAACTTCGCCTAAAAAGCCCATTAACAGAATCATTGGAAGAACGTAGATGGAAAATAATATATGTTCGACTTCTACACTTCAGCGAGGAGACTGTATAAAAAAAAAGTTCCTTTAATTTACTAGATTTGAATGAAAGAGATGTCAATGAGATTTGATTGAAGGAGAGCTATTGACTGTTTTTTAACTTTCCATTTTAACTGAAATTGCCATCTCCTTCAAATAATTAAGGAAGATCAGTTCTGAGCAAAAATACAAAACTAAACTACTGTGAAATGGTACTTGAAATATTCAGAATATGGAAATTTCATTTGTGACCGTTAAAACCGTTAATTTTGTACATGACATATTTTTAATGGAAGAATGGACAAAAGAATGATCATATTTATTAAATCAATTTAATAAGCGTCTTTGTAATTATTAAACTGACTGTAAATTATGTCGTCTTTGTTGCATGAGTTAACAACCAATCTCAAAGCTCTAAAACAAAGTTCATACCGGAAGTGAACAATTTTGGGCATGAAAAGGTTGTAGAAATATCAAAGATGTCCATGGCTGCTTACAAATCAACATTATTAAATACTAATGGCCGTTTTAGACTAAACATTATCATTAAAAGATTGGTTTTGCTGTTTTTTGTGATTTGTCCTAAGTTCAAGACAAAACAAACCGGAAGTACTTACACATTTCAGTAAGCCATGCTGTAGAAGTCCCAAATCATCGCACTAATATTCCTTAATCTCACAATAGTAAAATTATTGGTTTATAATAAAAAATCGAGTTCTTTCTACGATTTTTACTACCCCTACCCCATATTTGACACTGACTAAATAGACCCCTTCATATATAGAGGTATAACATAGTGTAGCCCTCATTTTATTTTTGGCAAACAATTAAATTTGAAAAGTACTCTCACCAATCTTTCAGAAAAATATAGTGACCAATCCCCCCCCGCCGGGGTGAGGGGGGTCTATGGACACCTGTAGGTCTATTAGGCCTCAACTTATTTCTCCAGAAATCTTTGCTACGCTTTGCGAAACATACACAGGTGATTGTCACTGTTATTGTACACAGAATGGCTAAACAAAAATGCATATAATCTTTTATTTTCCCATAAGTTTTAGCATGCTTCTCTTACTTCGGTAGCCACTTGGTGACAAAGACTGCTGTATTACTACGCCATTGATGTTGATTCAGAACAAACTGCAATGTTTCATAAAGCATGAAAACAGTGATTTGATGCAATTTTACTTCTTATTTTTTGTGTTGATGAGATGCTTTTTGTAAAGGGCGTGTGTTTTTTCCAAGACGTCACAACGCACGCAATCACTGTAAGCCGTACAATATCGAAGGAGCTAAATGCGCAAAAGAAAATAGTGCTTACTTTAATTAGCGATTTACTCTGTTTCCCCCCATTTAAGTTTGGTTAAAACATTCTAGGATTGTTAAGCATGCTTACGGAAATTCGAAACAATTGAAATAGCTTTAAAAGCAATTAGTTTACGCCGTATTCATACCTTCATAGTTTTATTCCTCCACTAAGACTGGAGGCTTCTCAGCTGATAAAATTTGCTTAAGGTAGCGCAAACTACCTCAAGTTAGGCCCTAATTTGCGGAAGAACTAACGTATGAGTTATTACATTCAGAGGGCTTCCCGGATGTGTAACCAGTCGACCACCAGTCTTAAGCCTGGAGCCATGTTAAATTCAAACTGTTACCTCTTCAAAAGCTTCAGTAATATATTTCCACCAACCGGAAGAAGCCGGATGCGTTTGCTCCTCCCCCCCCCCCCCCCCCCCCCCCCCCCCCCCCCCCCCCCCCCCCCCCCCCCCCCCCCCCTAATGCCCTCTCCTCAACCCTTATTCCCCTTTCCCCATTAGGCTTAGGCAACTCCCAAGTCCCCACCCCCAGGTCCCCATTCCAATCAGCTGCCTTTCCCTTCCGTTCTTGTTATCTATTCCCCCCCCCCTTGACAAACTGCTCGGTTTGTTTCCGTTTTCTTTGTTTTATGTTGACGTTGGAAGCACACACACACGCACACACGTACACACCACACGCGCACACCACACGCGCACACGCACACGCACACACGCACACGCACGCGCGCACGCGCACACACACACACACACACACACACACACACACACACACCGCGCGTGTGCGCCTCGAGCATACACGCGTGTTACCGTTGTGTACTGTCGCAACATTCTGGGCGTGTAAACATGAATTCGCCTTAGACAGTCAACACGGGTAGTGATATGTAAATTAGACTAAACTCCCAAAACGATTGGCTGTTTAGCCTAATTGATATAGCCTCTACTACTACCCGTGTTGACTAACACGCACTCATGATTACACGCCCTGAGCTCAATCTCTCTCTCTCTCTCTCTCTCTCTCTCTCTCTCTCTCTCTCTCTTTTCCCTCGCGTATCCGCTTACTTCACACATTTTGAATGTTAATAATTAGTATAGTTAATAATAATAGGTTTGATTTTGTTATTGATGTGTTACAATATAGGGATGTTTTTTGCATGCTTTATATTACTTTGTATGTGTTTATTTTCGTTTTTCATTTTCTACTTTTATATATGTATTTTGTCCAGAGGGCTGGATGTAAAAAAGCATGTTATTGCTTACTCTATTACCCTCTATAAATAAAATTCAATCAATCAATCAAGTGGCCTGTGACAGTAAGAGCCAGAATAGCGCAGTTGGTAAGACTTTGATCTCTACCGCGAACGTTATAGGTGATAGACCAGAGCTTACACAGACGGCTGGAAACTGACGTTCGTTCACATTTTTTGAAGATGAGAAATAAAATGGTTATTCTAAATGTATTTTTTGCGCTGAGTTCAAATCTGAAAAGTTCTCAAACATAGGTATGCGCACTATGGCGGTAGGAAGGGAGATAACACGACCTGCGATCAATGTTGATAGTAATATTTTTACTTTAATGAAGGGAAATTATGGATTGTTTCGATAAAATTAAATGCATTTATCACCACAATGTACAACTATTTCATTTAAAACTTAAAAGCACTGATGCAGTACAAACCATCGTCAAGGGAGACAACTTGATGTTAGTTTTCAACGTATCAAGCCTAAAATAAGTTAGAATGTGGGTCTAGATAATTCTGTTGCGCTGAATTAAAATTTGAACATATCTAAGATCAAAGTGTGTTGTTCTTTGTTAGCATTATGAGGACAATTGGCTGTATACAGCACATGACAATAAAGAACACTTCACATGGTGGCTGTAAGACATTCATAAAGTCTTTAATCAACATAAATGCGTTGATCAATACTGTGTACAAAGCATTGTTTTAGAATATATAGACTTTCAGGTTTGTAATACAAAAAAGCGGCTAACACCTCTCTCAATGCCTTGGTTTATTGCTTTTATTAGTCGCGCCTTTATATTCTACTATTAGCAAATGCATATTTTTAATTGTTTAAAAGGATGAACATTAACATTAAATATATCGCCGCCCGCATGCAATACGGTAAGTCGAAAGACGTCACTTCACAGGAGAAGCAAAAAACTGATTGTTTCGGTTATTTCAAGTCAAATTGCTTCAGAATTTTTCATACGGCTTTATTTCGAGCCATCAAATAACTTTGTCACTTCAGTTTTTCTCATAAAACACGACTTTTTTCAGTAATATTGAAAAGCCATTAGTTTTCGCTAATAGTCCAGGCGAAATTAAAGTTGACCTTGTTTTGTGGTATATATTAGGTTTTTATGTCGATCTAACATGATTTGAGGGTGCTGAATCCAAATCCGTTGGAGGCTAAGTTGTAAATGTTGGGCATTTTGAGTTATGACGTAACATTCAAAATGGCCGCCATGGGACTCTAGAGAACTGTAAAAACATGCACTTACCGTAATTATTTCGTATCTAATGCTTTTGTTTGTAAGAAAAATAGTATAATTTGCTGAAATGATTCTTCTTCTTCATTGTTCGCTCAGACAGGAACCCCAGTGGCCCGGACGAAGGCTGCCGTCCGCCGAAGATCCTCCAAAGAGCCGAAGATCTTTTCCCGAACCGGTGTGTCCGACGGCCAAGTTTCGTCTCGCAGGTTCTGGAATGTACAACAGTCCTGAAGGATATGACCAACAGTCATGTCAGCGGCACCACAGGGGCACACAGGGGAGTCTCCAATGTGAAACTTTGTATACATGTGATGCCTGAGTCTGGAGTGTCCAGTCCTCAGTCTTGTCAAGATTACTTGGTCTTGTCTGGAGAGGTGGTGGTAGGCATCCCTGGCGCGGTGGTTTGGATGTTGTTGCAGCCATCTTCTCCTCAGCTTCTCCTTTATAATGGCTTTTGCTTCGCCATAGGTGACTTGTTTGCTGTCTTGCTGCTGCTTTCCTCAGTAATTTACATGAATCTACTTCTTCAAGAAGACTGTCATAAATTTTGAGTTTAGGCAGATTATCTTTTAGGTTTTGTCTTTTTTGATGAGTAGTTATTAGCATGAATTTAGATTTACTAGGGTGAATTGCCATGTTATTCTTTTCTGTCCATGTTGTAAGGTTATCTATGTCCTTTTGGAGGAAGATGCATACGTTGTTTGGATTTCCATCTTTTGCGTGAAGGGTTGTATCGTCAGCAAAGAGTTCGCATTGGGATTTTAGGTGGAGGGGTAAATCATTTATATAAATTGAGAATAAGATAGGCGGCGCCCTAATATCGATCCTTGGGGTACTCCATATTTGATGGGCATAAGCGATGACATTACAAAATCTTGGGTCACTGTCTGAGTTCTATTGTTAAGGAAGTTTGCTATCAGGTTGACAGAGTTGGAATGTAAGCCATACAAAGAAAGTTTTGTTAAAAGAAGGGTGTGATCTATAGTGTCAAAGGCTTTTGCAAAATCTACAAAAAGTGAACCAGTGAATACGTCATTGTTAATATTAAAGTGCCATTCTTCTATAATGTTAGTGAGCATTGTGTGGCAAGAATGTTTTTCCCTGAATCCATTTTGATTGCTGTGAAATAAGTCATATTTAATAAAATGAGATTGCAGGTGAAGTTTGAGATGCCTTTCCAGGGGTTTTGACAGTATTGGTAGAATTGATATGGGCCGGTAATTTGAGGGATCAGAGGAATCTCCAGATTTGAAGATAGGAAGAACTTTGGCTTTTATAAAGGCTTGAGGAAAGCAATTTTTATCTATACAAAGATTGTATATATAGGTAATATGTTCAGTTATGACACGTGCAGACAACATCAATATTTTACTGTAAAGGCCATCAAGACCATGAGAACGAATCTGTTTTAGTGCGAATAGTTCCTTGTAAACCTCATGCACACTAATAAAGGGGAAAAGTCTGCTTAGATCAGACATCCTTGTCATTACAAAACTGTGTTAACATGTGCAGATCGTTACATTGTCTTTTATCTATTTTAACGGTTCTTTTTACAATTGAAGTAAAATGTTCATTTAGCTGCTGAGGAGTTAAATCATTGCATACAGTAGCGGATGACTTTGGTTGTTTTTTTTACATGAGAGTTCATTGATGGCTTCCCAAATAGACTTAGAATCCCTCTTTGATTTAATAAGCTCACTGAAATATTGTTTTGGGGCAATACGTTTCATACTTGTTACTTTATTACGCTGTTTCCTGAATTTATCATCTTTACAACAAGTTATCAAGAACTAAAATCTCTGCATCAATTTCCTTAGTTAGGGGAAGACGGGGTAAAAAGCGCATGGGCGGGTAAGAAGCCCACCCCAAGTATCTCATGAAATAAAGAAAATTTCAGTCAAAGTTGCCCATGAGACGAATGCTAGACAGCGTTAAGCTCGTCTCATGGGCAAAATGAGACTGAAATTTGCTTCATTTCATGAGATAATTGGGGTGGGCTTCTTACCCGCCCATGCGCTTTTTACCCCGTCTTCCCCTATCCACGGAGGATTGGGGGTTAATTTAACTATTCTAATCATCATCGGAGCATGCTTGTTAAAAATAGGCAGGAGAGAGAGACTCAAACTGTCTGAACCACAACCGGCACATACAAAACTTAGATGGACAGTAATCTCATAAGTCTAATATCTATAGGATCATTATAAAACCAAGCCTTGGGAAGGGAATTAATTATACAATCCAATTCAAAATTGGATGGAGATGATGTGAATGGGTGTTTTTTCTTTGTTCTCTGATTGGTTTTTTTATTGGTTTTTTTAGTTTGTTTTTCTGTGCGAGGAATGAATCTTTTGTTTGTGTAAAACACATGTGTCTAAAATACACACGCACGCCCACATAAGCACGTACGCATGCACACAGTCAAATAAAATTGATAAAGTGCTGTTACGTGTAGACCTGTGTTATTACTGTTGTTAGGCATATCGTACTTAAGACACACAAGACACACACGCACGCGTGCATTTAACACACACACACACACACACACACACACACACACACACACACACGCACATGCGCGTGTCGCACGCATACACATACAAACACACACGTGCGCGTACCGCACACGCACACACATATAAACACACACGTGCGCGTACCGCACACGCACACGCACACACACACACACACACACGTGCGCGCGCCGCACGCACGGACACGCACACGCACACGCACACACACACACACACACACACACACGCACGCACGCACACATACATACACACACACGTGCGCGCGCACGCACACACGCACACACACACACACACACACACACACACACACACGCACATGCACAGAGAATGTTTTATTGAGTGTGAAATGGATAAGCTACAAAAGTTGTTTTACACCATGCCCTCTCAATCAGACTTTCACACCATGCATCAAGGGGACAAAAATATGGGGACAAATCAAGTGAAGCAAGTAAAAAGGACGAACTAAAGTAAATACATGAAATAATTGTAAAAATAGAATTGAATTAACAACAACAATGGAATATGAGGAATGGGGCTGAATTGAATTTAATAATTTAAAAAAAGATTGAAAATAATTATGAGTCAAATGACAATTGTTGTATTCTTGTAGAGAAGAATTTAACTTTAATTTTAAGAAGAACAGAGAGAGAGAGAGAGAGAGAGAGAGAGAGAGAGAGAGAGAGAGAGAGAGAGAGAGAGAGAGAGATTTATAAGAATCTAGGCATAAGCTGATGGCATTGGTAACGTTTGTAGTAAAACTCATTAAGAGAGAGAGAGAGGGAGGGAGAGAGAGAGAGAGAGAGAGAGAGAGAGAGAGAGAGAGAGAGAGAGAGAGAGAGAGAGAGAGAGAGAGAGAGAGGGGTTGGCTAAACTGAATAGTCTAATCCACCCCCATTGGCCAAAATAATACATATTAATCAGCGACTGGAGGGACAGGGATTTTCCCTGGAGGAAACTGTGGGCTGTTCAGGTGGAGTTGTGGTCCTTAGCCCTTGACAGCAGCTGGCCTTCCATTTGAAGGTAGTTTCTTAGCAACGCCAAACTCAGTCTCTTTCTCTCTGCTTCACTGGCCCTCGCGTGCAATTGACCCCCAGCAAATATTTTGACCTGTATTTGAGACACATCCTTTACATGACGACATAGACAGCAGACGATCGGACAGAAGCGACAGACTGCGAGCCCCACGTGCAAGAACATCAAGGCACCTAAATTCCTTCCTTCCCTCTGCCATTCGTCTGTACAATCAGAATGCAGACTGACTAGATTGACCGGTACATGTGCACGGTGGTGTTGGTGAGTGTGTGTGTGAGAGCGTGCTGGGTGTGTGTGTGTGGGGGGGGGGGGGGAGGAGAAGGAGGAAAGGGGGGTTGGGGGAAAAGGGGGTGGGTTAGGGGGGAGCGGAGCAGGGGGACGGGATAATGTTTTAATCATACAGTTTTCCTTTTAATTATATGACACTGATGTATGCTTTTGCTTTATAAATTCCTTTGTGATGTTCGATTTATGCATACTGCTTTAATATCTTATCTTTTGTATGTGTGCTCTTAATATCTTAATGTAAATTTAATTAATATTTACATTTTATTTATTGGACGATGTTAATGTATTTACTGTTTTCCTCTGTCCTAATATTTTATATGTAAATTTAATCAATGTCTACATTTTATTCATTGGATGATGTTAAATGTTTTTGCTGTTTCCCTCTGTGATGTTTGAGTTATATATAATGTATGTTTTAGTATTGTTTGTTTATCGAGCCTGTGAATGTGCTTTGTAATTTCCCCAGGGATCATTAAAGTTATTGATTGATTGATTGATTGACAGAGGGAAGTAATAATGATCATAAGCCGGTAGGGTGATCTCCCGCTATGCGGCCTGAAGCGCTCATTTACCGTGATTGTACGGTCAGAATCCGGGATCCGGGATGTGAAAACGTGATGTCACACGTGCGTAGGCCTAGTTATAAAAAGCTGAGGAGGGGGATTTCATGTTCTCATCTGACTATCTGTACATGTTGCGAGACACTCGTGTAGGTTTGGTTTAGGCTCTACAGGTTGACAAAAACAACAGGTAAGAACATTGTATTTTGTGTCGTGTGTGTGTGTGTGTGTGTGTGTGTGTGTGTGTGTGTTGTGTGTGTGTGTGCGTGCGTGCGTGTGTGCGTGTGTGCGTGTGTGTGCGTGTGCGTGCGTGTGCGTGTGCGTGCGTGTGTGCGTGTGTGTGTGTGTGTGTGTGTGTGTGTGTGTGTGTGTGTGTGTGTGTGTGTGTGTGTGTGTGTGGGGGGGGGGGGGGTCTGTGTGTGTGTGTGTGTGTGTGTGTGTGTGTGTGTGTGGGGGGGGGGGTGTGTGTGTGTGTGTGTGTGTGTGTGTGTCTGTGTGTGTGTGTGTGTGTGTGTGTGTGTGTGTGTGTGTGTGTGTGTGTGTGTGTGGGGGGGTGTGTGTGTGTGTGTGTGTGTGTGTGTGTGTGTGTCTGTGTGTGTGTGTCTGTGTGTGTCTGTGTGTGTGTGTGTGTGTGGGGGGGGGGGGGTCTGTGTGTGTGTCTCTGTGTGTGTGTGTGTGTGTGTGTGTGTCTGTGTGTCTGTGTGTGTGTGTGGGGAGGTGTTTCTGTGTTACCTAGAAAAGGGGGGGGAAAGAAAGGAAAGAACAAAAAGAACAGAACAGAAAATTAAAAACGAAAATGAAAACAGAAGTGGTGGTGGGCTGCATCATGAGTGAGCAAGATAGCGGAGAGCAGATGAATGATTGGGTGATTGGCGAGAGTTAGCCTACATATTTGTTTAAGGGTACATTTCTGTCTCGTGTTTTTAATTATTTTAATTTTGATGTATTTTATCTTATTTTACACGGCGCAAGACAATTTTCCATGTGCGTTTGTACAATGCCAATGAATAATAAAAATAATAAGATTTCCCCCGAAGACGGAGTGTGGCTGCCCATGTGGCGGGGTAATAAAAAACGGTCACACACGTAATGTTCTCATCCGTAGCTGATGAGCTTGTAATATAGTGTTCAAGTGCTTTCGCTATTGGGATGATCCCTGGAGTCTTTTAGCCAGGGTAAACCAACAACAACAATAAGATTAATTGCAACATCGATATAAACAACATCGCAGCATCGATAGAAACAATTCAGTGGCTGTGATATTTTCTAAGCTAACTTATTTGGAAATACTATCCTCATGAATATCCATTAACATCTTTTTAATTTTCCTTTGGTCAAAGCTATTCACAATATTTACTCATGCATTAATTGGGAGGAAGAGAATGTATTATAACGCGAATGCATTTTTAGTATGATTATTTATGCACAAAATATTCTTTATATTTTTGTTCAAAATCTGTATTTTGTTCTTGCTGCTGCTGCTGCTGCTGCTGCTGCTGCTGCTGCTGCTGTGTGTGTGTGTGTGTGTGTGTGTGTGTGTGCGCGTGTGCGTGTGCGTGCGTGTGCGTGCGCGTGCGTGTGCGTGTGCGTGTGCGTGCGCGTGTGTGTGCGTGTGTGTGCGTGCGTGCGTGCGTGCGTGCGTGCGTGTGTGTGTGTGTGTGTGTGTGTGTGTGTGTGTGTGTGCACAAAATATTCTTTATATTTTTGTTCAAAATCTGTATTTTGTTCTTGCTGCTGCTGCTGCTGCTGCTGCTGTGTGTGTGTGTGTGTGTGTGTGTGTGTGTGTGTGTGTGCGTGTGTGTGCGTGCGTGTGCGTGCGTGTGCGTGTGCGTGCGTGTGCGTGCGTGTGCGTGCGTGCGCGTGTGTGTGCGTGTGTGTGTGTGTGTGTGTGTGTGTGTGCGTGTGTGTGTGTGTGTGTGTGTGCGTGTGTGTGTGCGTGTGTGCGTGTGTTTGTGCATGCATCCATCCCCCCCCCCCCCCCCCCCCACACACACAGAGGTAACAGCTGAGAAGTTAGGCCTACTAGATGCTAGTAGGTTCTCTGGTAACACCAGAGTTGTTTTTATTACACTCTCTAGTAAATGTCTTTCATGTCACTATCTGTTCAAGGGAAGTGGATATTCACTATGAAGCTCACCTACCTTGTCGCGCTCTCCGTTTTGCTGCTGACCGTATCTCTGCTGACCACCGCATCTGCCGCTCCACTGGCTGGTCAGTCCAATCAGTTAGCAGCCCCCCCCCCCCCCCAACTCCGCAACCAATCCGTGAAGGGGGTGTGTGGGGGGGGGGGGGGGGGGGTACTAATGCAATCGTACGCTACGTGTGTCTTTCTTTCTGTCCGTATTGTATTTTTTTATGACTTGTTCACATTTTACACAATGAGGTGTCCAGTCGAATAGTCATGGCGACGGCACAGAGAGAGAGGGGGGGAGGGGGGGGGGGGGAGAGAGAGAGAGAGAGGGGGGAGAGAGAGAGAGACAATGACAATGACAATGATTTATTCATTTAGGCCTTTGCCCCTCATGAAGAGGGTACAGGATAAACAAAACATCATAACAACTACTGATCATAATAATATTAACAAATTAATGTATCTCATGATATCATAACTGATCGCAAACGTAAAGCTTTGTATAAATAAATCGACAGGTTTCTTACAATTTTTTCATTCGTAGAAGCTAAGAGTAAACTAAAACGAAACTGGTTTGGATGTTTGTAGAACGTTTGCAAAATGTACCGTTTTCTTAAATCATACAAGGGCAGAACAACATAACACAAATTGAACATCATCTTCCCTTGTTTTCTTACATAGTGGACAAATTAAGTTAGCTTCAGTGTGTCTCTTATAACGATAGTGATGTACTAAAATCTCAGATACTCCACATACCTTGACATAATGAATTTCAAATGTTTATCCATATCAATTTTCAAATAAGTTTTAACATCATGTATCGCACAAAATGTTCTATACACATTAAATCGCTCACTGTTATTTACATGGAAGTTCCAGTCTTGCCATCTACATACTATTAATCTTTCCTTAAACACATACAAAAACCGTTTCATGTCTTGCACTCCTTGATTTTCCCAAACATACCCAAACCCAAATTGATACAGCTTGCATCGAATATTTGATACCCAGTTTCTTTTATCTCTAGTATCTAAATCTAACAGCATTTCATAGGCCTTATGGGGTCATCTGTAATTTTCCAT
>CM065700.1:23389055-23394055 GCA_017654935.2 Phymorhynchus buccinoides | reverse complement strand
GCAAACCAACTCGCTTGTATGACATAATTTTCTTATATCCAAGTTTCCATTGCAGATGGGAGAAAAAAATTGCTTGCTTATAACCAAGTTTTCTTATAAGCGAGTTTCTTATATCCCAGTTTTGATCATAGATAAGAAAAAAGAAGTTCGGCAGGGAATTGTTTTTTGCTTCATTGTAAGCGAGTTTTCTTATAAGCGAGTTTCTTATAAGTGGATTCGGCTGTATATATATTTTTTTCAGATTCCTTTTTTTCTACTAAGTAATGAGGGGAAAGAAACATGTTTTTGAGTGTCTTTCAATTTCGTTGATGAAGGTGGGAGTAGTGAGACTGTGACTATACATTGATGACGTATTTACAAAGGTCAGGAAGAGGACACATTTTTTTAAAATTGTAACCAGGAGGAACACAAATGACTTTACTATAGGATTTTTAAAATCTTTTAATTGTAACCCAGTTGTTATTATGGGTGAGGGAGTGGTGAGACTGTGACGCATACATTGGTCACCAAGAGGACAATTTCAGTGGGTTTTTTTTTTTATTGTAACCGAGGAGCCAGTCCTGTGGGGAACCAAAAGTAACTTTACTATAAAAGAGATGAAGTAGTGACTGCTGTACTTTTGAAATGAATAGGTAAAAAAACAAGGTGAAGGGAAAAGTACCTGAGAGGGGGGGGGCAACCGACGTTTCGTGTCATAAACACTTCGACTGGGAATGCAGGAAAAAGTTGACTGGAAGGCTTTTTTATATTTGAAGTCTTGAACTGTGCTCACTGACTTCAAATATAGAAAAGCCTTCCAGTCAACTTTTTCCTGCATTCCCAGTCGAAGTGTTTATGACACGAAACGTCGGTTGCCCCCCCCCCCCCCCCCCCCCCCCCCTCTCAGGTACTTTTCCCTTCACCTTGTTTTTTTTACCTAACTTACTATAGCAGTTTTGTTTTTATTATAACCGAGTTGCTACTATCCGAGGTCTATTTAGTAATAAAACAGTAGACCTTTGGCCGGGAACCAGTGCTTTCCTTTACTGTAACCGAAAGTTCTTATAACCGAGTTTACTATAAACGGGGAGTACTGTATGAAAATACGAGTCTCAGCATTTTCATTCCTTTTTGTTATAAAAAACCCCAAAACAAGATGGATACAATGTAAAATCAGAAGCACTCGAAATATTAAACTCATAAATAGACCATAGAAAAACAAAAAAAGGAAGAATGCATAAAATTTAATAATTTTACAAAATGTTCCAATATGTGTGTGTGTGTGTGTGTGTGTGTGTGTGTGTGTGTGTGTGTGTGTGTGTGTGTGTGTGTGTGTTTGTGTGTGTGTGTGTTCTGCGTGTCTGCACATATATGCGTGTTTGTGTGCTTGTGCGCACAATCATGTGTGATGTGTGTGTTCGCATACGCATGCACTCACTTGTGCCTGTTCCTGCGCTTTTGTGAGTAACTGTATACACCTTCTTCCACTGCGTGCACTAACCCCCCCCCCCCCCCCCCCCTTGATTGTCCTGCTAACCCACAGATGCCCTGACGCTGTCCTGGGGCCGTAGCCGAGTGGCCAGGAGCCGGCCCTTCCCCTTCCCCACTGGGCCCAGGCCCTGGCCCTGGCCTTGTAACTGCACCTTCCCGCCATGCCCCTGTGACCTGCAGGGTCCATGGCCCACCAAACCGTAATCACTTCAGTCACCTGAGGCACAGGAAACGGGATACCGGAAACAGGAAGTGGAAGTGACGTAGCAAGGAACGACACCAACCTTTTAATTCCATTGTGGTGGTTTTTTTCGTGATTGCTATGCAATTATATTTTTGGTTTGTTTGTTTGAGACATAATGGACTTTTGAATTACTTTTTCTTTTTCTTCGTTTTTCTTGTTTTAGGGCTGGAGTGAGGAAAGAAAAGAAAGAAAGTGGTGAGACATCTTGATGGACTCTGGTGATTAGTCTGTGTTTAGTAAGTTAGTCAGCTTGCTAACTTATGCTTAAATGATATACTTATTTATTGATTTTTTTGTTTAAGTATCGATTCGTTTATTTATTTATTTTATTTTTATTTGATTGGAATTAAAACAAAATCAGCAAATTACTACAGAAATGAAATGAAATTTTACTAAGTTAAAAAAATAAGCACATTGACAAATGTGCATTGTATATAATATGTTAGAAAGTGTTTTTTCAAAATTATTATTATTATTATTATTATTATTATTATTATTATGTTTTGGTGTTGTCGTTGATGAAATCATCCTTATCTTACATTTTGTATGCTGGGTTTTTTTAAAGACACATTTTAACAATAATTTCCAACGTTCTTTTTTTGAATATTATTATTTTTCTGTCTTCCGTATTGTTCTACATAATAAGAGCAATAAACATTCTATGAGCATTTGGCCATTCCTTTCGTGTGCAAAAGTATGTGTGTGTGTATGGTTCGTATCAAGTAGATTGTGAATATTATGTTGAACTCACACACGCTGTCTCTATGCTCTTATGGGCTATCATTTGCAGGATGATCACGTTTGCTTTAGCGCATCTACACCATTCGCATGCAACAGCAGACGCGTTGACACACACACACACACACGCACGCACGCACGCACGCACGCGCACGCACACGCACACACACACACACACACACACACACACACACACCGCGCGACAAAGATACAAGTTATAAAAGAAAAGAAAAAAGCTCCTGTGATGTTCGATTCTGATCGCTTCTCGGCCTTTTGGCTAAGACAGTGATTCGGGAACATAAATTTTTGTTTATAACCTGGTTGGTTTGTTCAGCCCGTCGTACATGGCGAAAGCCGATACGCGACGTTAAACTGAACTTCCATCCTGTGATGGAAAGTGTCCGCAAAACCTGTTTGTTTGTGTTCTGATCTTTCTAACAAGCATTGCACACAGAACGTTCCAGTGAATAGCTTGACCTCTACCAACAAAGAGAACACGTGCTGGTAGCTGGAGGGGGGCTTCTTCTCTCAAGACACGTAGAGTTTCTTTGCATTAGCCACCTCAGTGTCGCACTCTCGTCCCTATCGTTTTTGTTATGTTTATATACTGTGATTTGAGGAAACAAACGAACGAACAAAAACAAAAGAGAGAAACAGGATTCTTTATGTCACGTAGTCCAAGTTTTGCTACTTTTCTTACATACACACGCGCTCGCACGCGCGCGCACACACACATACACACGCACACACACACACGCACACGCACACACACATGCGCGCGCACGCGTACATACACACATGTACACACACGAACACACACACACACACACAAGCACACACACAAACACACACGCGCGCGCACGCACGCACGCACACACACACACACACACACACACACACACACACACACACACACACACACACACACGCGTACACACTTGCGCGTGCACACACACTTGCTCACTAGTTCGCACGTGCGCGTAGGCCTACTTGTTGGCCTAAAGAAAAGATAGTAAGACTGACATTTAATGAAGCACGGAAGACCGGGACACAGAAATAATGTTGAAAAGATAGTAAGACTGACATTTAATGAAGACCGGGACACAGAAATAATTTTGAAAAGATAGTAAGACTGACATTTAATGAAGCACGGAAGACCGGGACGCAGAAATAATTTTGCACAGAATCAAAAGTAAGCATCAAGACCGAAAAACACAAACAGTCTGTAACTACTGTATTATCAAATACAATTAATAAAACACAATACGAGGGGCACTCCATATGTTTTGCAATGTGAAGATTCGAGTGACATCAGAAACATGTAAATGGTGTCACGAGATAGACTTACGACTTACGTCGAAAAATGTCATCATTTTCCACCAGTCAAACCGTTTTGCAGAGCAAAATGTATACCAAGGTGAACGTTGAACCCAAGCTGTGAAAATCTCTATAAAGCAGATTATATCTTTTTATAAAATGATATGCCATTCGAAAGACATTCGAATGAAGGTTTTAGATTTTTGCGATAAATTGTTTTTCAGACCTTGCTCGGTCAGAAACAAAAGTTCATAAATGGTTCAAGGGCTTTCAGTTTGGCAGAAGCACGTTAGAAGAAAGTGACCGTTATACTTGTCAAGTGGCTGTTGTGACTGTTAAAACCACAGTCAATGAAAAAAAGTCCAGTAGAAATTAGAATTCCGATTTTTACTAGTACAAATCGGAATTCCGATTTGTACTAGTAGGATTCCGAATCCTACTGGATTCCCATTTCTACTGTGACATATATATGTGTGTGTGTGTGTGTGTGTGTGTGTGTGCGTGTGCGTGTGCGTGTGCGTGCGCGTGCGTGTGCGTGTGCGTGTGCGTGCGCGTGCGTGTGCGTGCGTGCCTGCGTGAATGGATTCACCGGCATTGGGGATGTTACAGGCTGTGTATCTTTCCTTTTACAATTTTGTTTCGAGCACAAGAACAAATACCGTGCCCACCCCCTTTTTGGGGCCTCAAACTGTGCAAAGGATGGGGGCTTAAACTCAGTATTTTACGGTATGGGAACGTCCCTATTTTCTCCCACCGGATATTGTTGACGTCACACGAAAATGAAACTGTCAAGCATAATTGCAAACGTCACACACACGCACACGCACACGCACACACACACACATGTGCGCGTGCACAAACGCACGCACACACACACACACACACACACATTCACGCGCGCGCACACATTCAAAAAGAGACAGGTCAAAATAAAACAAGACTGGTGTGACTTAAGTCAGGAGGTCAGGGGAAAAAAACAAAAGTCAGGAAGTCAGGAAGTCGACTTATCCGTTTGACATTCAGAAAAAATCTCGTCGACATAGACGAACGTCGAGTTATACGTTGTCGAGATATCCGTTGTTATCAAAGTCTTTTAAAGAGCACTTTTGGCCGGGAAATGATAAATCCGTCGACTTACGCAAAAGTCGGCTTAAGCATGTGTCGACTTATAAGTATTACGCTGTATATGTCAGTATGATTATAAAAAACTAGCAGCCATTATTCGTTTGGA
>CM065700.1:23376555-23386555 GCA_017654935.2 Phymorhynchus buccinoides | reverse complement strand
ACGGGTCCTCCACTTCTTCCTTCTTCACTACGGTCACCGTTTCCTTAGCGCTGCTGTAGGAAGCCTGCGACGTTCTTCGTCTTTCGGGGTCCTCTTCTGCCGCGGAACTGTCTTCTATGATCACTGTGGGGGGTTCCAGAGCGGGGGCTATTTCTGGTGAGGCTGATCGGTTCTTTCTGGGTCTTTTGGACATCTTGGGTACAGACACAGGCATTCTCACCAGACCTGGTGGCACCAAAGCGGAGAGACCAGTTCTTCGCGTTCTCCTGGAGCCGAATGCTACCCCCACGGAGGGCGCAGTCAGGTAAAAGTCGTCCTCGTCGTCATCATTGACGATCACTGTGGTGTTAGCCAGGTTGGGGTTGCTCTGAGCTTTCTTGCTTTTCTTCCCCAAGGGAGGTCCACTTGAAAGGAACATCTTCCTCAGTCGGTCTTCATCCGTTAGGTAAGCGCTGCGGCGAAGGATGTCCTTGATGTCCTTCTTGTTGAGAGTCTTTTTCTTCTTGGGTCGCTTTGTGCGATGCGTAATGGACTCTTCTTTATTGGAATCGTCGTCATCTTCGTTGGCCTCGGAGCTCAGAGTCCGTCTGGAAGTCTGCGAGTCGTGTCTCTTGCATTTGTTTCGCTTTCGACTGCTGATGCTGCGCTTGTCTTCGTCAGATGCTGGGTGGATGTTATCCTCGTGCACTGAACAACGTGCACTGTGCATAGGTAAGTCACATCCATCTGCATGTAGGTTGCGTGATTCACGGTCCTCGTTCACCATGTTCTCATCCGCCCTGGAGTCTGCTTTTCCCCGACGACCCCGCCTTTTCCCTATCTTCTGGTCTTCCCAGCTGACTCGCGAGGGTCTGCTCCGCGGCAGCGAACAACTAGAATCAGACCCACAATCGCTGGAAGAATCACGCCTCGATTTATTGCTATTCCCCTCCTCCTCCTCATCTCCTACCCAGCTCTTTTCATCTTCCTCCTCCTCCTCTTCCTCATCGTCAGAAGCTTCTTCCTCTTGTAGCTGGCTCCCCAGGATGTCCTCCTGGCCCGGTTTCAGGCGCAGTTTTTTGCGGGCCTTCTGGATTCGCTTGAAGGACTTGCGGAGGTCCTTGTCCTTGAGCAGGCGGTGGTCCATAGCCAGCCAGTGGCGGGAGAAGCCGGAGCTTAGTCTGCGGGCGCTGTCACTCATGATGTCCCGGATCAGGCTGATCCTGCGGGATCGACGCATCCGTGCTTTGGCCAGATCCCATCTGTAATGGGGAAATGAAATGAGAAAAGGAAAAGAGCATAGGTTCATTGTTAGCGTGATGAAAACGTTATAATCCTGTGCTGATATTCGAGAGGCTATGTGGCCCAAATGGGCCGAGGAATATTAACATTATACAGGAAACAATTTTTTAAAAGTCAGCAAACAAGCGAACACACATGCACGCACACAACACACGCACACATAGCCACGCACACACACATACACACACGCGCGTGCAGGGCCTTCTCAAACACACACACACACTCTCTCTCTCTCTCTCTCTCTCTCTCTCTCTCTCTCTCTCTCTCTCTCTCTCTCTCTCTCTCTCTCTCTCTCTCTCTCTCTCCCCCCTAATGTATGCTGGTATTGCTGTAGATTTTACCCTCAATAAGAATATTCGTATTGGTATTAGTATTGGTATTAGTATTGGTATTCACCTCATCAGCAGTCCGACAAAGGCGTGTCTGTATATGGCGGTGACGATGGTGCTGAACAGACTGCCGATGTTGTGCACACACAGGAAGGTCAGGGGGATGCCCACAATGGCGTAGCCTATCGTCACCACTCGGCCCACCGCTGTTTTCGGGGCCAAATGCCCGTACCCTGCAACGCACAAAACAAACACGGAGCTGCTAACAGTTATTGAGCATCTTCTTCTTTTTCTTCAGCGGTCGACTTCGTTCGCAAAGCGTCAGACTTTCAAACCATGCAGCGGCCATGACGAAGGTAGGTTCGCAGTCTTCTCCAGGTCGTAGCGGCTGCCCCAGAGCTTCACCTGTAGGACGCATAGGCATCGATGATCAAGGCAATGCGTCAATTGTATAGCTATGAAGTTGTAGTATCCGCAGCAGCAGCAGTAGCAGCAGTAGCCCCCATTCACCCCAACGCTGTCTGAGGTCTTGCTAACTAGATGTGCCACCATGTCATAGCCATGTCCCCATTCATCACACCGCTGTCTGAGGGCTTATTAACTAGAGGTGCCACCATCATGGCATAGCCATGTCCCCATTCACCCCACCGCTGTCTGAGGGCTGGTGTCTAGAGGTGCCACCATGACATATCCATGTCCCCATTCACCCCACCGCTGTTTGAGGGCTGGTGTCTAGAGGTGCCATCATGGCATAGCCATGTCCCCATTCACCCCACCGCTGTCTGAGGGCTGGTGTCTAGAGGTGCCACCATGACATATCCATGTCACCATTCACCCCACCGCTGTCTGAGGGCTTATTACATAGACGTGCCACCATCATGGCATAGCCATGTCCCCATTCACCCTACCGCTGTCTGAGGGCTTATTAACTAGTGGTGCCACCATGGCATAGCCATGTCCCCATTCACCCCACCGCTTTCTGAGGGCTGGTAACTAGAGGTGCCACCATGGCATAGCCATGTACCCTTTCACCCCACCGCTGTCTGAGGGCTTACTAACTAGTGGTGCCAACATGGCATAGCCATGTATATGTCCCCATTCACCCCACCGCTGTTTGAGGGCTGGTAGCTAGAGGTGCCACCATGGCATAGCCATGTCCACATTCACACCCCACCACTGTTTGAGGGCTGGTAACTAGAGGTGCTACCATGGCATAGCCATGTCCACATTCACACCCCACCACTGTCTGAGGGCTGGTAGCTAGAGGTGCTACCATGGCATAGCCATGTCCCCATTCACCCTACCGCTGTCTGAGGGCTGGTAACTAGAGGTGCCACCATGGCATAGCCATGTCCCCATTCACCCCACCGCTGTTTGAGGGCTGGTAACTAGAGGTGCTACCATGGCATAGCCATGTCCACATTCACACCCCACCACTGTCTGAGGGCTGGTAGCTAGAGGTGCTACCATGGCATAGCCATGTCCCCATTCACCCCACCGCTGTCTGAGGGCTGGTAGCTAGAGGTGCTACCATGGCATAGCCATGTTCACATTCACACCCCACCACTGTCTGAGGGCTGGTGTCTAGAGGTGCCACCATGGCATAGCCATGTCCCCATTCACACCCCACCACTGTCTGAGGGCTGGTGTCTAGAGGTGCTACCATGGCATAGCCATGTCCCCATTCACACCCCACCGCTGTCTGAGGGCTGGTGTCTAGAGGTGCCACCATGGCATAGCCATGTCCCCATTCACCCCACCGCTGTCTGAGGGCTGGTAGATAGAGGTGCCACCATGGTATAGCCATGTCCCCATTCACACCCCACCGCTGTCTGAGGGCTAGTAGCTAGAAGTGCCACCATGGCATAGCCATGTTCACATTCACACCCCACCACTGTCTGAGGGCAGGTGTCTAGAGGTGCGACCATGGCATAGCCATGTCCCCAATCACCCCACCGCTGTCTGAGGGCTGGTAGCTAGAGGTGCTACCATGGCATAGCCATGTCCCCATTCACCCCACCGCTGTCTGAGGGCTGGTAGATAGAAGTGCCACCATGGTATAGCCATGTCCCCATTCACACCCCACCACTGTCTGAGGGCTGGTAACTAGAGGTGTCACCATGGCATAGCCATGTCCCCATTCACACCCCACCACTGTCTGAGGGCTGGTGTCTAGAGGTGCCACCATGGGATAGCCATGTCCCCATTCACACCCCACACTTATGGGGGCATAGCCATGTCCCCATTCACCCCACCGCTGTCTGAGGGCTGGTGTCTAGAGGTGCCACCATGACATACCCATGTCCCCATTCACCCGACCGCTGTCTGGGGGCTTATTAATTAGTGGTGCCAACATGGCATAGCCATGTCCCCATTCACCCCCACCGTTGTCTAAGAGCTGGTAACTAGAGGTACCACCATGGCATAGCCATGCCCCCATTCACCCCACCACTGTCTGAGGGCTGGTAACTAGAGGTGCCACCATGGCATAGCCATGTCCCCATTCACCCCACCGCTGTCTGAGGGCTGATTAACTAGAGGTGCTACCATGGCATAGCCATGTCCCCATTCACACCCCACCGCTGTCTGAGGGCTGGTAGAGGTGCCACCATGGGATAGCCATGTCCCCATTCACACCCCACACTTATGGGGGCATAGCCATGTCCCCATTCACCCCACCGCTGTCTGAGGGCTGGTAACTAGAGGTGCCACCATGGCATAGCCATGTACCCATTCACCCCACCGCTGTCTGAGGGCTTATTAACTAGTGGTGCCAACATGGCATAGCCATGTCCCCATTCACCCCCATTCACCCCACCGCTGTTTGAGGGCTGGTAGCTAGAGGTGCCACCATGGCATAGCCATGTCCACATTCACACCCCACCACTGTTTGAGGGCTGGTAACTAGAGGTGCTACCATGGCATAGCCATGTCCACATTCACACCCCACCACTGTCTGAGGGCTGGTAGCTAGAGTTGCTACCATGGCATAGCCATGTCCCCATTCACCCTACCGCTGTCTGAGGGCTGGTAACTAGAGGTACCACCATGGCATAGCCATGCACCCATTCTCCCCACCACTGTTTGAGGGCTGGTAACTAGAGGTGCTACCATGGCATAGCCATGTCCCCATTCACACCCCACCACTGTCTGAGGGCTGGTAGCTAGAGGTGCCACCATGGCATAGCCATGTCCCCATTCACCCCACCGCTGTCTGAGGGCTGGTAACTAGAGGTGCCACCATGGCATAGCCATGTCCCCATTCACACCCCACCGCTGTCTGAGGGCTGGTGTCTAGAGGTGCCACCATGGCATAGCCATGTCCCCATTCACCCCACCGCTGTCTGAGGGCTGGTGTCTAGAGGTGCCACCATGGCATAGCCATGTCCCCATTCACCCCCACCGCTGTCTGAGGGCTGGTGTCTAGAGGTGCCACCATGGCATAGCTATGTCCCCATTCACCCCCCACCGCTGTCTGAGGGCTGGTAGCTAGAGGTGCCACCATGGCATAGCCATGTCCACATTCACACCCCACCACTGTCTGAGGGCAGGTGTCTAGAGGTGCGACCATGGCATAGCCATGTCCCCAATAACCCCACCGCTGTCTGAGGGCTGGTAGCTAGAGGTGCTACCATGGCATAGCCATGTCCCCATTCACCCCACCGCTGTCTGAGGGCTGGTAACTAGAGGTGCCACCATGGCATAGCCATGTCCCCATTCACCCCCACCACTGTCTGAGGGCTGGTAACTAGAGGTGCCACCATGGCATAGCCATGTCCCCATTCACCCCCCACCACTGTCTGAGGGCTGGTGTCTAGAGGTGCCACCATGGCATAGCCATGTCCCCATTCCATGGCATAGCCATGTCCCCATTCACACCCCACACTTATGGGGGCATAGCCATGTCCCCATTCACCCCACCGCTGTCTGAGGGCTGGTGTCTAGAGGTGCCACCATGGCATAGCCATGTCCCCATTCACCCCACCGCTGTCTGGGGGCTTATTAACTAGAGGTGCCACCATGGCATAGCCATGTCCCCATTCACCCCCACCGCTGTCTGAGGGCTGGTAACTAGAGGTGCCACCATGGCATAGCCATGTCCCCATTCACCCCACCACTGTCTGAGGGCTGGTAACTAGAGGTGCCACCATGGCATAGCCATGTCCCCATTCACTGGTAACTAGAGGTGCCACCATGGCATAGCCCCCACCGCTGTCTGAGGGCTGGTTAACTAGAGGTGCTACCATGGCATAGCCATGTCCCCATTCACCCTACCGCTGTCTGAGGGCTGGTTGGTAATGGCATAGAGGTGCCACCATGGCATAGCCATGTCCCCATTCACCCCACCGCTGTCTGAGGGCTTATTAACTAGAGGTGCCACCATGGCATAGCCATGTCCCCATTCACCCCACCGCTGTCTGAGAGCTGGTCCCCATTCTCCCCACCACTGTCTGAGGGCTGGTAACTAGAGGTGCCACCATGGCATAGCCATGTCCCCATTCACCCTACCGCTGTCTGAGGGCTGGTAACTAGAGGTGCCACCATGGCATAGCCATGTCCCCATTCACCCCACCGCTGTCTGAGGGCTGGTAACTAGAGGTGCCACCGTGGCATAGCCATGTCCCCATTCTCCCCACCGCTGTCTGAGGGCTGGTAACTAGAGGTGCCACCATGGCATAGCCATGTCCCCATTCACCCTACCGCTGTCTGAGGGCTGGTAACTAGAAGTGCCACCGTGGCATAGCCATGTCCCCATTCACCCCACCGCTGTCTGAGAGCTGGTCCCCATTCTCCCCACCACTGTCTGAGGGCTGGTAACTAGAGGTGCCACCATGGCATAGCCATGCCCCATTCGCCCTACCGCTGTCTGAGGGCTGGTAGCTAGAGGTGCCACCATGGCATAGCCATGTCCCCATTCACCCTGCCGCTGTCTGAGAGCTTATTAACTAGAGGTGCCACCATGGCATAGCCATGTCCCCATTCACCGCTGTCTGAGAGCTGGTCCCCATTCTCCCCACCGCTGTCTGAGGGCTTATTAACTAGAGGTGCCACCATGGCATAGCCATGTCCCCATTCACCCTGCCGCTGTCTGAGAGCTTATTAACTAGAGGTGCCACCATGGCATAGCCATGTCCCCATTCACCCTACCACTGTCTGAGGGCTGGTGTCTAGAGGTGCCACCATGGCATAGCCATGTCCCCATTCACCCCACCGCTGTCTGAGGGCTTATTAACTAGAGGTGCCACCATGGCATAGCCATGTTCCCATTCACCCTACCGCTGTCTGAGGGCTGGTAACTAGAGGTGCCACCATGGCATAGCCATGTCCCCATTCACCCCACCGCTGTCTGAGGGCTGGTAACTAGAGGTGCCACCATGGCATAGCCATGTCCCCATTCACCCCACCGCTGTCTGAGGGCTGGTAACTAGAGGTGCCACCATGGCATAGCCATGTCCCCATTCACCCCACCGCTGTCTGAGGGCTTATTAACTAGAGGTGCCACCATGGCATAGCCATGTCCCCATTCACCCCACCGCTGTCTGAGGGCTTATTAACTAGAGGTGCCACCATGGCATAGCCATGTCCCCATTCACCCTACCGCTGTCTGAGGGCTGGTAACTAGAGGTGCCACCATGGCATAGCCATGTCCCCATTCACCCCACCGCTGTCTGAGGGCTGGTATTACTAGAGGTGCCACCATGGCATAGCCATGTCCCCATTCACCCCACCGCTGTCTGAGGGCTGGTCCCCATTCACCCCACCGGTAGGTCTTGGGTAACTATGGTGCCACCATGGCATAGCCATGTCCCCATTCACCCCACCGCTGTCTGAGGGCTGGTTAACTAGAGGTGCCACCATGGCATAGCCATGTCCCCATTCACCCTACCGCTGTCTGAGGGCTGGTAACTAGAGGTGCCACCATGGCATAGCCATGTCCCCATTCACCCCACCGCTGTCTGAGGGCTGGTAACTAGAGGTGCCACCATGGCATAGCCATGTCCCCATTCACCCCCACCGCTGTCTGAGGTGCCACCATGGCATAGCCATGTCCCCATTCTCCCCACCGCTGTCTGAGGGCTTATTAACTAGAGGTGCCACCATGGCATAGCCATGTCCCCATTCACCCCACCGCTGTCTGAGGGCTGGTAACTAGAGGTGCCACCATGGCATAGCCATGTCCCCATTCACCCCACCGCTGTCTGAGGGCTGGTTAACTAGAGGTGCCACCATGGCATAGCCATGTCCCCATTCACCCCACCGCTGTCTGAGGGCTTATTAACTAGAGGTGCCACCATGGCATAGCCATGTCCCCATTCACCCCACCGCTGTCTGAGGGCTGGTAACTAGAGGTGCCACCATGGCATAGCCATGTCCCCATTCACCCTACCGCTGTCTGAGGGCTGGTAACTAGAGGTGCCACCATGGCATAGCCATGTCCCCATTCACCCCACCGCTGTCTGAGGGCTGGTAACTAGAGGTGCCACCATGGCATAGCCATGTCCCCATTCACCCCACCGCTGTCTGAGGGCTGGTAACTAGAGGTGCCACCATGGCATAGCCATGTCCCCATTCACCCCACCGCTGTCTGAGGGCTGGTAACTAGAGGTGCCACCATGGCATAGCCATGTCCCCATTCACCCCACCGCTGTCTGAGGGCTGGTAACTAGAGGTGCCACCATGGCATAGCCATGTCCCCATTCACCCCACCGCTGTCTGAGAGCTGGTAACTAGAGGTGACACCATGGCATATCCATGTCCCCATTCACCCCACCGCTGTCTGAGGGCTTATTAACTAGAGGTCCCCATTCTCCCCACCACTGTCTGAGGGCTGGTAACTAGAGGTGCCACCATGGCATAGCCATGTCCCCATTCACCCCACCGCTGTCTGAGGGCTGGTAACTAGAGGTGCCACCATTCTAGCCATGTCCCCATTCACACCGCTGTCTGAGGGCTGGTGTCTAGAGGTGCCACCATGGCATAGCCATGTCCCCATTCACCCCACCGCTGTCTGAGGGCTTATTAACTAGAGGTGCTACCATGGCATAGCCATGTCCCCATTCACCCCACCGCTGTCTGAGGGCCCAACTATCCTGCAACACGCCACTACAAAGAAATTATGTTAGAAGTAGAATAGGCGAGAAAATGGTAGAAGTAGCCTAGTGGCTGCAAACGTAAATAGACAGACTGGTAGCTAGGTCCAAGAAGCCGACGTTACTGTTGGATTTTTGCAAAATGGCCCAAATTTTGCTCATTTTCAATAAAAGATTTATAGTGCTTTGTCTCCATTGACCTGACTTAAAGTTGTATCAAAATAAAGATCAATCTTTCGCCTTTTTCTGAATGTGATTGTTTACTTTGGTGTGTAAAATGTATTTTTTCGAGTGAAAGAGAAAGCGAGTGAACAGAACGTAAAATTTGCTATTTTGCGATGTTTTTTTGGTCGTGGTTGCAAGACGTATTTCACCGACTAGCTTCGACTGCAAATGGCTTTACACAATGGATGATCTAGATCTAGACGCATACGTCAAACGAAAGAAGAAGCTCCGGACTTCTCTTCGGTCAAACTTCTAAGCGGAAATTTAACCGTTAAGGCCGTTAAAATTCCTTTCGAAAACAATACGTTGTATTGATCAGCAAGTTTGAACACCTTCCGTTTCACTAAAAATCTTGAAAGTGAAAGAAAGAGAAAGCTGAATCTATCAGCTGTTCAACGATATTATGATTGTCGTTTTGATCTAAACTATTTGTGTAAAGCCATTTTGATCTGAAGATTCAAGGCCTAGACTGGGTGCGCCATTGGTAGCAGCGACACGCCGAGATCTGACTTCATTCGATCAAAGCTGTTTCTGATCCCGTGAAAGCATTAGAAATTGGCAAATTGTAAAAAAAAAATTGTGTTTCGAAACTTACAATGTAATGTATACAGGCTCATTTACATGCGCTATGAGAGCTGATCCAGCATTTATAAAGGTTTTATTTTACAAGAATTCAATGGTATTGGGTCGAAGATCGCCTCGCGGCGATTCGCGTGAGTCATAGTTTTGAGTGCTCAAGTTAATAATTTTTTTGAGGACGAATTTCGCAGCCCAAAATATATATTTACCAACATTTATATAGACGAAGTATCCAAGAACACTGCCAGATGACTGAGCTTTTCCAAATAAACAGTAGTAAAGCGCAAATCAAGAGGTTCTGTAGGTGTATTTCGCGAGTGTCATGCCTAAAAGCAGAAGCGGGGGCAGATAACTCTTAACTCAATTTCCTACTTCAACTTTCGCCCAAGGCCTAGATTTATTTGTTCAATCAATAATTTGTACTTTCTATCGTGATTGTAGGTATATAGAGCAGAAAAACAAGTTCTTGCTGCTTTCTGATTAAAAGAATCAAAC
>CM065700.1:23351555-23359055 GCA_017654935.2 Phymorhynchus buccinoides | reverse complement strand
TTTGGCTGAAGAGTAGACGTTCCCCAATCTTACGCATATTGACCTGTCTAATAGCCTATTTTGTATATAATGATACATTATACCTGTTAAACCATTGTTACTTAATTTATGTAAAAGTCTTGCATGCTAAACACTGTCGTAAGCTTTTCGTACATCAAAGAATGTAGCAAGTGTATTTTTTCTTTTTGAACATTGTTTCTTAATTTGAGTAGTAAGCTTAACTAGGTTATCTGTTGTACCTAAACCCAGCTTGACAATTGGGGATGATATTATTTTTTTCACAATAATAGAATAATCTTTTCTGTATAATTTTCTCTAAAACTTTACTTGCATGAGAAGTCAAAGCTATTGGTCTATAACTATTTATAGTCAGAAGGCCAAACGTTGCTATCATTAAAATCCGATGGCTAGAAAACCGCATCGAATTTTTTTTGGGGGAAATTGTAGTTTTATATTTGTAGATTAAAGTTATATGGTCTAGAACTTGCGGACCTCTCGATATTATTGAAAAAAATCGCAAAACAGTCGGCGAAAACACAAGTTACGAAAACGTCTTTTCACCCAACACTCATTATGAGTAGCGCCCCTTTATACACAAAACCTCATGGCGACGGAGTGTGTTGTTCATTGCTGCGAAGGCGAAATATCTGAGGATTTAGCATTATTTACTGATGCTCGATGGAACACAACAATAAACGCTTGTAATCAATGGTATGCCTTAGACGGTGAAGA
Source organism: Phymorhynchus buccinoides (assembly GCA_017654935.2). Taxonomy (NCBI): domain Eukaryota; kingdom Metazoa; phylum Mollusca; class Gastropoda; order Neogastropoda; family Raphitomidae; genus Phymorhynchus; species Phymorhynchus buccinoides. Next base: position 23,358,323 of record CM065700.1, on the reverse strand, counting down.
GCAAGAGATTGCAAAAAAGCTTCTAACATACGATCAGCGGCCAGAAAATGCGCGTTACCATGCCCAATGTTACATGCGTTTCACCAGTAGGCGTATAATTGATCAAGCACACGTGCGATTTGAGAAGAAAAAGACAACTCATGCACGCACACACACACATGCACGCACACACACACATGCACGCACGCACGCACAGACACACACACACACACACACACACACACACACACACACACACACACACACACACACACACACACACACACACACTAAATAATTTTTTATATGAAAACGGGCTTTCTCTTTCGCCAGAAAAGACAAATCTGATGCTTTTTAACTCTGGATATGATCCAGATAAACTTCCAATTTTCATCTTGGATGGCATTGTTTTAAATTATGTTAAAAGCGTCAAATTCTTAGGTGTTTTCTTAAGTAGTAAGTTAACGTGGAATGCTCATATTGTTTAAATAAAGCAAGGAAAAGCTTAAACTTCCTTAAAATAGTTAGTAAACAATCTTGGGGGCAAGATACCAACACATTAATAATTTTAGCATCCGCCCTTGTACGCTCTAGACTATCATATGCTCAAGAAGTATTTTTTAATGCACCTCAATATCTTTTAAATAAACTTCAGAGTACTGACTGCAAAGCTTACAAAATTGCTCTTGGAGTTCCCACACATACATCTAACTTAGGGACATATAGCGAAGTGGGAGTTTTACCTCTCACAGAACTCCGTAAAGCTTCTGCTTCAAAATTTGTTTTGAAAAGTTTTTCTCAAAACAATTTTTGCTCAGAAGAGGTGTGTTTAAATTCTGAAAAGGATTTTGGAAAACGTGCACAGAATATTCTATCCACAAAATCTATTTATTCGTTTTCCTCCGATCTTCTAAGCGATACAAAACTAAATAAAAGTAACATCACTAAAAAACCCACATTTTCTCCCATTCCAAAATGGGAGCAATCAAAAGCTGTCTTTGATATTGATTACTCTCATTTATCTAAAAAGGGTTCTCCCAATATTTTGAGAACGTCTGTGTACACGCACTTAGAAAATACGTACAATCAATATTTAAAAATATTCACAGATGGTTCAGTTTTAGAAGATAATAACTCGGGAGCAGCTTTCATTATTCCTAGCTTAAAAGTAGAAAAGTTGTTCTATCTTGGTAAAAATTTGTCTATATATAGCGCTGAATTATTTGCTATACTTATGTCCTTGGATTTCCTTTTAAGTTTTCCTATAAATAACAGACACATCTTAATATGTGTTGATTCTAAAGCAGCAATGTATGCTATTATGTCTCCCAATTCATGTATCCAACTTGACATGATAATTGAAATTAAACATATAATACACATTCTTTCCTTGAAAGGCATCACCATTTGTTGGGTGCCTTCTCATTGCGGAATATCAGGAAATGAACGGGTAGACCAAGCTGCAAAAAATGCAGCTCAAAATAGTGACGACGCAGTATCAATTAATGTTCCTTTAGATCTGACAGAATGTTTCTCAATTATAAACAAAACTTCTCATGAAAATGTCAAAACTGAATTGATGAACTCAGACGTTCAATATTATAATAACTGTATTAAATCTAATGTTAGAGACAATGAGATAATATTCCACAAACGTGTTACTTTCTCGTCCAGGGAGATTGAAAGTCTAATCCATAGACTACGTTTGAATTCATTTAAAACAAAATACTGTATTAATGTTAAATGCATGTGTGGTGAATCCTTGAGTGTCAGTCATTTACTGATTCAGTGTCCATTAGCAAGAGAACTTTTCAAGAATTCGGGTATTGATGGTTTTATTGATGGATCGTCGTCATTGTCTCTACCCAGTATTCTAAACAATTATTCTGTTCTTGATTCAGTTTGTAAATGTTTATTAAGTAGTTCACTTAGTATGTATCTTTAACATTGTTCATTTATCGGTTATATTCTTTAAATGTAATTTGTTTTTAATTTTTTTCTTTGGGGGGGGGGGGGGTATGATTAGGTCTGCATCACTATCCTATCACTTACTCTAATGCTTACACACATTTACAGACACACCCACTCACACTCACCACACCAACATCAAACTACAATATATTGTCTGAATCACTTTTAGTGGAAGGACGTTAAATTGAAGAAGAACAACACCACACACACACACACACACACACACACACACACACACACACACACACACACACACACACACTGTTGTAGACGGATTGATTCAACAGAACGAAACTGCGAAGAGCAAACTAGAACAGCCTTGGGCAAAATAATAGGCCTAGACTGAAAACTTCCATCTAAAATTTCAGATTCAATATTTATTTTGACACTTTGCATTTCTACTGATGTGATGACAATCTCGGATTTGAGTAATTACAATGTAACAAGCAAAAAGATTGTTTTTGCCAAAGATGGTAAATCACAAATTGTCATTGACTGTTAGGCCTAACATCAACACACACCACAGAGCTATTTTTTTCTATTTCTGCATGCACACACACACACACAAATGTGCACACACACACACACAAATGTGACACACACACACACACACACACACACACAACACAAACCCTCCTCCCCTCCCCCACCCCCCCCCCCACTTCATTACCTCCTCCCCCCCCCCCCCCTTGTCCTCACCTTTCCGTTATCTCAACTCCATCCCCCCTGTCCAGGCTTCTCCCCCAAATTATGCTCACCCCCTCCCATTCAGTCCCGCATTGAGCTGATCATCTGGGCAGCAAGTCTACCCAAAGTCTACTGTTTAGTTGCCCCCCCCCCCCCCCCCCCCCCCCCCCCCCCCCACATCGTAAGCGTCATAATCATCAAATTGTTGATGGAGGATGCTATACCAGTATACGCAAGAAGAAGATGTGCACACACACACACACACACACACACACAAATGTGCACACACACACACACACACACACACAAATGTGTGCACACATAACACACAAATTGTGCACACACACACACACACTCTCTCTCTCTCTCTCTCTCTCTCTCTCTCTCTCTCTCTCTCTCTCTCTCTCTCTCTCTCTCTCTGATATATTTTCTTTCAATGTTTCATATGACAAGAATTTTACAGTAAACTTATATTGTGCAACAAACAAAAATCAACAAAGCAGTCCATTTGCCATTTTCCATAGACTTTATTGTCAAAAATACATTTGATACAGATAAAAACACATAAAAACAGAAAAGTTAACAGTGTGTGTGTGTGTGTGTGTGTGAAGATAATAATGTGTGTAAGATGGGGCATTAAGGGGGGGGGGGGGATTAAGACTTGTAGAATCACAGTGACATGATGTATTTTCCTCAAAAGGCAGATGTTGTTCTGCAGATCATTTTGATATGACACTTGTCTGTGTGAAAATTACAAGCCAAAAATACCTCGCGCAAGAGGGGAGGTGGGGTGGGGGTGGGAGTGCAAGGGTAAAGGAGAGGGGGGGGGGGGGGACATTAAGACATATACACAGTGACATGATGTATTTTCCTTAAAAGGCAGATGTTCTGCAGATCATTTTGATATGACACTTGTCTGTGTGAAAATTACAAGCCAAAATACCTCGCACAAGAGGGGGGGGGGGGGGGGTGGGGGGGGGGGGGGGGGTGCAAGGGTAAAGGAGAGGGGGGGGGGGGGGGCATTAAGACATGTACTGCTCAGTGACATGAAAGATGATCACCTCAAAAGGTAGATCCTTGTTCTGCAGATCATTTTGATTAAAGATACTTGTCTGTGTGAAAAATACAAGCTGGAAATACCTGAAATAGGGGCGGGGCAACGGGTAAGGGGAGGTGAAGGGGGCAATTAAGACATTTAGAATCAATATGACATGACTTATTATCCCCTCATCTGGATCTGGATTAATACGTCGCAGACGCAACTTCTGACGATAAACGCGACGGAACTAGGAGGGCGCATTCCCTATTAGAATTAAAATAGAAAAAAAATTAGAAAGGATAAAGACTCTTGCTTACCCTGGGTTAAGACCATTAAACCCCCCAGTTCAGCCGGAAGGGCCCAGGCCCCACTTCCAGAAGTAAGCAAAAAGGAAAATAAAGAAAACAAGAAAAAAACTAAAAAAGAAAGCCTAATGATCTAGTGGTCAGTGGACGCAGGCTCAGATGGTTGTCTGGTCAGCGCTGATGTGAATGCGCTGACGGAGCCTGCTGTGACAGTAGCCTCACTCAGTTGGTTCCACTCCGTGGCAGTCCTGACGAAGAAGGAGCTACGATGCTGCTCCGTTCTCCCTTCTCGGACACAAAATCCACGGGAATGGTTTACGGCCTGTCTTTCCAAGATGTTTGTGGTTTGGAACCCCTTGAATCTGGTCGGCTTGATCCTGCGACGATTAGTGGGGACCGGGGTAAGGAAATTGTCTGCTGGGAGAGCTGGAACAAGGCCCTCAGCAATCTTATAGAAGAGGCTGAGGCGTTGGTGCCTGCGTCTTTCCTCCAGGGGGGGGGGGGGGGGGGGGGGGGGCAGGTCTAGTGTCCTGAGCATGTCACTCACGCAGCCTGGTTTCATGGACTTGTAGTCCCTGGCTACAAAGCGTGCCGCTTGGCGCTGAACTCTCTCCAGCCTTTCAATGTCCTGTTTCTGGTACGGATCCCACACCGTCGCACTGTACTCCAGTCTGGATCGGACCAATGCCATGTACGCTAGGCGTCTGCATTCCCTAGGTAGGTCTAGTACTGCAGATCATTTTGATATAAGATGCTTGTCTGTGTGACCTTTACAAGCTGAGATATGTCATTTGAACATGCTGCGCCCAAACAAAACTAAGTCGAAACGAAGATTTTAGCATTTTTGGCGATACCATGATCAAAACCTATGTTGAACATGTTCTTTAAAAAAAATTCAGCAGCAGCTATATGCAATTTCAGACATGATAGATGCCAAACACCTTTGCTAGAGGCCCCCAAACTTGGCCCGTACGAGGGATTTGAACCGATGTAAAATACATAAATATTTAACAAATCATAACTTCCGTTCTAATTAACATAGAGAGATAAATTTTGTATCAATCTCTTCATTTTGAGTAGTTCTATTAAGTAAACATGAAACAATCACTTTTGACTACTTAAATGTAAGATCTTAAATTTATACATTGTGTGCAAGGGAAGGAACTCTCCGTGAGAAACTAATATTTTTGGATTTGTTCTTTTCTTTTCTTTTTCTTCTCCTTTTTTCATGCTTATTTCACTGGAAATTTGTGCTACCTTTCGTGTGGAGTTTTCGTGGAATTTTTGTGCCCCATTCCACGGGACAGTATTGTTCTATTGACTGACTGTGGGAAAGAACTCTTTGTGAGTAACAGATATGCTTGAATTTGTTTTCTTTTTATGTCTTTTTGGGGTCTTTTTGTGCATGATTTTCAACTAATATCTCAGATCATACTTAAATTGATCATCTGATGTTGTCTATGTCATTTTTATCCAGTCGTAAGAAGAATATTACACTTTATGCATTTGATAAAAATTACATGTTATTTGCTAAGAAATTCACTTAATTAATTGTAATTATTTAGACAAATAGAGTTCAAAGTTCTACTATGTCAAAAATTAAAGTACTAACCACCCTCTTTCAATATCAGTTAAAGAATTCCAATGCGGGATACCTAGCCGACGAAATATTTTTCTAGGCCTGTTCTGCTGGTATGGCCTTCTGACTATTACTGATGCTCGTGGTTTACCTTGTTTTGGAATAGGAATCACAATAGACTGCTTCCAGATTTTTGGAAGAGCTTCATTTAACCAACATTTTTGGTAAAACGAGAATAGTAATTCTTTCCAAGTATAAGGTAAGTGATTCAAAAGTTGATAAGATATGCCATCCAAACCAATGGAAGATTTGTTTGTAGAAAAAGATTCCAAACATTCAATAAATTCATCAAATTGAATCGGAGCACTAAGATAGTGTGCGTTATCAGGTTTTGGATCAGTATAAGCAAAGACTGTACAGGGGAAGATAAACATCTGGTCTCTTTTCCCTATATGAGAGTGAGGACAGAAACACTGGTTATGTCCCTTTGAAACGTGACACATTTTACACATCGATAGGCCAGTTGAATTCTCCGTTCAAGTTCCAGTCCGAGTTTTTGGATAGCCTCCACTGTGAATAGTGTACACGTCCCCACTAACGATAACTCTATCAGCCCGGTTCGCCGAGCTTTTAAGTAATCCATCTTACCCTTTTAGAATATCTTTGGTATAAGTACCTTTGCGTTCTTCTTCTTTTCTATATTGAAAACTATCAGCATCCAAATTATTTGATAAACTGTGTCTAGAAATAGTTCAGCCTTTTCTTGGGGTGTTGGAAATTGCTTATTCTCTACCTTTATTGGATAGACTTGTAATGAAGAGAGAGAGAGAGAGAGAGAGAGAGAGAGAGAGAGAGAGAGAGAGAGAGAGAGAGAGAGAGAGAGAGAGAGAGAGAGAGAGAGAGAGAGAGAGAGAGAGAGAGAGAGAGACCTGAAACTTGAAACGTGTTTATTGAGAGAAAAGAATAAGCTTGTTTACTGGGCTTATTTACATCTTGCCCTCGAAACAAAAGAAGAAAAACATAACTAAAACGTCCAATAATGAACAAGAAAAACAAAGCATCACACACATTCAAACCCCCAACCCCGCACACAACCACAGTATTCACGTGAACTAAATAGAAGAGAGAGAGAGAGAGAGAGAGAGAGAGAGAGAGAGAGAGAGAGAGAGAGAGAGAGAGAGAGAGAGAGAGAGAGAGAGAGAGAGAGA
>CM065700.1:23336555-23346555 GCA_017654935.2 Phymorhynchus buccinoides | reverse complement strand
GAGGACTGATTTTGTGCCTGCCAGAGAGAAGAACCATTTAACAATGTCGTGTTTTGTTCCATCAACAACGAAGATTGATTCAGAAATGACTGGTTTCCATCATTCCAGAAGGAAGTCCTATCTGTGTACGATTCATTTTCTTCCTGGTTGACTGATTGATTGAACCTCGATTGCTGTTCTTTCCAAATTGGAGAATTGTTCTCTGGGGTGGACTGATTCTCTGTTGCCCAGAAAAGAGATTTATTTTGGAAGGAAGATATTCCTTCATTCAAAAAAATGCTTCGATTGGCGTCTGAATGATTCTGTTCGCTGTTCGAGAAAAGACCTTTTTTAAACGATTTATCAAGTTCTTTCCACAGTAAAGTTTGGTTTGAGAGTAAATGTGTCTGCTCACTATGAACAGACGAATTTTGATCGGGCCTGCTTTGTTCTGTCCTAAGAGGCGATTCAGCACCACCATTCTCATCAGAAATATTCTCTGTTTTTCTATTACTTTTAGGGTTCCTATACGATTTTTCCACTTCTTGAAAATGTCGCAGCATGTCTTTCAACATGCAAAGAATAGCTTCATCAGGGTCAAAACTGTCGTCGTCGTCGTTTCCTTTTCTTGAAACATCGCCAGTGCTGTTCAACGATGATGCCGCACTAATTCTGTACCGATGGCATTTGTCTGGGTGTCCTGAAGATGCCTGATCGGTGTTTGGTTCCGAAGTAGGTCTAGCCATGCTTGTCATGTTTGCATCGCGTTCTGCTTCTGCTAGCGCCCCATTCGTTGAAGTGTCGTTTCCAAATGTACTAGCAGAACTACTAATGCTTCTGTTGGCATTTGATGTCTCATTCCTTGACGTATCGTATCCAAATAAACCACTACTGTTGTTTCTGTCGATTATTAACCTCCCATTCGCTGAACCATCGTTATTGTTTTTATAGTTTGTATTTGCTTCGGAATCATTTTCAAACGAACCAGTATAAGTATTAAAGTGTATGCCCGAGAGATTGAGGAGCCCTAAGCGATAATTCTTAATCTGTTCCTCTAAGGCGTTTGCAGCTTTTTGACGCTGTTCGAGGGCTTTATTTCTCTGGTCCATTTCGTTGGGTTTCTCGATCTCCCTGAACACAAAGCCCCCCAGGATGACGTAGCCCACCACCAGCGAGATGAGGCCCAGGTGCGACAGCAGGAAGGTGCACGTGCGTTTCAGGAGCCAGATGAGCGTGCGCTTCATGCGCTGCCCACGTGACATAGTCTCGTGCGCCTCGTGCCGGGATGTCATGGCGGCCTGAGAGAACAACGCACAAACAAACAAGCAATACAAACATAGAATTAGTTCAGTCCGCTGCAGTGTCCGTCTAAGACGTTCGAGAAGAAGAAGAAGAAGAAGAAGAAGATGATGATGATGATGATGATGATGGTGATGATGATGATGATGATGATGATGATGAAGTTCAGTCAAGAGATGTATATTTTTGCATCGTTTGTTTGTCCTCCGCTGAGAGAAGGCAGTCAGTTTTAAAGTGTTAAAGCTGCCTCGAAGAAGGAGGCACATATCAATAGTAATATAAAGGGGCACAATGCAGACCGGGCCTGAAGTGCTTCGTAACGTTTGTGTTGTTATTGAAAACAAAAGATGTTGCATTAAAAAGAACAAAAAACAAACACAAAAAATGTTACTGTATCAGAATGATAATTTCCTTAACTCACATTTCCAGCCTAATGCTTTTGCTGATCAACCATTTTCAACAAAATCTGATTAAGCTTATATATGTTTTGTACTTTTGAATGAAAGTTAGGTTTTACGTCAACTCGGCTGCAAAACAGCACATATGGGACGAACCATCAACCAGCCATCATTCAATAATCTGAGCAGATCCTGGAGGTACTGTAATACCAGGTCTGATGTAATTAATACATTAATTATTTTTGTACTTTTCCTCTGCTAAGAAATATTTTCTAAAACGTAATTCAAAGGGAGAAAAACTAATTGCTTTATCTGAATAACAATACACAATAATTAACTGAGTGAATGGAATTAAACTTTCTAACAATTTTATTTCTTGAAAAAATGTTCCTTTTTTACAAACAGATAGGCAGGCACACGGAGATAAAATAAATTAAATTAAAATAAATATAAATAAAACAAAACATCTTCCGTGGAGAATACAATCACAAAAAAGAAAACCAGAGGAACCTGCACCACCCCCTGTATTCGTACGGGATAATATTAGCGTTAGGAAGCCCTCTTTATCTCTTTCACTTTCTGTTTGTGTATTCGTCATGGGATATATAAATACTGGATAGACGGTCACCGTATGCACACCTCATCTGGGTAAAGTTTACGAAAGAATCGTGTGGCATGGGAGGTTACTTCAAAAAAATAGTAGGCTCGGTATAGTGGGCAATACTTTTAATTTTATCAAAGCCTTTTTAGAAAACAGGAAAATGCGAGTAAATGTGGGACAGTCTCTGTCTGAAGTTCATTTTTGAGACATGGGCGTTCCACAAGGGAGCATGATAGCTCCAACATTATTTAATATCATGCTTCATGACATTCAAACAATACCACTGGGAAAGACGAAAATCTCCATGTATGCAGATGACATTGCTATTTGGACACTCATAAAGAGGAAAGATATTGGACACTTACGGAGCTGTCATACAAGTCATCAAACTCACACAACAGAAATTGCAACATACTTATGGGAGAACAGCTTTACGCTGTCCCTGGATAAGTGTGATTTCATGGTTTTCTCCAATAAAAAAAGCACTGACCTAACAATTGACATTTTAGGTACAACTAAAAACCAGTGCTCGCAAGTAAAATTTCTGGGAGTAATTCTTACCCCGACTTTAAATTGACTACCACATATACAACACAAAAAGGCAACACAAGCTTTAAATTTTATAAAAGTGATTTCCAAAGAAAGATGGGCTAAAGACCCGAAATTTCTTACAAATCTGGTTAGGGCCCTGGTGCGCAGCCGCTTAACTTATGGAATGGAAGCTTTTCACTCCCTAAATAAACCACATTTTCAAAAATTACAAGTTATTGAAACAAAAGCCTTAAAAATAGCCCTGTGCACGCAGTTAACAGATTAGTGTACAGGGACATAGGATGGCTACCTTTGCAGAACCTTATTAAGCTAAATTGCGCAAATTTTCTGGTGCGATGGTACACAGCAAAAACCGAAACATACAAAGAATTCAAAATGAATATGGTAGATCCTCTTCTGAACTATGCTGTAAAAAAGAAAAGATGTCCTGGTTTAAGTATAAAAACTACAAATATTATTCATTACTCTACAGATTTATTTGAAGAAGCTAATTTGGAGTTGGAACACGTCTCCCCCCATCCCACAGCAAATTGTCCGCAGTGGGAGAGGGAAGAGATACAATATGATACAACTTTAAATGATACCTTCTCAAAAGGAGAAATTAATTTAATAAGCATAGCAGCTAAAGAAAAAATTGAAAATTCTAAAAACTTTTGACAAATTTACACAGATGGCTAAAAAATTAATCATAAAATAGGATGTGCATTTACTATTCCCGCACTAAAAATAACAAAATCTTTTCAATTAAATGACTACCTTTGCATTTTTAGTGGAGAATTATGGGCACTACTAGAAGTATATGCCTTTTTAAATAATTTAACTAACCCACCACTAAACGTAGTCATTTTTACAGATTCCCTATCATCTATTCAGGTCCTACGGGTGAAACCCAAAACAGACTGGAAATTATAAATGAAATAAGAATACTATTACACCAAATTTCAATAAAAGGCACAGCCCTAGATATAACATTGCGGCATACCAGGTAACGACCAGGCAACGACCAGGCCGACAGGGCAGCTAAGAACGCCGCAATGGGAATATCAGGCACTTTAACAAACATAAAAAAGTAGGTTAAAAACAGCAGCATTCCAACAGTGGAGCAGGGAGCTGGAAATTTACGCCAATGCCCACTCTTGGGACCATAAAATAGTAAAAGGTGGCTTGTTTCTCAAAATTAAACCATCTCTACAATCATTAATTTTTAGATTAAGAACCCGATCAAACCCATGTACTTTTGTAAAAACTATATGCGAGTGCGGGAAAACCCTTAATATTGATCATTTATTCGATTCCTGTATAAACATCAGTATGGAATTTGAGCCATTAATAAATAAATTAAAAACAAAAAATATAATTTTTGCAAAATTAATAATGCAACTAAATACTACGGAGGGGTGGGCCCCTATGGTCTTGGCTGGCCGAATCTCTAGTCCAGTCATCTTTTGGCCACCATTTTTAAAAAAGAAAAAAAGATAAAAGTGAAGTATTCTAAAAACAAATTAATATTTAAATGTAACTTTTATAAATAATTATAAATAGGCAGGGGTAGGGTCCCTCCGGACAGCGGGCCGCGCACCTAACTACACTCCAATCCTGTTTCCAAAAACTTTTCCCTTTTTAACAGCGGCATGAGTTTGAGTACTTTTTACTCCCCCCCCCCCCCCCCCCCACAGTAGATGGGTTCGCGGCGCGAACTCCGGAGGGGTGCCCTCGTAGTCGTGAACGCATTTTTAACGTTCAGGGTAAGCCCAATGGGTCCCCCCGCACTTAGTGTTGGACCCATCATAGCGACGTCCTACCACTGCTTGGGCCGGGGAGGAGGGGTCCCATACGAATCGTTAACTAGCCCCGTCGTAAGTCACCAGCTTTTAAATTATCAGATTTAAAAGAAATCTTAATAAAATAAATTTTCGTTCCTTATAAAAATGTACATAATTTTGAGATATTATTTAAAAGCAGGGTCCTTTTAAACAGAACATTGGAACAGGGGGACAGCCTGTGACAGCGTAAAATGTAACAACAGCGCAAAATGTAACAATTGTTACATTTTGCGCTAGGCGCCCACCTTTTGACGAAAACAAATGGCAGAGTTTTTCGTTATTACAGATCAAATCGAAGTAAAATCTTCAAGGAGTTGATGAATTTGTCTACATCATAATATACCAAATCGAAAGATAAAAAAAAGTCTACATCTAAATTTCCAAATGTTTGTTTGCTTGCTTGTTTGTTTCACTCGTTCTTTATTCGATTTAGCATTATTACTTATTATTACAAGGTGCAAAGTATGCAGGTTGTTTTATAGATTTTTTTCTTTCGTGTGTTATTTCTTTCTTGCTTTCTTTTTGGGTACAGCGGTTTTTTCCCGCCTGAATAATGCCGAATTACTGTTGTGTTTATGGATGTAACAAATCACAGCTACAATATTTTCTGAACTGTATTTATCATTATTTTCCTTCGAATCTCTCTCTCTCTCTCTCTCTCTCTCTCTCTCTCTCTCTCTCTCTCTCTCTCTCTCTCTCTCTCTCTCTCTCTCTCTCTCTCTCTCTCTAGTGGGGGTAATGTTGAACATGTGTTTGAACCAGTTGAAGAGTTGTTACAATTTTGCTCTCTTGGGGAACATTCCTCTCAAAGTTCACGCGAGGTCAAGGGGAATCTCCCAGCTGATGTAAACAATGAGTCATTGTTTGGTGTGGGGTCTATTGACTCTAATAGTGATAGTGATAGTTCTTTGTCTTCTCCTGTTGGAAATAAGCGTTTTTCATTTTCGTTTTTACATTGGAATATCAATGGTATTGTTTCTAAATTGACTGACAATGATTTTGTCTCATTTGTATCTTTTTTTGGATTTGTTTGTCTTGTTGAAACATTTGTTGAAACGTTTTCTGTTGATGTTTTTCCTGATTATAAGTCGTTTTGTAAATCATCAGTAAAATTATCTGATGCTGGTCGTCCCTCTGGTTGTGTGGTGTGTATGATTAAAAATGAATTTGTACCTTATGTGAAAGAGATTAAAGTGGATAATGGATTCTTTTTGTTGTTTATTATTGATAAACGATTATTTGGTCTCGATAAAGATGTTCTGTATGTATGTGCTTACACACCACCTGATGGCTCTAATTACTATTCTTTGTTTGACAATGGTGATGGTGTGTTAATGCTGGAAAATTGCTTAATTGATAATGCTCTGTTAGTTGATGATTACTATATTTTTTATCTCTGGTGATTTAAATGCCCGCACCTCAAATATTTCACAGGATGATGTAGCTGTAAATGATCTTTTGGACACTCTTCACAAAAATGAAAGTAGCACGGACAGAAATTCACAAGACACAGTTATTAATAGTTTTGGGAAATCCCTGTTGAGCATGTGCACTGCGTTAAGTCTGTATATTCTGAATGGTATGTGTTACGGCGACCTTGAAGGACGCTACACGTACATATGTGATTTTGGCTGCAGTGTGATTGACTATGTTTTGATGTCGAGTGACTGATTTGTTTGCTACTGTTAGTGATGATTGTATTTTGTCTGTTTGAGATCGCACTGAAAGTTACCACATACCTGTTGGTTTCTCTGTTAAATTTCCTGATAATTTTCCTGATAATAGGTGTACATTGATAAGTTTACTTGGAACTCTGATCACGCACTTGTGTTTAAAACTACATTGAATTCCGAATCGGTTAAAATGAAATTAGAAGCAGCAGTTCAGGCTGTTGATGTGAATGTTAATGAGGCTATTAACATGTTTAATGAAGCTTTGAAAGAAGCGGCGGATTGTATGAAGAAAATAATTTGTGTAAATGGGAGAAAGAAGGTGCAAGATTGGTTTGACTGTGAATGTATGAATGGAAGGAAACGTGTGCGTAAGCTTTTGAAAATTTTTCGTCGTACTTTAAATGAACAGGATAGGTTTAACTTCTGTCAGGCAAGACGAGAGTATAAAAATCTCCTTAAATATAAAAAGAAAGAACATAACAAGAGAATGGTTGAAAATCTGATGGATTCTATAAGCAATCAAAAGGATTTCTGGGTCTCTGTTCATAAATCATAAAATAATACCTAAAAGGAAACATGTCAAAAATCAGATAACTGTTGAACAATGGCTTGAACATTTGAAGAAGCTTTTAGAAAAAGATATAAATGTTGATGATGCCACTGATGATGCTTACGATGACGATCTTGTATTTAGCTGCCCTATCTCTGGTGAGGAAATATTGCTAGAATTACGTATGTTAAAACCAAACAAAGCAAGTGGACCAGATGGAATCATTGGAGACATTTTGAAAACTTCTTGTGACTTTATTTTGCCTTTCTTTGTTAAATTTTTCAATACTCTCTTTGACAAAGGCGTGTATCCAGACAGTTGGGCGGAATCCATTATTTTACCATTACATAAGAAAGGTGACGTAAACAACCCTGGTAATTATAGAGGGATTAGTCTGATTAATGTTTGCAGTAAAGTGTATGGCTCTGTTATAAACCAAAGATTGCAGTCATGGGTTGAAGAAAATAATTTGACAGGTGAGTGCCAAGCAGGATTAAAAAAAGGCTACTCCACAGTAGATCACTTATTTACATTATTGGCATGTGTGCAGAAACAATTCAGTAGAATCCACAACCGCAAGCTTATGTTGCTTTTGTTGATTTTCAGAAATGTTTTGACACTATAAATAGAAATCTTCTGTGGCCTATTCTTTTGAAGAACGGCGTGAAAGGTAAGCTTTTTCGTTGCGTGCGAAGCATGTATGAAAGTGTAAAAGCACGTGTTAGATGTGGAGCTAAATTGACGCAGTCTATTGTTTGTTCTTCAGGGGGTTAAGCAGGGGGATGCGTGCAGTCCGATTTTATTTTCAATATTTATTAATGAATTAGCTCTTGATGTAATTAGACATGATAGGCATGGAGTTACGTTCCCACTGGATGCTTTTGAGTTGTTTATCCTATTATTAGCTGATGATGTTGTTTTACTTTCAGAAACAGTTATTGGATTACAAAATCAATTGAACATCTTACAAAGATCAGTTGCATCATTGGATTTAACAGTAAATTTAGGCAAAAGTAATATTGTAGTTTTTCGTAAAGGGGGTTATCTTGGGGCAAGGGAAAGATGGGTTTTTGATGGACAAGTTATGCCTGTAGTTAATTGTTATAAATACCTAGGTATATATTTTACTACAAAACTAAGTTTCGCTACTACATGTTGAGAGTTAGCAAGTAAAGCCAAGAAGGCGCTTTTATGTATTTTACAACGATTATGTTTGTTTAACTGTGATTCACTGCATGTGCTATTAACATTGTTTGATCGACAAGTTCTTCCTATTATGCAGTATGTTCAGTATTGTGAAAAAGTGCATTTATACGCATTGAAGAAATATTTAGGTGTAAGTCTATGTACTCCAAATGATTTTGTATACAATGAGTTAAATAGGTTAATTTTGTTGTTCAATGTATTCGTTACTGGTTTAGAATAACTCAGATGACAAATGAAAGATTATCTAAAAAAGCTTACACTATGCTTAGTGACCTTGATACCCGAGGAAAAACCACCTGGGTTACACATGTAAGATTATGTCTGTTTAAATTTGGTTTTGGTTTTGTATGGATGGAACAAGGTGTAGGAGACGTTAATGGATTTTTGAAAGTGTTTAAGCAGAGAATGGTTGATTGTAAATGGCAAGAATGGGGTGAGCACGTCAATGAGAGTGACAGGTTTTCCATGTATAGAACATTTTGTAATCCGTTTAATTCTTTGCCTGCATATCTCTGTATTGAACTTGATAAACATTTGAAGTATGTTATGACCAAAATAAGATTTGGTATTTCGGATCTGGCTACTCATTACTATAGGTATAGGTACCACAGACATCAAGACTTAGTTTGTAAACTTTGCAATGCTGACGTAGAAAACGAACTGCATTTGTTCCTATGCTGTCCATTTTATGATAATCTAAGAAAACAGTTTATTGCACCGAAGTTTTTTTCGTAATCCAAATGCCTTTCGTCTGTCATTATTAATGTCTTCTAGAAACAGCGAAACTGTTAGAAAATGGTGAATTTTTATATAGCAAGCTCTAAAGGCAAGACAACTTGCTTTGTCATAAATTAATTCTTTTGCTATAAATTGTGCATGAAATGACACTGTTTTTATTAATTATGTTGTACCCTCCTTCCAAAGGGGGCTTTGGCCTTATGGAATAAATATTTTCATTTCATTGCTCTCTCTCTCTCTCTCTCTTTCTGTCTCTGTCTCTCTCTCTCTCTCTCTCTCTCTCTCTCTCTCTCTCTCTCTCTCTCTCTCTCTCTCTCTCTCTCTGCGCTAGGCGCCCACCTTTTGAGAGAGAGAGAGAGAGAGAGAGAGAGAGAGAGAGAGAGGAGAGAGAGAGAGAGAGAGAGAGAGAGAGAGAGAAGAGACAGAGACAGAGAGAGAGAGAGAGAGAGAGAGAGAGAGAGAGAGAGAGAGAGAGAGAGAGAGATTCGAAGGAAAATAATAATAAATACAGTTCAGAAAATATTGTAGCTGTGATTTCTTACATCAATAAACACAACAGTAATTCGGCATTGTTCAGGCGGGAAAAAACCCGCTGTACCCAAGAAGAAAGCAAGAAAGAAATAACACACGAAAGAAAACAATCAATAAAACAACAAGCAAGCAAACAAACATTTGGAAATTTAGATGTAGACTTTTTTTAATCTTTCGATTTGGTATAATATGATGAAGACAAATTCATCAACTCCTTGAAGATTTTACTTCGATTTGATCTGTAATGACGAAAAACTCTGCCATTTTTTGGTGCTAATTTCGTCAAAAGGTGGGCGCCTAGCGCAAAATGTAACAATTGTTACATTTTGCGCCGTCACACAGCCTCTATCCTTTTTTTTTTTTTTTGCTGCTCCTCCCCCCCCCCCCCCCCCTACAACGGTTCTCCTCTTGTAAATAACTCCTTTTTAACAGATATTGCCCGCACTCGGCCAAAATATGTTACAGTGCCTCTAGAGTCCGGGGTTTGTTAATCTTAATTAATACAAGCTTCTTTAACTTAAAGAACATATTTTACAATACATAATCTAAAAGGTTTTTTTAATTTGTACAGTTTGAAAGCGTTCCCGCATTATGCGGAAATCTTTTAAAGGAGACATTGTCGACAATAAAAAAGAAAAAATATGTAAATA
>CM065700.1:23304967-23336055 GCA_017654935.2 Phymorhynchus buccinoides | reverse complement strand
ATCAATTCTTGACACACATTTTTCTAATCGCTTTCTTACTAGCAACAAAACTCCCCCAGAGTTCCTACCCTGGAAGGAAAACTTTTTGGCTGGCACATGAAACTTTAAATAATCTCTAAACACATAACTAAAATCAAAGGTCGAATCAAGGAATGTCTCAGTCAGACATATAAAATCAAATTGGTTAATGTAATTCATAAATGAAACATCTTTTATTTTGGTGAACAAATTCTCTACGTTGTAGTTGAGAAAGGACCACTTATGTGAACGGCCTAGCCTGTCTCATTGCTGTCTACTAGATCGCAAATTCCTGTCCCTTCCAAAAGGGCGGTTGTGTCCCTTTCCCCGTGTTGAATCCATTGACATCTTACGGGACTGGCCCATAAAATCATACAGTCCTGTTTGTCTGCCACCCGAATTTCTTCTTCTCGCACGCGCGGCGTTGTTATCGCCTTCAGAGTCCATCAAAGGGGGTTCCCCACCACCAGTCGTTGATCCGTGACGTTCACTCTCACCACTCCTTTCACCCACTCCAGTCACTCCCTTATTACCATCCCCACCACTCACACCCTCCTTTTTATTCTTACCACTCTCACCACTTTCTCCCTCCTTTCCGTTCTTATCACCCTCTCTTCTCTCACCCTCCTTTCCACCATTCCTCCCTGCATCAATATATTCAGCTTCTGCTCTCTTGTCATCCTTTCCACTTTCACTGCCCTCTCCTTTCTTCCCACTCTCACTTCTTTCTCTTTCCTTCCCACTCTCTCCACCCTCGTTACACACATCTCCTTTCTTACACCCTTTGCCATCTCCGCCTTTTCTTCCATCCAACCCGTTCCGTCTTCCCCATTCTTTTGATGGGTGTCTTTCTTTCCTTCATCATCACCCTTTCCACCATCACCCCTGTTTTCAAAAGATATTTCTACCACCCGCTCACTGTCCCTTTAACATGGTGATGCGACTTGAGCCACACTGTCAGGTCTGGGGGAGGGGGAGGGGAAAGATGCAACACTGTCAATAGCTTGGCCTTGCCATGTCATTTTGTCACCACTCGTGTCCCGACTGCTGGGGGCCCTGATGAAACCGATAGAACTGATTTGGGGAGGGGGGTGCATTAACATTTCCAGAGACTGATCCTGCGTTGCTAGGCCTAGGCCTACTTGCCATTTGCGCATACGTGTTGCTGTGCGAGGTTAGTACATGGGTTATGTGGGGTTTTGGGATTGTGGGATCTGTGGGGTTGTTTAGTGGAACTACGCATAGCTTGCCTCTCTGAAAGAACACTCTTTCACCGTTTCTGCGGGCGGAGGCAACGATCTGTGACTGGGCCCTGGTCAGATCATTCGCGATTTTTATGCCACGATCACGCAACTTGTTTCGTGTGTCAGTCTGCGAAAGAATAGAGAACTTATCCCTCCAACGACTAAACTTGACGATCATGGGGGCGGGCTGTCCATTACGAGGCTGTCCTATTCTGTGTGCACGTTCAATGTGATCGTTTGTCCACCGTTTTTGTTCGTCTACACTATTCAGCAGGCTCACTACAGCATTGGCACACTCATCAAATGTTTCTCTGGGGCCCTCTTGGGGTATTCCAAAAAATTGTAAGTTATCCCTACGAGAAAAGTCTTCAAGTTTGTCAGTGTCCTGCTTTAGTTGATCCACGTCTTGCTTCAGTTCTGTGATTGTTTCTGAAAGTTTGTGCATCCCTTCTTTCCCTTCATCAGTTACCGTAAATAAATGTCCCATGTCCCTAACTTTCTCAGTCAAGTGCCTCTGGTCCTTTTCTAGCCTGTCACATCGTCGATTTATTTCTTCACATTGCTCTTTTACCTGTCTCAGTTCTTTTTTAATTCCATCAAGATCATGCCTAAGGACTTTTGTTTGTTCTTGAAATTGCATTCGGAATTCCTGTTTGAACTGTTCCTGGAGCTGCTGTTGCATGGTTTGCTGTTGTTGTTGCATAGCTTCCATCATTTTGTCTGTCAGGTTGTTGTTTTCTGCCATTGTTATGTTTGTAGTTGTTTCGGACTGCTCTGTTTGGACGGTTTTTTCGTGCACTTCCGGTCCGGGATTTTCCTCCACGTCATGAGCTAGGAGGATACCAAGAACAAGGCGTGCACTGCGCAGCATGCCGATAACAACACGGAAAACACGTGCCTGGCTAACTGATGCGTGCTGTCATAGCCACCCAACGTTTCCACTTCATACAGACTGGTTCCTTGTTGACTATGATGGAAATCGATCAATGCATAATCGGTATCCTTGATGTTTTGAATGCTATGAAACACACTGTTCACCAAAGCAAGAAAAAAGAGCCCAACAACATAAGCAACCAAAACATCGATCGTCGATAAACATGCAGTGTCTGTATCATGGCTCACCTGGGGCACTTCACGAACACGATGTAAACATGACCTACTTTGGAGCCTAGAATGAAGCCTACCACTGAAAAGTCCAATAGCGGCTCTCCACACGCCTAGGTCGACCATTACTGCCTATCTTCGGTACCATGGAACTCTTAGACACTTAGTGTTCACAGCACTGACAGCAAACAGTCCACCGAAACAGTAAATACGGCGAATTTTTCTCCAGCTCCTGAATTCACCTTCCATCCACTCGCCATTACCCAGCATGAGAGAGAGAGAGAGAGAGAGAGAGAGAGGAGAGTAACCAGAGAGAGAGAGAGAGAGAGAGAGAGGAAAGAGAAGAGATGGAGAGACTGAGAGATAGAGAAACTAGAGAAGAGAGAGAGAGAGACAAAACAGACAGACAGATAGGGGAGTAAGGGCAGGCATATATGAAGAGAGAGAGAGAGAGAGGAGAGTAGAGAGGAGAGAGAGAGGAGAGAGAGAGAGAGAGAGGAGAGAGAGAGAGAGAGTGAGAGGAGAGAGAGGAGAGAGAGAAGGAGAGAGAGAGAGAGAGAAGGGAGAGGGGATTGAGAGAGAGGAACCTAGAGAGGGAGTGAGAGAGAGAGAGAGAAATACGAAATACGAAATACGAATGTTTTATTGAGAGTAAATAGGATAAGCTACAATAACTTCTTTACACCTTGCCCTCTCACTCATGCCCTCTCATTCATACCATGCATCAATCAAAGAAAATTTGACATAAAACAATCAAGTCAAGAAAATGGAACAAAAATTGGCACATTAAATAATTGAAAAAAGATATCAAAAATGGGAATTAAAGCAAACATGGATAATACTTAACAGTGGTGAACTTGAATTGGTAGTTTAAATTGAGTACCAAAAAAAAGGGAAACAATTTTGAGGCAATGACACTTTTTTTTTCAGAATAAAACCACTTTTAAGGAAGAAGAAGAACAACAACAACAACAAAAACATTATAAAAACATTCGAATAAGATTAAGACATAGGGGAATATGCGAAAGAGAATGGGAGAGAGAGAGAGAGAAAAAGAGAGAGAGAGGGGGATCAGGAGGGGGAGACAGCAAGGGCACGCGAGAGCTCAGGGAGAGCAAAGACAAAGAGGTGGCTATGGGGCAGGGAAAGAGAGAGAGGAGAGAGAGAGAGAGACCAAGTAGATTAGCAGGAGGGGAGGAGAGAGAGGAGAGATGGGAGGCAACGGATCACAGAGACAGCTAGGAGAGAGGGGGAAGGAGCGAGAGAGAGCAGAAGAAAAGGAGGAGGAGAAGTGAAGAGAGAGAGAGGGATGATGGTGTGGGGGCATTGTTGGAGATGAGAGAGGGAGAGAGAGAATGGTAGATCAGATGAGGGAGGGAGAGAGCGAGTGGAGAGAAGAGAGAGAGGAGAGAGATAGCAGATAGAGCAAGGAAGGGGTTAAGGCGAGAGGAGGGGAGGAGCAACGAGAGAGATGAGTGGGAGAGAGAGAGAGAGAGAGAGGAGATTTATAAGAATCTAGGCATAAGCTGATGGCATTGGTAACGTTTGTAGTACAACTCATTAATTAGCATTACTGATAAACAAGATTGTCTATTAGGAAGCTTGTGATAAGATTTTCGAAAGGAAGATACGCTAGTTTTATTTTTTTAGATTATCAGGGAGGTCGTTCCACAATTTACCACTTGAGTATGTAAGGGATGATTTATATAGATCTGTTCTGGGGCGGGGCATTGTTGATTTGGTTTTGCTTCGAATTGTATGGACTTTAAATTTAGTAATAAGATATTTTGGAGCTAACTTATTTATGATCTTGTACATAAGGGTACCTTTGTTTAGAAGGCATTTCAAGCTAAATGGTAGAATGTTAAGCTCTTTATAAAGTCACTAGCGCAACGCCTAGTACCGGTAACGCCGAGTACCGGTAATGCCTAGTACCGGTAACTCCAATTTCCGGTAATGCTGAGTACCGGTTTCGCCGGGTCTGCGAAATATTATATTATTACTTTTGTGTCCTCTCCCTCCTTCCATCTTCTCTCTCTCATCCCCCATTCCCCTGTACCCCCCTCCCCCCCCCCCCCCCCCCCCACACACACAGGCTCTCCCCCCCACCCCACCCCCCCCCCACCCCACCCCTCCCCTCCCCACCCCTCTACTCCCCACACCCCCACCCCATACACACACGCGCACGCGTTAGCCTCATACATTTTGCCAAACCGCGCAAATGACACGCCTTGGTTGTCGTTGCTAGCAAATTTGATAGCAAATTTGAAGCAATTCGGTCGAAAAACGGCAGAGTTATAAGGCCCGTTCTGTATTCCACACACCCACACACACGGTCACACACACGGACACACGGACAGTTGGCTTTTGATAATGTGATATGATTACGGTGTAATGAATAGAATAGGTACTTTTGTGGTCTGAACATTGAATGCTAGGTTTATTTTATTTATGATACATTTGCATATTTAGATTAACAAACTTTACCCGGGATTTTGTTGAATATAAATTTAGAAAAGGCATTTGGTGACATTCTGAAAACTTTTGGTTTCTAAAGCGACAACTGTAAATGCCTAGAAACTTTTTTATAACAACCAACAGCCAACATCAAATCGTGTTCTTGTTAATGGTCAGATATCTAATTGGCTTAATATAACCAGGATGCCATCAAGGGGACCCACTATTACCATACTTGCTCGTTTTGTGTGCTGACTTTACTATTGGCCCAAACTTTGGGCTGAAGCCAACCAGAGGTTTTTTAAGACTAAATATAAAGGGGAAAGCAGTTACCAAATCATTTATGAAAATGGCAAAGTCTTTCATCGTGATTATTCAGCGAGCAAGTAATAGATTCGAAATATTATATTATTCCTCCCCCCAACCATCCCCAGCCCCCCCCTCCACCCCCCACCCCAACCCCCCCTACTCCCCACCCTCACCCCATACACACACGCGCGCACGCGTTAACTTCATATTCAACGCTCGATCTCCAACCCTTTTGTTGGCCTCGCGCGGCTTAAAATAGATACGATGAACTCCTCTCTCTCTCTCTCTCTCTCTCTCTCTCTCTCTCTCTCTTCTCTCTCTCTCTCTCTCTGCGTAAAATACTGCTGCCCCCCCCCCCATCCCCCCCCCCCCCACCCCCCCCCCCGCTGGAAGACAATAGCGGAGAATAGCGTGATATTAGTACGTCGCTAAAGTAATCCTCGCTAAAGTCATCTCCGCTGTGCCACCATTTTCTTGCTGGCGGGCAGTTGTTTCTGTGCATAGTGTTGAACTTAACGTCTGTTTGGCATCGGTGCAAATGTAAATTGGCTCATATCGCGCGCAGTTATGAACGGATGCTGTTGAAAGTTTGCACCAAGATAGTCACTATCCCTGGTCATGCACGTTCCACATTTCGAATCAATGCCGGGTCTGGTTACGCCGCGGTTTGTGAAAAGGTTAAGCGGCGTATATCGCGCGCGTTTATACATCACTTCGCTTCCAGTTTGGCACACATATAGTCACTGTCCCCGGTCATCTAACTTCCAAAGTCGAAGGCAATCCACCCAGAAATACCGGAGATACGGGCGCCGAGAGGCCGGTGGATATGCGTTTCGCGCATTTGCCAAACCGCGCAAATGACATGGCTGCCTCGGTTGCCGTTGCCATGGCCACGTTAGGGCTCATAGCAAATTTGAAGCGATTCGGTCGAAAAACGGCGGAGTTATAAGGCCCGTTCTGTGTTACACACACACACGCGCGCGCGCGCGCGCGCACGCACACACACACACACACACACACACACACACGCACACGCACGCACGCACGCACGCACGCACACACACACACACACACACGCGCACGCACACGCGGACAGTTGGCTTTTTATTATATGATTGGTTTCTAGGGATGACGATTTAGGAGTTTAAGGCGTTTATATAATCTTTCAACATGCTTGAGTGTGTTTTTACTAGCTGAATCCCAACATGTTGAGAGAGAGAGAGAGAGAGAGAGAGAGAGAGAGAGAGAGAGAGAGAGAGAGAGAGAGAGAGAGAGAGAGAGAGAGAGAGAGAGAGAGAGAGAGAGAGAGAGAGAGAGAGAGAGAGAGAGAGAGAGGAGGAGAGGGAGGGAGGGAGGGAGGGAGGAGGGAGAGGGAGAGGGGAGAGAGAGAGAGAGAGAGAGAGAGAGAGAGAGAGAGAGAGAGAGAGAGAGAGAGAGAGAGAGAGAGAGAGAGGAGAGAGAGAGAGAGAGAGAGAGAGAGAGAGAGAGAGAGAGAGAGAGAGAGAGAGAGAGAGGGAGAGGGAGGGAGGGAGGGAGGGAGGGAGGGAGGGAGGGAGAGTGAGGGGGAGGGGGTGGGAGAGAGAGAGGGAGAGGAGAGAGAGAGAGAGAGAGAGAGAGAGAGAGAGAGAGAGAGAGAGAGAGAAGAGATCTGGGAGAGAGAGAGAGAGGAGAGAGAGAGAGAGAGAGAGAGAGAGAGAGAGAGAGATCCTGTGACAACGATGTTTAGCCAGGAGGGCAGAGTCAATATTGAAACATGAACAGATGAACAGCTGCTTCGCTAATGAAGGGGGGGGGGGGGGGGTGAAAGTAGGGAGAGGCGATGAAAAATCGTTTGTTTGCTGTTGATTTTAAGGGAATAGTCGTGTCTATAACCACCTTCGCATGATTCGTTCTCTAACTTATCACGTGATGTTGCGCAACTGGATTAAATATAGCCAAAGGTCGTTCATTAGAGAACATCCGTTTAACGTCCTCCCACCTGAAACAGGTACATGTGGGACATTTGTAACTGTAAAGACAGCAAGACGATCCTGCAATACCGGGAAAGCCCCGAGTTTTTTAATGATAAAGAAATAGTATCGTTGTTATATATTAGGATATATATTCGGCGTTCATTGTCTCCTTTGCTTTCTGTTGCGTGCGCTATACTTAGTAGTGTCTGACTACTATTATTAGGTACATTATAGTCACAGAGGCATCTCTGTGAAAATCGGGTTGCTCCCACCTGGAGAGTGCGTCGCAGCCAGAGGCGCGCCACTCCCCATTTGACTACAGAAGAGGATGGAGCTCAGCCAGCTGCTATTCTGAAAAGCTGAGTGGAAATTTGTCTATAGTGGAAATGCTTAGCCAAAGGTACATCCCATTCTTTAGACCATGAAAAGTCAAGGACAGTTGACACTGAATAACAAGAAAGAACTTTAGCAGAGACTTTTTGTTGCAGCTTTCCCTACCTACTAACCTTAAAAGAGCACCAAGTCACCAAGTACTAACTCTTTCAAAAGTGTACTAGACAACTGGAATGGTTATAAAGAACTTTTATATGAATACGATGCTTAATTCATCGACATAAAAAACTGTACAATCGACGACTTTGTCATTATGATTAAACAAAAGACATGAATATTATGGGACTTTAAAAGCCTAACGGCTATTCATCTTCTGTCCCTATTATCTGATCTGATCTGAAGAGTTTGTGTTGAATAGGCACCATAAAAGGCCAGTTACTCCGTAAGACTTCAACACTAAGCAGAGGTTATTGGGAGGGTGGGGCGGGAGTGGGTGTGTGTGTGTGTGTGTGGGGGGGGGGGTCTACAAGGGTTCCAGCCCCCCCCCCCCTCTACCCAATTTTTAAACAAATCCCGAAAGATAGAAAGGTATGAAGGAAGGAAGGAAGGAAGAAAGAAAGAAAAGAGGAAGAAAAATAATGTCACAGGAGAGGCCTTCTTTCCGCCATTGACATTCAAATTATCGTCAGCTTCTGGGGGGCGAAGCCACTGAGCATTTACACACACACACACCCTCCCCCCGCCATCCACTCCTGGTGAGAATCGCTGCAATGTCCCTTAGTTTGAGAATGGTAATCATTGACTTCAGAGAGAGCTGTGCAGAGATGTTTTGTTGCAGCTTTGAGAGAGAGAGAGAGAGAGAGAGAGAGAGAGAGAGAGAGAGAGAGAGAGAGAGAGAGAGAGAGAGAGAGAGAGAGAGAGAGAGAGAGAGAGAGAGAGAGAGAGAGAGAGAGAGAGAGCCTAGTTTTGCACACCACTGGGATTACTATTACAGTTTTCTCTCCAAAAAGCCTAGTTTTGCACAACGCTGTGATTACTAGTACAGCTGCTTTTCTGGCCCAGTAGCCAAAAAGTGTGCATGCTAGCTATACCACTGAGATGCATTTACGTTCAACATAAAAAGCAGCAAACTAGCAAACTGCATCACGTTTCGCCTTACAATCATGTTAAAATAGAACAAAGTCTTAAAACGACAACAAAAAAGCAATGAATTTCACATACGCACATACATACACGCGTGCACGCATGCACACACACATACGCACACACATACACAGGCTACACATACAACACATACATTACACAGGCGTGCGCATGGATACATGGATTTGGGTGGGGTGAGTGGTGGTGATGGTAACGGTGTGTGTGTGTGTGTGTGTGTGTGTGTGTGTGTGTGTGTGTGTATGTGCCGGTACGTGCGTGTATGTGTGGGTGGGGTGTGTATGTGTATGCCTATTTGCATGTGCGTGAGCGATTATTTCGTGTTGTTGTTGAATTTGTTGCTTCTTAATTTTTGTTGTTGTTAAGCGCATAGAGCTCCACATTGGTGGAGGAATGCGCTATATAAATGATTCACTATTATTATTATTATTATTACATAAGGGGGGGGGGAACCATAAATGAACAATTACCTCCCATGCAGTGCACTACATAATGCACAAGTCTATGTACTGAAATACCCCTTAATACCTCAGTCAAACCCATGAGCAAACACAATTAAAACAGACTATCCAAATATGTAGGCCTAGCAGTAAACAATGACAGTAAAAAGGCCCATGTTTGAGAAAATGTCAAAACAACCTCCCACTTCTAGTTCTTTTCCAAATATTTGTTGTTGTTTTCTTTCACTCCAAGATAAAAAATAAATCCGAACCACCTATGTTCTTACTCTCAGAGAGAGAGAGAGAGAGAGAGAGAGAGAGAGAGAGAGAGAGAGAGAGAGAGAGAGAGAGAGAGAGAGAGAGAGAGAGAGAGAGAGAGAGAGAGAGAGAGAGAGAGAGAGAGAGAGAGAGAGAGAGAGAGAGAGAGAGAGAGAAGAGAGACACAGAGATAAAGACTGAGGGGAAAAAAGAAAGAGAGAAAAAAGAAGGAAGGAAGGAACATGCATGACTGAGAATATGAATATATGAACGAATAAATGAATAAATTAATCACTCGTGAAAGTAAATGAATGAACGAGTGAGCATATCAATGAACGACAAACAGACAGATGTAGCATGTAGAGATTTAAAAAATATTTTTTTTTAAGAAAGAAAGAAAAGCAAAGAAAAGAAAGCGAACGAAGAAAAGAGAGAGAGAAGGAAACAGCATAAACAAAACAACGAACAGAACAAGTTGATATATTTCTGTCTGAATAGGACTATTATGCCAAGGTGTAGTATCAGCCTTCTGTGTTCCTTTGACATTGGCGAGGGGTATTTTCAATCCCATGAGCCGTTTGACGTCATGGAGCTTTGTATGCACATGGACACTGGACACTGGCTCCTTTTTTGTTATTTGTCAGTTATCCTCCCTTTCCATTGAGCGTGTGACGCACACGACCCTTGAGAGCTTCATGAATTAGCCTAACAGAGGACCAAAGCCCAACAGAGGACCAAAACATGTAGTAGAGTGCTGTGACTCGCTCAATCTCTCTCTCTCTCTCTCTCTCTCTCTCTCTCTCTCTCTCTCTCTCTCTCTCTCTCTCTCTCTCTCTCTCTGTGTCTGTATGTCTGATTGTCTGTCTGTCTTTGTGTCTTTTTTTCCTCTCTGTATCTGCCTTACTCACACTTCTATTGTCTTTCTCTCTCACATACTATCTCTTTTCGTCTCTGTCTTTCTCTCTGTCACTTTCTGCCTCTCTCTCTGCTCTTAGTCTCTCTCTCTCTCTCTCTCTCTCTCTCTCTCTCTCTCTCTCTCTCTCTCTCTCTCTCTCTCCCCCCCCCCTCTCTCTCTCTCTCCCTGGGTGTGTGCGTGTGTAGGTGTCACTGTGCTATGCCTCAGTCTCCTGCAATGTGTAAGTGCGTGCGTCCCTGGTTAAGTTAAGCAGTCTTGCTTCCACCCCCCACCCCACTGGAGTTTGGTTCGTCTGCTTAAGCTTATATTTTTGTGTTGACATTGCTAAATTATTATGTAGCATACGAATAGCATGCAAAAGATTTGCAGAATGTTGAAAGCCAAACGATTGTCCATTAAAGTTGTTTATTACACTTCTGCAAAGAGATTATGAAGAAAACACGTTTGTGTTGTTCTTGTCCTATGGTGAGAAACCTGCGTTGATGAGGCGTGAATTGAATGATGATAAAACCCTTGACAGCGCCTCATCTTCATTTTGGCATTAAAAAAAAAAGTGTACAACCACCATTGCTAAACCTTTGCAAAATAACAGAAGTGCATGTTCATATTTTTTAGAACAGAATGTGTGACTAGTCATATTAAAAATGAAGACGTTTTGTAATGGTTGCTTTATGAATACGTGAGTGCAATAACAAGCATTTCAAATTATTTCATGGTGAATTTCAATCATTTTCTTACACTTTTTGTTCTCGGTTGCATTTAACTAAAAAATGTAAATAATCTTTATGAGACATACAGTGCAAATAAATCAACATCCGCATGCAAAGAAGACGCAAGTCAAAATAAATCGGCTTCGATGTATTGGGCTTACCAGTTGATCAAGAAAAAATGCATTATATAACAAACCTGTAAAACAAGAATTGGCAAAGATGAAACAGTGAGAGTAAAACTAATAAATTGTTTTAGCGTAATTTGACCTGAAATAACATAAATAGAATTTTCCATTCCTCATGTAAAGTGACGTCTTTCAACTTGCATCTCTTTTCCATGCAGACTGAAATATGCTGACATGGCTATGTTCAGTTATGTGAGTTTCATGGATCAGTGACCCCTATACGCACACAATTGTTTTTACATATTTTACGGAGAGGAGCCCAGCAGTCTCCTAAAGTCCTCGTCGTAGGACGCAAGCAACAACTTAAGCTGGCTTATGCGAGCATAGCACTCCCGTAGAGATATCGGGGCGTCTTTCAGTAGTAATAGTTCCCCCATCTTCTGGAAGTTCTATGCTAGTAACTTCCCCTACTCTATTACTCTCTTTGACTCTGCCTTTTTTTCTTTCTTTTACTTTCTGGCATCTACTTTTTTCTGTCTTATTGGTCCATTATCCTGCCTTTCTATAAAACCCTTCCACTTTTTTCCTTTTTACAATTTGACATGCTAGGTTGTTGTTGTTTTTATTGTACACTGGCATCTAGGCATGAGAACTTGCGCACTTGAGTGGGCAACATTCTGCACTGCATATGTGCTTATATGGCCTTTTTTATGCATCTTTTGTTAGCAATATGTATTTGTTATCCTTTTTTACTGTTTTAAAAAACCCAACCTGGATCCGATAAGTAGAGTAGATTGGCTCAACGTTTCTAGCACTGTGTAGGTTTATGCAATATAAAGTACAATGATGAAGGTGTCATGTAATAAATTGTTTTATATTTTTGTCATTTTGTCAGATTGTGTGTTTATAAAGTAAAATACATGTAGGATGTTATCGATGTGTTTGATGCTTACTGTGGTTACAGTCCTAACAAAACATTGCTGTTGACATGACTATAAGCAACGTAAAAATAAAATAGAATTCTTCGATCGCTCAGACAGTTTCCTGTCAATTATGAGCGCAGATGCGTCATGCCGCCGTTATGCACTTAACTAAGAAATAGTTAGGCCCAGCAAATCCGACTTTGGCTAGAGGAAATATTTGTGAAAGTGCTTGTTGAAATAAATGCAGGAGAATGGACCAGTAAGGCAGAAATATATAGACAACAATAAGCATAGAGAAAAGGCAGAGTCAAAGAAAGTGACAGATTAGAGGAAGTTACAAGCACATAACTTCCAGAAGGTAGGAGAGCTATTCATACAAAAGACCCCATGGTATCCCCACGGTTTTTTGTACACTTTTGAAGTGCAATTACTTTTTAAGCAGAGCTGCGAACCAAAAGCTGCTTCCTGTTTTCACCTCTGTTCCTGACTGACTGACTATTTCTATGAGATCTGTGTTACTATGATACTGTTTAAAACTCCATTTAGCCTAGCCATTCCTAACAGTGTCTCTTGCATTGTTTTGTTGTTGTTGTTATTAATTTATGAATGTATGACTACAGTCATATTAAAAATAAAGGCTGACTTTTGTTGCTTCGCCACTATGTGAAATTTATGGGTCAGTAACTGTTATATCTTTCTTGACATGTTCATATTTTACGTAACTTTTCAAAACACATGTTCATATTTTACAAAAATGTACATGGTATTTTACTCTTCTGTTGCTGCTAGTTCAGTTTTATACAAGTCCTATTGCTTGTTCATGGACACGAAATTGTACTTTCTACAACGCGTGACTTGTTTAATCTTTTATGTTATTAATTTGTGACTAGTCATTGAAAATGAAGACTTTTTGTAATGGTTGTTTTATGAATATCTGAGTACAGTAACAAGCATTTTAGATTAGTTCATGGTGTATTTCAATCATTTTCTTACCTTTTTTTTTTGGGGGGGGGGGGGGGTAGAACTATTAACAGTTTACTTTATTTCATTATTAACACACATTGAACTAATAACACAGTTTACTTTCTTTCATTATTAACACATTAGACTCATTGAACTAACAACAATTTACTTTCTTTCATTATTAACACACGTTAGACTCGTTGAACTAATAACACTATCTGAAATCATTTTCTTACTCTTTTTGTTCTCAGTTGTATTTAACAATCAAAAAGAAATATAAATAATCTTTTTGAAACATTCTGAACAAAGTTTTACTACAAATCGACATCTGTATGCAAATAAGACACAAGTCGAAATTGGTGTTCGTAATAACAACAAAACGAGTGCCTTTAACTCTCTCAACAACACTAATGTACGCTATAGCGTACATGCCGTGCACAAGCGTTCCACACTAGGCAGGTTTGCATCATTACATAAAAATTATTAAAAAAATAATGCTTAACCGCACAATTTAGAAAATTTGCGGTATTGTTCATAATAATAAAAGCTAGCATATGTTATAATTCCAAAGTAAAAGTTTTATTATTAGCAGATTTTAAAAAGAGCATGACAAAGAAGACGAAGAGAGGGGTAGTGACTCATTTGCATTCATTGCGGTACTAAAAATAGACTGGAAGTGATTTCATTGGTTGAAAACTATTAAGGGACCGTAGAGGAACATTTCTATACCAGTTTGGGTTGCATAGCTTCGCGGAGTTGTGAATTGTGAATGGTTGAACGCTATGTACGCTATAGCGTACATTCGTGTTGAACGGTTGTAAAGGGAAGCAATCGGCCAGTGTTGAATGTGTTAAAGGTGACCTGACCTGAAAGACGGAAGTCCTGCTACAAAGACTCTCTCAAAAAATATAAGAAGTGGTTTTGTGCTTCGTACAAGTACACTGCAGAATATGTTTTGCTATTTATGATGCAGTCTATAATGCTATGCATACTTTTTGCTTTAGTGATAGTCACATCTTTGTAATGTACATGTACTGTTCAAGTTTGTATGCATCATCTTTTGTTGTAATTGTTACTCTATGGATGTTTTTGTGCATTAGTGAACTTCTTTCTTGACATGTTCATATTTTACGTAACTCTTAAAAAGGTCATATTTTACACTTTTGAAGTGCAATTACTTTTTAAGCAGAGCTGCGAACCAAAAGCTGCTTCCCGTTCTCACCTCTGTTCCTGACTGACTGACTATTTCTATGAGATCTGTGTTACTATGATACTGTTTAAAACTCCATTTAGTCATTCCTAACAGTGTCTCTTGCATTGGTTTTTGTTGTTGTTGTTGTTGTTGTTGTTGTTGTTATTAATTTATAAATGTACCACTACATTCATATTAAAAACAAAAGTTAATTTTTGTTGCTTTGTCACTATGTGAAGTTCATGGGTCAATAACCCTTACATCTTTCTTGACATGTTCATATTTACGTAACTCTTAAAAAGACATGTTCATATTTTACAAAAACGTACATGGTGTTTTACTCTTCTGTTGCTGCTAGTTCAGTTTTATACGAGTTCTATTCCTTGTTCATGAACACAAAATTGTACACGTGACTTGCTTAATCTGTTAAGCTATGAATGTGTGACTAGTCATTAAAAATGAAGACTTCTTGTAATGGTTGCTTTATGAATATCGAGGGGTGCCTGCCAGAACGGTCTATCTCAAAAGGAATAAAGAACACAGATAGGCAGTTCTGGCATTCACCCCTCGATATGTGCGTGCAGTAATATTACTATGCATACTTTTTGCTTTAGTGATAGTCACATATTTGTAGTGTACATGTACTGTTCAAGTTTGTAGGCATCATCTTGTACACATTATCATGTGTATGTGTGTCATGTGTATTGATGTGTGTGCATTGATTGTTGATGACGAGAAGTATTCCAAATGTTGTTATTTGATTGACTGTTATAAGTTAATAATGGTTACTCTGTTTTAAATGTGCACATTTCTAAGTTCATGTAATGAATTTTAATAATGATTTAATTGGTATAATTTTGTTTCACACGTTTGATTAATGTTCTTTCAGTTATGTTGTATCTCTGTCATGTTGTTGCACCTAACCTTATGCCAAGGCAAAGAAACCACTCTTCTACATAATGTCAACACTGTTTGGCCTCCTGTTGATCTTTGATCAACTGAATTTCTTGTAGTACATTCTGGTGGGCATGGCCGTCGGCTGATGCCGTCTGGAATAGGGGAAAGGAAGGTGTCTAAGGCCCATGCTATGCGTGTGGTGTCAGGCGACAATCTCTGGGATCATCAGCATCCTTTTACACCGCTTCCATAATACTACATCACGCACGTCAACAGGCGGATTGTAGATAGGTCTGAGCAAAGAGAGAGAGAGAGAGAGAGAGAGAGAGAGAGAGAGAGAGAGAGAGAGAGAGAGAGAGAGAGAGAGAGAGAGAGGGGGGGGGGGGTCGAACAAACGAACGAACGAATATTTTTTAATGATGGAAAAGAATTAAGCACAAAAAAACCTTTTTTTCATCTTGCCATCAGAAAAGAGAAAATGCAAGCAAAAAATCATCAGGGAAAAAAAAGAACAGAGAGAGAGAAAGGAAGAGAGAGAGAGAGAGAGAGAGAGAGAGAGAGAGAGAGAGAGAGAGAGAGAGAGAGAGAGAGAGAGAAGAAAAAAATCATCAGAAAAAAAGAAGAGAGAGAGGGAGAGAGAGATATATAGACAGAGACAGATATATACCGAAAAAAGTAACTGACCAGGCCACATGTTTTGCTGTAACTTTTTATTGGACAAACCCTTTATCATGAAATTTGAACAAAGTGAACTTCATCTATCATGTACAGAATACACAAAAGAAAAACCAAATCCGAAATCACGTGATCGAATTCCATCAATTTATTCAGGACTGGTGTGTAAGCAAAAGTCACAGGGTCAAAATCCAATTGATTCACGAACTAAGCAGTCTCAATGCTAGACGGGCGTTTCGGTGATGTTGGAGAAGAGTTAGTCGCGTAGTCCTCTCTCACGCAGACGATTGTGCACTGTGTTGGAGCTGATTCTCCTGAGTCCAGGGATGGTGTAGGCAGTGACTGCTGGGCTGGAAGCGGTTCCGCAGGTGTGTCAGGGCGATAAACCGATCCTGTTGAGGAGTCGTCACTCTCGGGCGTCCACTGCGTTGAAGGTCAGAGGTCGTTCCTGTCGCCACGTATCGACGATGCCACAGAAATGGATGCTCCCCCTTGCAACATGCCAACAGCACGAAGTCTCTCACCTTCAGATAAGCGTGGCATCTTTACGTGTGGGCTTGTTCAATGCAAAAGTATGGATAAAGTTGGCATTTGGCTCAGAGATTACAGTTCAGGCATTTTTTAATGTGTGCACGTAAAAAGCGAGAAATGAGGCACGTGATATCTGTTTTTGTCATTATCGCGATCGTAGCCTACTGCACGATATTCACGTGCATTAAATAACTCTAGACGAATTCTTATGCTTGCCGTACACAAAGAAGCCCAATAAATGTTTAATCCTTTCTTTTGTTTTTATATTACAAAAAAAATAAAAGTGGTCAGTTACTTTTTTCGGTCAGTATATAAACGTACAAGAATTGAAGAAGAAACAAGCGCGGATTCGCAATCGTTTGTGGCGTGCGACAATTGAAAACGAAACATCATTTTAAAGAGCAGCCTCAATTTGAAGTGCGACAATTTTGTAGCCTCGATTTGAAGTGCGACAATTTTGGACCGACCGACAGACCGACAAAGTGAGATATAGGTTTGTGGCTTGTGCCACAAACAAACAAGCGCGGATTCGCAATCGTTTGTGGCGTGCGACAATTGAAAACGAAAAATCATTTTAAAGAGCAGCCTCAATTTGAAGTGCAGCCTCGATTTGTGAGCTATAGTTTTGTGGCTTGTGCCACAAACAAAAACGGAGGAAAGAAAGTTTCATTGACATTTTCATTTTCAGTGGGCCGATCCTGGAGGTACTGCAATACCAGGCCAACCCGAGGTTCAAAAATCAGTTTAATATCGAAGCCCCCGATAGGGAGCGTATCAGATATTAAGCTGATAAGAACAGATACTTTTTTTTCCATTTTTATAAAGGATCTGTATTTAATAATACATGTTACAATATATACATATAATCAACCAGCATCAAATCAACACACACATTCACACTCCACATTCAAGCACACCAGCATTATAAAAGATATCAGCATTTCTCTCTTTCACACACTCACACACTCATCTACATACACCCTTGTACACTCATTAGCACACCCCCCCCCCCCCCACCCTCCCCCCAGATCTTTTCCCCAATAAGCAAAAAAACAAAAAAAAACAAGGGAAATAACTCAAGTGATGCTAAAATTAAACACTAGACCCTCGTCTGAAATATCACATAAACTAGAAAACTCCCAAATCGAAATAAATTCGAGGTCACCCAAACGCTCAAAATCAATATATAAACGCGATCTGATACGTGACAGAAAAAAAGAACAAATTTCAATAGGCGTAATAACTTTTTGGTCAAAATGAGCCTTGCTTCGACATAGCCAAATAGCATACCTATATTCTGATAACAAAACAAAAACTGCAGATTTCTGATGCAAATTAAGGCTGGTACAAATAAGAACAGAAAAACGTATGGACACCAGTTTTTCAAAAAATTAAAAAAACGTTAGATTTATATAAAAACAGATTAATGTCTATATATGGTCGAGCTGTTATTGTTAACACTATGGTTCTATCGCAATTATGGTATTTGGCATCAGCATCTCATGTTCCAGAAGTTTTTATTAAAAAAGTAGAAAAAGAAGTATTTAGTTTTTTCTGGCATAATAAAAATGAGTTTTTGGCTAGAAACACCATGTTCTTACCAAGGGATAAGGGAGGGGTAAATGTCACTAGTATCCGTTTAAAGATAAAAAGTATTCACATGGCTCAAGTGTGCAAAATTATTTTCGATGAGGGCATATTAGGGTGGGTTTCTTTTGGTCATATTTGGTTAGGGCTCAAATTACTTAAGTTTCCAGATTATCATTTTTCTAACTCAATACCTCATGCATGTTCTGGTCTCCCTGCCTATTACAGATTAACTATGTTTTACGTCCTCTCGGCCTAAGCCATGTGCAGTGGCAGCCACAGTAACACAGACTCTTAAAGATTTTCCTACTTTTCCAGTTATTAAGGGAGCTAAATGTAAATCTTTTTATAAACTGCTTGTTCATGAGTATGGTGACACAGCCAAAGTAATCGGGAATTTCTCCAAAGTTGATTTTGTTGTTGTATTTAGATCCCTTTTGAATAAATATATTGACCCTGTGACCCTGACTGTCTTTTAAATTAGCTCAAGGTATTTTGCCAGTTGCTTACCTTCTTAACCATTGCAATATGCCGATTGATATCAAATGTAGTTTTTGTAAATTTGGCGTGGAAACTGTTTCTCATTTGTTTTATTATTGTCCCCATATTCAACAGACGGAAAAAGTATTTGGTTAAATGGTTGAAAGACCTTGGAGTTATTATTTCTTTAGATTGTATAAGAACAGATACTTTTTCATTTTTATAAAGGATCTTTATTCAATAATACATGTTACAATATATACATATAATCAACCAGCATCAAATCAACACTCACACATTCACACTCCACATTCAATTCAAACACACCAGCATTATAAAAGACATAACATTTCTCTCCTTCACACACTCACACACTCATCTACATACACCCTTGTACACTCATTAGCACACACACCCCACCCTCCCCCCGATCTTTTCCCCAATAAGCAAAACAAAACCAAAACCAAGGGAAATAACTCAAGTGATGCTAAAATTAAGCACTAGACCCTCGTCTGAAACATCACATAAACTAGAAAACTCCCAAATCGAAATAAATTCGAGGTCACCCAAACGCTCAAAATCAATATATAAACGCGATCTGATACGTGACAGAAAAAAAGAACAAATTTCAATAGGCGTAATAACGTTTTTGTCAAAACGAACCTTGTTTCGACATAGCCAAATAGCATACCTATATTCTGATAACAAAACAAAAACTGCAGATTTCTGATGCAAACTAAGGCTGGTACAACTAAGAACAGAAAAACGTATACAATCTAAAGAAATAATAACTCCAAGGTCTTTCAACCATTTGACCAAATACTTTTTCGTCTGTTGAATATGGGGACAATAATAAAACAAATGAGAAACAGTTTCCACCTCAAATTTACAAAAACTACATTTGATATCAATAGGCATATTGAAATGGTTAAGAAGGTAAGCAACTGGCAAAATACCATGAGCTAATTTAAAAGACACAGTAAGGGTCACAGGGTCAATATATTTATTCAAAAGGGATCTAAATACAACAACAAAATCAACTTTAGGGAAATTCCCGATTACTTTGGGTGTGTCACCATACTCATGAACAAGCAGTTTATGAAAAGATTTACATTTAGCTCCCTTAATAACTGGAAAAGTAGGAAAATCTTTAAGAATCTGTGTTACTGTGGCTGCCACTGCACTGTAATAGGCAGGGAGACCAGAACATGCATGAGGTACTGAGTTAGAAAAATGATAATCTGGAAACTTAAGTAATTTGAGCCCTAACCAAATATGACCAAAAGAAACCCACCCTAATATGCCCTCATCGAAAATAATTTTGCACACTTGAGCCATGTGAATACTTTTTATCTTTAAACGGATACTAGTGACATTTACCCCTCCCTTATCCCTTGGTAAGAACATGGTGTTTCTAGCCAAAAACTCATTTTTATTATGCCAGAAAAAACTAAATACTTCTTTTTCTACTTTTTTAATAAAAACTTCTGGAACATGAGATGCTGATGCCAAATACCATAATTGCGATAGAACCATAGTGTTAACTATAACAGCTCGACCATATGCAGACATGAATCTGTTTTTATATAAATCTAACGTTTTTTTAATTTTTTGAAAAACTGGTGTCCATATTTCGTTTTCTGAAATCTTTCCATGCCAGAAACCGAATATCTTTATTTTATCAATCCATGAAATACCGAAAGGATGGTCAGATCTATTTTTCCACTTGCCAAAAAAATAACCTTTACATTTACCTTTATTTAATTTAGCCCCCAGCCCCCTCCCGAAGTAAGAGAACCATGATATAACCTTTTCAGTGGACTGCATAACATATACTTTTTTCATTTTTAAAAAGAATCTTTATTCAATAATACATGTTACATAATATACATTTGGCAGTCACACATCACACACAAACTCAAAACATTCCCACGCCCCACCATCACTTCAGTCAAATAAAGCAAAATAAGCATGAACAGGATCAAAATAAACATGGAGAATAAGAATAACAGTACAGTAATAATAAACAACAACAAAACATGATGCACACACACGCTCACTCATACACTCGCACATTCACTCACTACCTCACTGACAAACAATCATCATACACTACACTTTGATCTTAGCCAAAAGGCCGAGAAGCGATAAAAGTCAACGGTTTCATGAACCTCAGCCAATCCACGACGTGACTTCGTATTTCTAGGCTGTTTTAATTTGCATTTTGACTGTATAAGAATGATTATAATTGTATCTCTGTTGCATTTTACCTTACTTTGTATACATTCATTTATGTACAAATTAAACTTTTAGCGTTGTTGTATTTGAAAATGTAGAATTTTAGGAATAGAAAGACTCTTTGAAACGGTTATACTTAGAGTCGACTGCAAATTCAAGTGATACTATTAACAGCTTTTCGGATCCACAACGAGTCTAAGTTAAAAACGAAACATCATTTTAAAGAGCAGCCTCCATTTGAAGTGCAGCCTCGATTTGAAGTGCAACAATTTAGTAGCCTCGATTTGAAGTGCGACAATTTTGGACCGACCGATCGACAAAGTGAGTTATAGGTTTGTGGCTTGTGCCACCAACAAAAAGAAACACACCATTAAGCTTTCCTCTTATATATATAGTTTGCTTTAATAAAACGTTTTTTGTGTCCAATGTATGTGTTTGTGAACCTAAGAAAGAAACTCAATAACATTACGATTTGTTCTGTGTTCTGAAAAGAATAAAAGAAAATAATGTGCTGATTTACTTTTTCTCCCAATGGGGGAGATAGACAATGCCTATGCAAAGACAGCTGTTTCGTCTTGAGAAAGACTCTTCAGTCTGCATGTCATATATACATAGACAGACAGATAAACAGACAGGCAGAGAAACATAGACAGACAGACGGACAAACAGGCAGGAGAACAGACAGACAGGCAGACACAGAGATAGACGGATGAACGGAGAGATGCTTAGAAACAAGAGATGGGGACAAACAGATTGACGGAAAAGGGAGATAAAGAGACAAAGATTCAAGTAAAGGACAGACAGACAGACACACAGACACACAGACACACACACACACACACACACACACACGCACAGCACACACACACACACACACACACACACACACACACACACACACACACACACACACACACACACACACACACACACACACACACACACACACACACACACACACACACACACACACAAACATGCGCGCGCGGGACAGACACACGGAGCCGGAGGACACACAGAATAGGAAGAGAATGAGAAGGGGAGAAGGAGTGAGAATGGGGGGGTGACGATCTATTTGGGGGAGTCAAACTATGTCCTTCCTTTTGGGGGTTAATAATAATAATAATAATAATAATAATAATTGGCACTTATATAGCGCACGTCACTATTCACACATAAAACTATAAACATTCCCATTGCATGCACACACACACACAACACACACACACACACACACACACACACGCGCGCGCGGGGGGGGGGGGGGGGCGTCACGCACACGCACACGCTGCATGCACACACACACACACTCAATTTCCATACGGCACACGCACACACACCACACAATTTCCATACACACACACACACACACTGCATACACACACACACACACACACACACACACACACATTGCACGCACACGCACACGCACACGCACACACACACACCACTCAATGTCCACACTGCACAATCAATCGGTAAAGGCCAAGATGTGCCACCCCCCCCTACCTATCTCGGTTAATTGTATTTTTCCGTTATTGCCTTTCTTACCATACATAAAGCTGTATTTTAGGAACATTTTTAGCTAATAACCTTTTTGGAATACTAACCCTAACCCTAACCCTAGCCCTAACCCTACTAAAATACAGCTTTATGTATGGTAAGAAAGGCAAAAACGGAAAAATACAATTAACCGAGAAATGCATGGGGGGTGGCACATCTTTACCTTTACCAATCAACCTATGCATGTCAGCTACAACTTAGAAAAGAGATGAGTTTTTAGACCGGCCTTGAACGCGTCCAGAGAGTCAGAGTGTCTGAGAGACAGGGGTAAGTTGTTCCACACAGATGGAGCCTGGAACGAAAAGGACCTTTCACCATAGGTTTTGGTTTTGACAGTGGATGGTTGCAGGAGGCGAGTGTCAGAGGAAGAGCGGAGGACACGAGAAGGTGTGTAGAGATGAAGTAGGTCAGACAGGTAATCAGGGGCAGAACCAGAGATGACAGTGAAGAAAAGAGTGGAGAGTTTATAGTCAATCCTATCAGAGATTTTTAACCAGTGCAGAGAGTGCAGAAGTGATGTGACATGTTCATACTTAGAAGACTTAAGGACTAATCGGGCAACATTGTTTTGAATTCTTTGGAGGCGACTGAGAAGATACTTTGGGAGGCCAGTAAGGAGAGAGTTGCAGTAATCGATTTTAGACAAAACAAAAGCACAGACCAAAGTTTTCATGGCGTCAGTAGATAGATAGTGGCGAACAGAACTTATTTTGCGGAGCTGAAGGTATGCAGATCGACAAACATTTGAGACATGTTGTTGGAGGGAGAGGGTCTGATCTAACGTGACTCCGAGACTGCGAACAGAGGGGGACAGAGAGACAGGAGTGTTGTTAATTGTAACAGCATCTGGAAGAGATGGATGGCCAAGTAATCTCTTTGGACAGGCTAACATAAGTTCAGTCTTGTCTTCGTTCAACTGCAGTTTATTAACAGTCATCCATGTTTTGATATCTGCTATACAGTTCTGTGTCCTTGATACTAGCCCATCAACTTCGGCAAGAGAGGCTGACTGATTGATCTGAGTATCGTCAGCAAAACTCTCGTGGGACAATGCATGCTTACTAATGACATCAGAAACAGGAGCAGCATACAGTACAAAAAGAATGGGCCCCAAGACAGAGCCCTGGGGAACACCAAAGGAGAGGTCGGAAGGCCCTGAGTATCTGCCATTCACACAGACAGTCTGTATGCGATGTTTCAGGTAGGACTCAAACCAGGAAAGAGCAGGAGCCCGAATGCCAAAAGATTCATGGAGTCTGTGAAGGAGGATGGAGTGGTCTATTGTGTCAAAAGCAGAACTGAGGTCTAATAAAGCCAACAGAGATACTTTGTTGTCATCAAAAGCAAGGAGGATGTCATTTACAATCTTAAGGAGGGCTGTTTCAGTGCTGTGACACTTTCTGTATGCGGACTGATGGGGGTTGAGGAGGTGGTTTTCTTCAATATGGGACAGAAGTTGAAAGAGGACAAATTTTGCTGTGAGTTTTGAGAGGAAAGAAAGATTAGACACAGGTCTGTAATGTTTGAGATTGTCTTGATCAAAGGAGGATTTCTTGATCAGAGGTCGGACAATGGCAGGTTTGAAACAGGAGGGGAAGCAGCCAGACAACAGGGAGTCATTAACAACATGGGTAATATATGGTAACAAAACATCAATACATTCACAGAGCAGTGGGGAGGGGATGGGGTCAAGTTCACAGGTTTTGGGGGTAGTGCTCAAACACAGTTCTTTGATAATTTTTTCAGTTACATGGTTAAACTGCTGAAGAACAGGACCACAGTACATCTTTTCAGAAATTGGTGAAGATGCGGAAATGGAAGAATCAAGTTTTTCTCGAATTAATGCTATATTTGTTCTGAAATAATCTGATAATTTCTGGGGGAGTTCTACATTAAACTTCAATGGGAGTGGGGAACTGTTCACTTTACCTAGTATGTTGTTTGTAACAGCGAATAGCTGTTTGACTGTGGTACACGCAAGGATTTTCGTCGTTTTCTTTCCCTGTGTGGACAGTGTTTATGAGTTGCAAGTAGAGAATGCACAGTCTCTCTCTGTCTGCTATTGCTGGCACACTTCTGGTTTGATGTAACCTTCACTCGTCATTTACCAGAAAGCAGCAGTTGGGCAGTTGTCTTCGGGAAAATCCGAACAATTTATCAGTCAAGCTGCAATGGCATTCTTGTAACCGATCTGGGGCCGATCAGCTAGTCGGGGGAGGGGGGCTGGGGGGTGGGGGTGGGGGTGGCAAGTGGTCGGTCCTGGGAGTGAAGGCCTCCAGAAGCTGACGATAATTTGAATGTAAAAGAAGAATTACATTTCTTCTTCTTTTTCTTTTCTTTCTTTCTTTCTCTTTTGAAGGGGTGGGGGGCGTTCAGAATCCCTTTTGCCCCCCCCCCCCCCCTCTAATCCGCCTCTGAGACAAAAGAAAGCACTTATGATTTGACAATATCGTTTTAAAGACATCCATTAAAGTAATACCCGTCATGCATACCCGGAGAGAGAGAGAGAGAGAGAGAGAGAGAGAGAGAGAGAGAGAGAGAGAGAGAGAGAGAGAGAGAGAGAGAGAGAGAGAGAGAGAGAGAGAGAGAGAGAGAGAGTGGGGAAGTGGGAGGGGAGACAGTGAGAGACATGCATACAGATAGATAGACAGACAGTCTTACAGACAGATAGGCAGAGCATGTAACATTTTGCTAACCAACTTATCGCTAGGCCTGGCAGTGTTGGGGAAACGGTTTTGTTTTGTTGGATGATTCTGCGAAGTCCGCTCTTTCTTCCATCTTGTTGGTGTTATCAAAACACAAACATTGTCTTCTATCATGTAGGCGTGTGAATGCTTGTATGTGTGTGTGTGTGCGCGCGCGCGCGCGCGTGTGTGTATGTGTGTGTGTGTGTGTGTGTGTGTGTGTGTGTGTGTGTGTGTGTGTGTGTGTGTGTGTGTGTGTGTGTGTGTGTGCGTGTGTGTGTGTGTGTGTGTGTGTGTGTGTGTGTGTGTGTGTGTGTGTGTGTGTGTGTGTGTGTGTGTGTGTGTGTGTGTGTGTGTGTGTCTGTCTGTCTGTCTGTCTGTCTGTCTGTCTGTCTGTCTCTGTGTTACTGATTAGTTACAAATAAGTCACAATAAAACATCTGCCTGAATGAAACTTTACACTGTAAATATTCTATGGAAACAAAATGGGCATAAGAAGCATACAGACAAGAGAGAGAGACTTCAGACTTCATAGGTTCAATGTACTTTGGTCATTGACCCAACAAGAGAGAGAGAGAGAGAGAGAGAGAGAGAGAGAGAGAGAGAGAGAGAGAGAGAGAGAGAGAGAGAGAGAGAGAGAGAGAGAGAGACAGACAGACAGACAGACAGACAGACAGACAGACAGACATCCAGACAGACAGACATCCAGACAGACATCCAGAGAAGCAGATAGACAGAGAGAAAGAGACAGAGACGGAGTCAAAACTTTTCATTCTATAGGCCACCGACCTATCTGCAAGTAAGCCAATGAATAATGAAAGAGGGAGTGTAGAGTGGGATAGAGAGACTATGACTGAGACAGAAACAGAGACAAAGAGACAGACATACAGAGGCAGGGATACAAGACGTAAGTCAGACAGAGAGACAGATACAGGGTGGGGTAGTGGGGTACGAAATCAACGAGGTCAGAACGCTCGCATGCGTTGACTAACTAACTAACTACTGATGAATGCCGCACCTGTGTAGGAGATAGGGCAGAAAACAACTATGGGGTTAATGGTTAAGCTCTGCCAAGTTTTGTCGTTTCTGTGCCTTGCCCTTTTTAGTGGGTCATTCAGTCTCTTAATTAACACGCTTCCTGGTGCCAGAAGCATGTGTTATCAAACGCTGCAACATCGGTGATCAAAGAAAGGTTGCCCATGTTTACGTCCGTTCGGGAATTTACCTTTTAGTGCTTCCAACCAAATTTTGCTATGTTTTAACGTGGCAGTCTCGTTATTAACACACTTCATGTTGGCAGTGAACATACATTAGGAAATTAACATTGGTGATTAAAAAACGTGTAATGTTTACGGTCGTAAACATTTAGAATGTTTACGACCGTCAATAAATTTACTTTTTTAATGGTTGTAAACTGCCCAATTTTGCCATTTCGTTAAATTGGGCCATGCCCTTAGAGTAACACACTTCATCTTCTCCACTTCTGCAATCTGCCAAATTTTGCTCGTTTCATAACTGGGCCATTCGTTTAATTAGCACACTTCCTATTGGCATAAACATGTTTTATCAAAGAAAGCAACATTTGTGATTAAAGAAGGTTTACACGTGCTTATGTCCGTGAAGGAATTTGCCTTTTTAATGGTTCCAATCTGCCAAATTTTGCTATCTTTTTCGCCATGGCATTCTCTTTAATTAATGTTTCATCAAAAAATAACATTAGTGATCAAATGACATGTCACCTGTTTAGTTTTGTTCTGACTCAGAGTCAATGAAAATAAAAAATAAAAAATACATACTTAGGAAATTTTCACCCAGCTTACTGCTGGCCTTTGTCAACCCATACTGAGCTGGGTATGTTGGAGTTGGGGCTGTTGTTTTTGCCTCCTGAGTTGTTCCTCCAGAGCTGGCTTGATTGAAGTTCAGTATGCTGGGGGGTAAATCATATCCAAAGTCTCTATTCTCTATGAAAATGACAGTACACCGAAAACATACACACACTGATCAGTACCTGCATTTCAACTCAAATCACCCATTACAACATAATGCTCGCCAAAAAGGAACACTACATCTTCTGTATGAACTGCACTGGCTGCCTGTCTCTCACATGATTCACTACAAATTCTCTCTCATCTGTTTCAGTATAATTTCTAACACCGCTCCTCCATACTTCTGTCAACTCCTTGAGTTATAGACACCCTCCAGATCTGTCCGCTCCTCCGCTGACACAAGAATATTTCGCGTTCCACAAAACCGCAAAAAGTTCCAGGGAGGCCGTGCTTTTGCTTACATCGGCCCCATGATCTCGAACAGCCTACCTTTCTCTGTCCGTCGTGCTCAAACACCGTCCTGGTTGAAACGAATTTTATTAATAATCAACATAGCAGCAACATAAACAAATGCAAATGAGCACAACAAGCTTAAAGCTTATACAAGGCGCTCAAACACAGATATGATACACAGTATTGGCTGCCAAAAGTAATGACACTGGAACAGAACATAATAATGAAATAACAGCAAAAATTGAACATTCAGAGAAAAAACAAGTGAATGAATATACACAACACGAACAAATAACAACAGTAACAACAACAAAATAATAGATAACTCTCACAAAACTGTAACATAGAATTTGAATCTGAAGGGGTGGGGGGAAACCATAATTAATTATAAAAAGTACAAAAC
Source organism: Phymorhynchus buccinoides (assembly GCA_017654935.2). Taxonomy (NCBI): domain Eukaryota; kingdom Metazoa; phylum Mollusca; class Gastropoda; order Neogastropoda; family Raphitomidae; genus Phymorhynchus; species Phymorhynchus buccinoides. Next base: position 23,308,613 of record CM065700.1, on the reverse strand, counting down.
CGCTTACGACTCTGCACCAAGACAACTGCTAGTTTAAAGCATATTTTCAGCCAGGGTCACATATCCACATAAATAGGCTACAGATGAGTCAAAAGAACTGTAAGTTAATCACAGGGAAGCAATTAATCAATATCAAACCTCTTTGATAGCTGAATGAATTTACAAACTGTAGAGAGTATTTGCGTATTTTCTATTTGGTTTTTGCTTTGACTGCCAAACAATAACACTGTAACATGTTTTTACATCTTCAGGTAATAACTGTATTGTCTGGATACGATCTTGTTGATAAAGGGGACAGTTTAGAAGAAAATGATTTGCGTTCTCTGTAGGAGAGCCACAAGTACATGCAGAGTTGTTAGAAAGGTGCCGTTTGTAGAGATCGTCCTGTAGATCACTCATTTCTAGTCTCAGTTTGCAAATGATTATTTCGGATAATCTGTCTTTTAAATAATAATAAGTAGGAACAATATTGTCTGTGCTACTAAGGAAGCGCTTTAGGACACTGAGAGAAACTAGTTGTTTTATGTAATCAGGCAAGTTATTCCAAAGAACTGTAGTTGAGGGGAAGAATGAGGATTTATGCAAGTCTAATCTACATCGAGGTGTTTGTCTTTCAAGAGGATATCGTCTGTGGTATGGATTAATAGCGGCTACTAACTGTGGAAGGCGTTCAACTAAATATAAAGGTACAATACCATTAACAATTTTGTAGAACAATATAATTTTGTGGCGGCGCCTTCTTTCTTTTAAGGACGTATATCCTGATTCGGCATATAGTTTATGATGACTAGTTCCTCGGACTGAGCCAACAATTGTTCTTATTGCATCTAGGTGAATTTGTTCTAGACTTTCGGCTAGCTTATTAGTACAGTTGTCCCAGATAACATCAGAAAAATCAAAGTGGGGTAAAATAAATGATTTGTACATAATGAGAAGTGCCTTTCGACTAAGTTTGTATTTGTATGATCGAAGGCAAGCAACAAGAACACGACATTTAGACAATAAAAACTTAATATGAATGTCCCATTTACAATTGTTTTGAATAATTACCACAAATGCTTGTGAGAATCTGTTTCCTGTAGAACTATGTCGTCAAATATCAAAGGTTGTGTGTTTGGTATTGCTTGGCTGGAGATTGTCATGAGTTTGGTTTTCGTTTGGCTAAATGTTACTTTCCATGTTGTTGCCCATAATCTGATTTTTTCAAGATCAGAGTTTAGAATTGCTGTTCTTATGTCAGCATTTTCTAAGCCTAAGTGCATACTAGTATCGTCAGCAAATAATTTAATAATAGACTCAATATCATTAGTAATATCATTTATATAAACGAGAAAAGTAGTGGTCCAAGGACAGAACCTTGAGGGACGCCCGCCAACACAGGGAGATATGGTGACTTACTTCCTTTTAACACGACTGCCTGGGTTCGATCCCTTAGATAGTCAGTAAACCACTCAAGCAACTGTCCTCGAATACCAAGAGCATAGAGTTTGTAAAATAAAGCTTGGTGCCATACTTTGTCAAATGCCTTGGAGACATCAAAGAAAATTACTTGTGCAGTTGTTTTAGAATCTATAAATTTACAGAAATCATCATAAATGCTCAAAAGTTGGAAAACGGTTGAATCTTGGGGGATAAAACCAGACTCTGCTGTTGTTAAGAGATTATTTTCTAAAAGATGCTTGAACACATGCTTCTGGACACATTTTTCTAGGACCTTGCAGCTTAATAATGAAATGGGGCGATAATTTTCACATTTTTGTTTGTCCCCTTTCTTAAATATAGGTGTAATATGGGCTATTTTCCACACAGAGGGGAATTTACATTCAGTCAGTGATCTGTTGAATAGGTAGGTCAAAGGTTCACAAATAACCTCTGAGGCAGCAATTAAAATTTTGTGGTGAACAAAATCCGTCCTCTTTTAAGTCGCAGCTCAAAGCTCACCTCCTCTCTCTCTCTCTGTCTTACCCCTAATTGCACCGCACCCCTAATTGCACCGCACCCTGTTTAATCCTGCTTGCATGGGAAGCATGCAGCCTATGGGTAAGAATGTGTTTTCTCTGTGTGTGTGTGTTCGTTCTTTAGTTTTACGTCTGTTCACCGTAAGTGATATTAGAATGTGTGTGTGTGTGTGTGTGTGTGTGTGTGTGTGTGTGTGTGTGTGTGTGTGTGTGTGTGTGTGTGTGTGTGTGTGTGTGTGCGTGTGTGCGTGCGTGCGTGCGCGTGCGTGTGTGTGTGTGTGTGTGTGTGTGTGTGTGTGTGTGTGTGTGTGTGTGTGTGTGTGTGTGTGTGTGTGTGTGTAACATTGGATTTGTATTTAATATTCTTAGTTATTTTTATTATCTAAAAATTATTTTTGTAAGCGCTCTGACCTCTTCGAAGAAAGAGCGCAACAAATGTCCACCATTATTAATATTATTATAATTTTTTTTAAATTATTATTATTGTGCTGTTTGCCAAATAGTTCTTGTACAAATGTAAACTCCACAAGCACATTCCAGAGTTAAGAGGGTTTTTAAGAAAGCTGAAATATAGACATCAAATTCGTTGTGCATGACAAATTTGTTTTGGAGTGGTTGCCATACAAATCCTTGTTCTTGGATGAAAATTAATCCACACTGTACAGTCGCCATTCTCAGATATAAATACCCATGTAGTAATATTCAGGCCCTACGAAAATGAGTAATTGTTTTTTGCTGTTGAATTTTTGTCGATACATAATGTAATACGATCCATGCATGCATCTAGTTTGAACACAATATGCATCTAAGGCACTGCCTGTGCACATATATCACCACCGCTATTGTTAATACTGTCATTTATTATTATTTATATGATCACTGCGATCTTATTATTGTTGGTATTACTGGTTTCACTGCTCAGGTTGTCCCATGCTAGCATATGTGCATTTATGCTTCATTATGCATTCTTGTTTTGATTGTTGCTCTGCTTATTTCTTTTTCTTGATATTTGATTTGATCAGTTCTCGTCTTTTTTTAATTTATTTTTATTTTATTTTTTTGTATGTGTGCGTTCTGTCCTTTTCATATTTCATTATAAAATGTGTTGAAAAAAGGTTAAATAACAATAAAATAAAATAAACTATTATTATTATTATTATTAGTAGTAGTAGTAGTAGTAGTAGTAGTAGTAGTAGTAGTATCATTATTATCAAAGCAGCACTCAAAACCAATGGCTACCCCCCCCCCCCCCCCTAGACTATTAACGCACCTAAACCAAAACAAAGACAGTCCACCGAGAGAAAGAACATCACCGTCAGTGCACCTTATGTGAAAGGGGTATCGGAACGTCTGACAAGGGCTTTCAGCCAACACAATGTACAACTGCTACATCAACCTGTCAATTCCATCCGTTCACAGGTCACAAGGAAGAAAGACAAAACATCTCACAACCACAGAACACCATACAAACAATTTCAAAACCAACATTCTGGCCACTGAACCACAACTCACCAAAAGAAAAGTGAAAGAGGCCATTGAAATCAAAGAAAGGAGACCCAGCTTGAATAGAGACTTTGGATATGATCCCCCCCCCCCCCCCCCCCCCCCCCCCCCCCCCCCCCCCCCCCCACCCCCCATCTACAGCAGCATACTGCAATCCAATCACGCCAGCTCTGACAACAACTCAG
>CM065700.1:23264967-23299967 GCA_017654935.2 Phymorhynchus buccinoides | reverse complement strand
TATTTTCACATTGGCAATAAACACACAATGGCCTAAATCAACTTTTGATCGCATTCTTACTATTTTTTTTCAGGCCCACGCACACTCGCGCATGCACGCACACATCACACACACACACACACACACACACACACACACACACACACACACACACACACACACACATACATACACACACACACACACACACATACATACATACACACACACACACACACACACACACACACACACACACACACACACACACACACACACACACACACACACACACACACACATGCGTGCACACAGGCGGATCAGTTTGTCAAGAAGAGGGAGGTTCCAATGACTGGTTCTGACAATACTTTGAATGTAAAAGATGCAATAAAGGCCTCTCTCGAAAGAATTATCTAAAACTGTGGCATGGAATCACATGAGGTCATGGATTCCCCCCTCGTTTTCTTTCTTTACTTTATTTTCTGAACAACCCCCCTCCCTCTCAGCCTCTGACACACACACGCAGGCCTATGCACAAGGCAATCATTAAAATGCTTCAGTGCTTTCCCTCCATTTGCTAAAGTGGCATCATTATTCTTGATTTTCACTTTCTGCGATGTCATCATTACTAGTTTACTTATTTAGCACGTCTTTCACTCAAACATAAAATTAGTTCCTTTTTTCATTTCTTTTGTCCTCTGTTCTTCTTTCTCTCTCCCTTTTCTTAGCCGGGCCGCGTGCTACGTCCGTGATAATAGTATTCTCAATCAAACAGATCACAATGAATAAAACCTCTGTGAACAGACCGGCTCTATATTTATAACAACCAATACCGTCTATTGCATTTAAACAAATGCCCGTTGAAAACTTGCTATGGTCATACACAATTTGCTTCTTCCTTTGACTGTTTAGTTTCACACTTGCACAGGAGGGAGATGTGCGCTTTCTTTCAGCGAGCAGAATGTGCTTTCTGTTTATATATTTTGCTGCTGCTTTCACACATTGTTTTGATGGGGTTTGGCGAGGCTGTTGTCTCTCTTGCACACGTGCAGATGGGATCACAACGATGTGGCCCCGTCTCTATGTGTCACCCTCATTGTGCTCCCGTCTCTATGTGTCACCCTCATTGTGCTCCCGTCTCTATGTGTCACCCTCATTGTGCTCCCGTCTCCATGTGTCACCCTCATTGTGCTCCCGTCTCTATAATGCCCCCGTCTCTATGTGTCACCCTCATTGTGCTCCCGTCTCTATGTGTCACCCTCATTGTGCTCCCGTCTCTATAATGCCCCCGTCTCTATGTGTCACCCTCATTGTGCTCCCGTCTCTATGTGTCACCCTCATTGTGCTCCCGTCTCTATGTGTCACCCTCATTGTGCTCCCGTCTCTATAATGCCCCCGTCTCTATGTGTCACCCTCATTGTGCTCCCGTCTCTATGTGTCACTCTCATTGTGCTGCCGTCTCTATGTGTTACCCTCATTGTGCTCCCGTCTCTATGTGTCACCGTCATTGTGCTCCCGTCGTGCTCCCGTCTCTATACTGCCCCCGTTTCTGTGTCACCCTGGTTGTGGCCCTGTCTCTATGTGTCACCCTCATTGTGGCCCTGTCTCTATGTGTCACCCTCATTGTGCTCCCGTCTCTATAATGCCCCCGTCTCTGTGTGTCACCCTCATTGTGGCCCCGCCTCTATGTGTCACCCTCATTGTGCTCCCGTCTCTATAATGCTCTCGTCTCTATGTGTCACCCTCATCGTGGCCCTGTCTCTATGTGTCACCCTCATTGTGGCCCCGTCTCTATAATGCCCCCGTTTCTATGTGCCACCCTCATTGTGCTCCCGTCTCTATGTGTCACCCTCATTGTGGCCCCGTCTCTATAATGCCCCCGTTTCTATGTGCCACCCTCATTGTGCTCCCGTCTCTATGTGTCACCCTCATTGTGGCCCCGTCTCTATAATGCCCCCGTTTCTATGTGCCACCCTCATTGTGCTCCCGTCTCTATGTGTCACCCTCATTGTGGCCCCGTCTCTATAATGCCCCCGTTTCTATGTGTCACCCTCATTGTGGCCCCGTCTCATGCCCCCGTTTCTACGTGTCACCCTCATTGTGGCCCTGTCTCTATGTGTCACCCTCATTGTGGCCCCGTCTCTATAATGCCCCCGTTTATGTGTGCCACCCTCATTGTGGCCCTGTCTCTATGTGTCACCCTCATTATGGCCCCGTCTCTATAATGCCCCCGTCTCTTAACGATCCGTCTCTGTGTGTCCCCGTCTCTGCATGATCCGTCTCTGCGTGTCCCCGTCTCTTAACGATCCGTCTCTGTGTGTCCCCGTCTCTGCACGATCCGTCTCTGTGTGTCCCCGTCTCTTAACGAGTCGTCTCTGTGTGTCCCCGTCTCTGCACGATCCGTCTCTGTGTGTTCCCGTCTCTTAACGATTCGTCTCTGTGTGTCCCCGTCTCTGCACGATCCGTCTCTGTGTGTCCCCGTCTCTTAACGATCCGTCTCTGTGTGTCCCCGTCTCTGCACGATCCGTCTCTGTGTGTCCCCGTCTCTTAACGATTCGTCTCTGTGTGTCCCCGTCTCTGCACGATCCGTCTCTGTGTGTCCCCGTCTCTTAACGATTCGTCTCTGTGTGTCCCCGTCTCTGCATGATCCGTCTCTGTGTGTTCCCGTCTCTGCATGATCCGACTCTGTGTGTCCCCGTCTCTTAACGATCCGTCTCTGTGTGTCCCCGTCTCTTAACGATCCGTCTCTGTGTGTCCCCGTCTCTTAACTATCCGTCTTTGTGTGTCCCCGTCTCTGCATGATCCGTCTCTGTGTGTCCCCGTCTCTGCATGATCCGTCTCTGTGTGTCCCCCCGTCTCTGTGTGTCCCCCCGACTCTGTGTGTCCCCGTCTCTTAACGATCCGTCTCTGTGTGTCCCCGTCTCTTAACGATCCGTCTCTGTGTGTCCCCGTCTCTGTGTGTCCCCGTCTCTGCATGATCCGTCTCTGTGTGTCCCCCCGTCTCTTAACGATCCGTCTCTGTGTGTCCCCGTCTCTTAGCGATCCGTCTCTGTGTGTCCTCTTGGATTAGGGCAAGGGTTAGGATTATGGATTAGGGTTAAGGGTTAAGGCTAGTGTTTGGATTAGTAATTGTTAGGGTTAGGGTCACGGTTATGATAAACAAAGAGACGATGACACATAGACACGAGGACACATAGTGACGGAGACATACAGAGACGGGGACACATAGATGCAGGGACACAAATAGACGGAGGGCACATAACGACGAAATCGGGGACACATAGAAACAGGGGCACAATGCTACAAAACCGTGCAATTTGCTTCTGCGATACACAGTGGCACCACACAAATAAACCGTAACCGCTTGAAGCTCCGAAACACAGCGAAAGGAGAAGATGCCGCGAATTTCACTGTTGTGGGCCTTCACACACATAGCCTACATAAACAAACATACGCGCGTGAGCGCCAGTGCTTGAAAAGCAAACACAGACAGTCACACGAACACGCACGCGCGTGTGCATACACACACGCGCGCGCACACACGCACTTGTACACACATACGGGCAGGCAGAGAGCGATAGGGTCGGACAAACACGTACACACGCGCACACAGACAGATAGACAGACAGACACACACACAGACACACACCACATCACAGAGAGAGAGAGAGAGAGAGGGGGGGGGGGAGAGAGAGAAGGAGAGAGAGAGAGAGAGAGAGAGAGAGAGAGAGAGAGAGAGAGAGAGAGAGAGAGAGAGAGAGAGAGACAGACAGAGAGAGAGAGAGAGAGAGAGAGAGAGAGAGAGAGAGAGAGAGAGAGAGAGAGAGAGAGAGAGAGAGAGAGAGGTTGCTTATGCGAATCACTTTTCTTTAATCAAAGCTTTTGGTTGGGATAAACATTCTTAGAAATCCGCGCTTCCATTTACAGTACACCCCGCTTATAGTAAAGTCCAGGGGAGCAAGGATTTTCCTTTACTATAACAGGTTTTTCTTATGAATGATGTTCGGATGTAGTAAAGTTTTGATAATATTTTTTATCTTATCCGAGGACGTTTTTCAAAGTCAAAGCTAACGTGAAATACAGAATATAAACCCACCCCTTCCTCATATGGTTTGAGGTCCAAAAAGGTGATTGGCTTTATACATGGTATATTTCCCTGTGCACAAAGCAAAACTAGCTGTAAAAGCGTATAGTGTACAACCTCTAACTTCCAGAATGGCCTTTGAATCTATTCATGCATGCACACGCACGTGCAGGTGCGCACACACCCACTGTGACCGGACAGTTTGCCTGCGGACATTTTGCCTACAGACACTTTGCCTACGGACATTATGCCTATGGTCACCATGCTCACTGGACATTTTAACTACTGGACATTATGCCTACAGACATTATGCCTAATAATAGATTATCATGCCTGCAATAAATTATCGCATTTTCATGATGCTATATATATTTTTTTCCCCCGATTCATTTTTTCCCACTAAGTAATGAGAGTGTGGGCTCAATTGTCGACTTAGCTCGCCTTTTCCACTGTGTGAGGGCGCTGCAGTAAAACAGATACAAATTTAATTGCAGCCAATGACCAGACAGTTCTCAATTGTATGTAATGAATTGCAAATGAAGATTGTTGGCAGAAATGGTCGACTTAGTTCACCGTTCTGCCATGCGAGGGCGCTGCGGTAGAGCGGGTACAAACCATAGTAGCAGCCAATGTAATGTTAGTTTGTCATAATGAGTTTCATGAAATAAATTTGTGGCGAATAGTCACAGTTTTTTTTTGGTTTTGGTTTTTTTTTAGTCACGTGTTTTGTGCCCAAGCTATCAACTGTATCGCCCGTTCTACCGCAGCGCCATCGCGCAGTGTAATCAACAAAATTTTGTTTAACAAAATTTATGCACAATCTCTCTTTTATCTACAGTTTAAATAATAAAGTTCACTATAAACAAGAATTTGTAAAAACAGAGAGCGAGAGAGAGAGAGAGAGAGGGAGGGAGGGGAGAGAGAGAGAGAGAGACAGAGACAGAGAGAGAGAGAGGGAGAGAGAGAGGGTGAGAGGGAGAGGGTGAGAGAGAGAGAGAGACAGAGTAGAGGGAGTAGTGAGACTGTGACATATACATTGATGACGTATTTACAAAGGTCACGAAGAGGACAATTTTTTTTATTGTAGCCGAGGAACCACAAAATTAATGACTTTACAATAGGAGGTGTTTTTTTAAAAATTATAACCCAGTTGCTACTATGGGTGGGTGGAGGGAGTGGTGAGACTGTGACGGATACATTGGTGACGTATTTACAAAGGTCACGAAGAGGATAATTGTTTTATTGTAACCGAGGAGCCAGTCCTGTGGGGAACCAAAAGTGACTTTACTATAGCAGATTTTTTAATAATTATAACCAAGTTGCTACTATCCGAGGACTATTTAGTAATAAAACAGTAGACCTTTGGCCGGGAACCAGTGCTTTCCTTTACTAGTAACCGAAATTGCTTATAACCGAGTTTACTATAAACGGGGAGTACTGTATTGTGATCTTTTATCTTCACATACAACATTGCATCCTTGTGGCTATGCAATCCTTGATGGTGTGAGATTCCAAACAAAATGTCAGAATATTCTTGAAAGAATGATACTTTGTTGTACGGAGGCTTGCCAAGCCATGTAAGCTAATTTCGTGCAAATACACAACCCTAAACAACCCTAAATTGGACACAGGCATGGGTGTAACCTTCTAACACCTTGTTCTGTTTCCCTTGCAAAGTTACTTTGAAGTCTATTACAGCATTGCAGCGGGGACCCAACCACGCTTGTCCTAATTAACCCTTTTCCCCTCAAAGGTCAATGGGAGAATACGAATACGAATGTTTTATTGAGGGTAGAAAGGATAAGCTACAATAGCTTCTTTGCACCATACCCCCCTCTCTCTCTCTCTCTCTCTCTCTCTCTCTCTCTCACTCACACCATGCATTAAGCAAAGAACATTTAACATTTAAAAAACCCCAGTAACAATCAATACAAGCAATTTTTTAAACAATGACAATTGAGCACATGTAGGAACAAAATGCATTAAAGCAGATATGAATGCAAATGTGAACAATGGTGGGTTTGAACTTAAATAGAAACACAAATGAAAACAAATAGTAGAATACATGAACACCACTGATCAGTGAACAAGACTGTCTATTAAGAACTTGTGATAAGATTTACGGAAAGAAGATACGCTGGTTTTATTTTTTAGAACATCAGTGATGTCATTCCACAGGTTACCACCTGAGAATGTAACGAAGATTTATATAGATCTGTTCTGGGGCGGGGCACTCTTAATTTGGATTTGCTTCGAATTGAATGAACTTTGAATTTAGTAATAAGATAATTTTGTGCTAAATTATGTATGATCTTGTACATAAGGGTACCTTTGTTTAGTAGGCATTTCAAAGGAAATGGCAGTATGTTGAGTTCTTTATAATCATTGGTTTCAAGAGAGGACGATTTAAGGAGTATGAGTTTAAGAGAACGTTCATATAATATTTCAACATGTTTTAGTGTGTTTTTACTAGCTGAATCCCAACATGTTGATGCATAGTCAATGTCAGGTTGAAATATAGGCATGGAATAATAATCTGCGGGTATGATGATCCCAAAAGTGCTTTATTCTATTGAGCTGAACTACTTTAAACAAATATTTTCTTGGACAGTATTTCCATGTGTTTTGACCATGATAAGTTGTTGTCAATGTATAAGCCGAGCGAAGTAACTTCTTCTAGAGGCTTTTCATAATTAGCTGGTGTGATTTTTAAAGTTTTGCCTCTTTTGTCTTGTTGTGATTAACATGAATGTAGATTTTCTGGAGTGCAATGCCATATGATTTTGCTCTGCATAGTCTACTAGAGTATAAATGTCACTGCAAATCAGAACAGATTGAATCGGCATTAAAACCATATTTATGCATTGTTTTATCGTCTGCGAAAAGCTCGCACGAGGCAGTAAGATGAAGGGGGAGATCAATTATATAAATGGTGAAAAGTATTGACCCTAAGACAGAGCCTTGGGGAACCCCATATTTGACTGGTTGAAAAGAAGATGAATAGTGTCTTTGGAGACGGTTTGTCTTCCATCAGATAGAAAGGATGAAACGAGGGTGATAGAATCTTGGGTTAAACCATACAAGGAGAGTTTTTTTCAATAGAAGGTTATGGTCAATAACATCAAAGGCCTTAGCAAAAGCAACAAAAAATAAGACCCGTGAGAAGGTCATTATTAATACTGGAGTGCCACTGTTCGATTAGATTAGTAAGAAATGTCTGGCAGGAATGGCTTTCTCTGAAGCCACTTTGGTTACAATGGAAAAGATCATGTATGGCAACGTATGTCTGAAGATTACGTTTTAAGCGTTTTTCTAGAGGTTGAGAGAGGTTAGACAAGATGGAGATAGGTCGGTAGCTTGGCAGATCTTGGGGGTCGCCCGATTTACATAGTGGTATTACTTTGGCATCTTTAAATAATTGGGGATAACAGCATTTCTCAATGCAAAGGTTATAAGGTAAGGCGGTCAGTGATAATAGGCGCAGATAATTTTAAGATATAATTATTAAGATGATCCACAACATCTAGAATGTTTAAGTTGATTTATTTCTTGGTAACCTCATGCACAGCAATAAACTGGAAATTGAATTTTGGTTCTTTTTTTTTTTAGTCACAGTACCCCTTGAGTAACTGTGACGAGGGAATGAGCTAAAGGCTAAGTCTCTAGGGGTAGACTTTTAGAGTTAAATTTTCAAATAGAAAATGTTCCTTTAGCCCACTTCTCTAGGGTGTGGGAGGTGAGCAAATTTCCCGGCCCCTTTTCATGCAATAAATTCATATTTTTGCCCGGGTTCTGGCTCGTATGATTGAAAGAAATACAAGTGGTAGATTTGCTCTAAATGACAGAGAGAGATAAGTAAGTTTTTACATAAAAATTACAAAACTTCCACTCTCATCAGTCTGACCAAAGGGTTCAGAATTATTTGTACACTTATATTTTATTTACTCACAAATCTGCATAAGATTATGCAGCAAAAAGAATAACGCAGCTCAATGGCGCCCAAACAAAATATGAATAGAAAACAATGAAATCTGAAAGGATTATACAAGACTTGTCTTTCTAGAAGGTTAGCCCCAAGCCGGAAGGGTCACTATTATCATCAAGAGTCCTGGGTTCCAGTTAGTGTTCTTTGCACTGTCTTAGGGACTTAGCTTTGTTGAAGTTCCTCCGTAGGGATCGACGAGTGCTGGGGTGACTAGGCTTGCTCTTCAGTGGAGAGTAGTTCTCAGTCGTTCTGGTTGAGGCATCACGGGATGGCACGGCTCAGGCATGGTCTCCTCGTGGATTCTGGGTGCGGTAGCGGTTTGGCGGCGACCCCGTCTTGAAGCTTGTGAGTCAGGGATTATGCCTCCTGACCACGATGCCCTGCTGAGTATCACAGGAGAATATGGGTGTAGATCTTTATGGATTAGAGACATGGGCTTCAGCTGGCAGGGAATTAGTGGATCCCAACCGGCTATGAGACCGCCCTTGCACAATAGCACTATGAACCATAACATGGATTTCAGTTGTCAAACTGAAATAAAACATGACATGGGTACTGGAATCAACTGTTATGATTCAGTAAGAGGCTAGATCAAAATCTATGATCAAGCCACCATCACTCTCAATCCAACACTTGGAAAGGAATGTACAATGAACAAACTTAGATGCAGCAAAAATATAGTTAAAACTGCAAGCTTGCACCCAATTAGTTGCACACATACACATAGATAAATAAAAGTACTAGTAGGCATAGAATCCGGTTCTTGTGCCAAAAGAGTTAAAGTCAAAATCAAACATAAGACTGGATAAGTGCACATAATGAGAAATGCATATTTACCAATTCTTGTCACTGACACTTCTACTACTTATTCAACATGGAACATAGGATCTAGATAAAAAAATAAAATCAAACCAAAATAAATCTCACTCAAGTATTTTACACCCCAGCCACATTCAATAGTAGGCCTACTTACGAGTTGGGCTAATAATAGTACTGGCAGGTAACAGCAGAGGAAATTGAACAAAGGGTAATTACTCTCTTTTTTTAATTAACTCCCCTCCACCAAAGTTGATTACGATACCATCCACCTAGCAGTGCGTGGGTCAGAACCAAAGTGCGACAAGCAAAGCATCATTCTTTTAAAAAAAATGTGCCAAGCTCACCTTTATGACCCTCACCCACACAGTACACATCAACAATGGTGGAGAGGACAACATAGAAACAAATCAACACATGTCCAAGAGTGGCATAGCCTTCTAACCTTGAATATGTTACACATAAACAACATACAACACAGAACAAACTGGTAAGCCTCGAAAGAAAGTTTGGTTAATCAAATAATGAAATAGTGAGGCCAAGAGAGGAGATGACGAAATTGAACAAAGGGTAATTACTCTCTTTTTCTAATTAACTCCCCTCCACCAAAGTTGATTACGATAGCATTCACCTAGCAGTGCGTGGGTCAGAACCAAAGCGAGACAAGCAAAGCATCATTCTTAAAAAATAATGTGCCAAGCTCGCCTTTATTACCCTCACCCACACAGTACACATCAACAATGGTGGAGAGGACAACATACAAACAAATCAACACATGTCCAAGAGTGGCAGAGGGTTTGTTCCTACAATGTTGACTCAGCCAGGTTTTAGAAGAGAATGCTATACGTTTTTGCCTCTCACTATTAATTTCCTCATGTGATTTTAAATCTATATGGGCCTAGGATTGGTTGGTAGTAGTATTAGTAGTAGTAGTAGTCACGAGACGACGCTATAGTCATGCGCCTATTACGTCATCATTACAAGCCGAACATTCCTACAGCTGAGTGTCAAGAGCGCGTGATTGGGAGGAAATATGGAGATCAAAGAAACGCGGCTTGCAATCGGTGAGTCTGTGATGTCACACGATTGCAATTAAAGCGGCGGGCCGGAATAGGGGGGGGGGGGGGGGGTAGAGGGGGGGGGGGGGAGGGGGGGGGGCGAAGAAAGTGGGTCGCGCGGGACACCTTACGTCACAGTAACGATAGATCGTTAAAGCTAAATTAGTTCGTCAGCTAGTATTGTTTTTATCAGCTATGCTGTTAAACTTTTAACACTTATACTCCTCTCTCTCTCTCTCTCTCTCTCTCTCTCTCTCTCTCTCTCTCTCTCTCTCTCTCTCTCTCTCTCTCTCTCTCTCTCTCTCTCTCTCCCTCCCCTTCACTCTGCCTGTATCTTTTCTTCTTCTTTTTTCCCCATGTGAATTTTCCATCTAAGATGCATGAGTGGAACTTGATGTAAGGGTAGTCGTGAAATTTGTTCATTTTTTTTAAATAATTTTCATGTTTGCATGCTTTTATTGTTTTACGTTTAATTTTTAGTTGTGAAATTTGCTCTCATTTGTTGATTTTCATGTTTGCATGCTTTTCTTGTTTTTACGTTTTATTCTTCTGTTTGCATGCTTTTTTAGTTAGGTTGAGCAATGAATGTAACAAAGCTGTCAAAGCTTATTTCTTTATGCTCAATAACAATTATTTTGACTTGACTTGACTTGAGCTCGTAACTACAGATAGATTGCTTGACTAGAGCGCACTATGTGTTGAAGATTTACAGGATAATTGGTTAATAGCTTTCCAGCTATATTTTGAGTCTTTTTTTTAGATGGAATAAGATCGCCAAAGTACTTTTTCTTTGCAACTCGCTTTACATTTGTTATTATGTTTCGTTGCTTTCTAAAAGCTACGTCTTTACGTTTGTAGTGAGCTTTCACGAGTCTTTATTTCCGCATTCATATTATCGTTTAACCATGGGGGTTTACCTTCGGGCTTGATACGCTTGGTTATAAAAGGGGCATGCTTATCATACATTGGGATGAAGGTATTATACCATTTCTCAATGGCTTTATCTGGGTCAGTGTACTGAAACACAGTGGAAACGTCGGTCGTACATAAGTCGCATAAGAAATGCTCAGGGTTAAATGATTTATAGCTACGAAATGATACACACCTATGAAAACATTTGGGGATTCTGATGCCTTTTTTGACCACGTTAAACAAAGTGATCGTTTAATCCGAAGACAGGAACAGACGTTTTAACTATGTGATTTGGATTAGTGACGTATATATGATCAATGAGTGTTTGGGTCTGTAGTCTTATTCTTGTGGGATTATTAAATAACTGACATATTGTAAGATTCATAGAGACGTTTCCAGTTATCATGGGGTTTGATAAGATCAATATTTCAATATTTTCTTATATTTGATAACATCAAGATCAATAATCACCAAGCATTATGATATCGGCATAGGATAAGGAAACATTGTCGATCATAGATGAAAAAGGATGAGGTAACCCCCCCCCCCCCCCCCCCCCCCTGCATTTCTCGGTTAATTCTCTTTTTCCGTTTTTGCCTTTCTTACCACACATAAAGCTGTATTTTAGGAACATTTTCAGCTAATAACCTTATTGGAATACTAACCCTATCCCTAACCCTAGCCCTAAACCTAACCCTACCCCCCACTATGTACTGCAGTACACCGCGATTTGTCACAGTTGTGGTTCGTTGCGTTTTTCCGTCTTATAGGGTGGGGGGTAGGGTTAGGTTTAGGGCTAGGGTTAGTATTCCAAAAAGGTTATTAGCTAAAAATGTTCCTAAAATACAGCTTTATGTATGGTAAGAAAGGCAATAACGGAAAAATAGAATTAACCGAGATAGGTAGGGGGGGTGGCACATCTTGACCTTTACCAACGATTAAACCACTCCACTCGTTCATCGGGATTTCAAAATAACATTGTACCCTGGTACAGAAATTAGATGTCAGACATAACCTAGACTCGACAAAAGCGAAGCAATGAAAACAAGTATTAATTAGACAAGACAGAAGGCATATCAGACATTTAAAAAAAAGATGACATGCATTTAAATAACCTATTTTAAAACCCGGTTTCGATAACAATCTAGAATTGCTTGTAACATTGGCCATTTTAACCTAAGTACTTAAAACAATCACCATCTAAAGAGAGAAAACCAGCGAATCGTTAGAAAAGAGGGGGACGGGGGGGGGGGGGGTTATGATGAATCAGGCTTTAGGATAAAGAGTGAACAATTTAAAACAAAACGAACGTATTCAAATGCATCAACAATGGGATAAAGTAAATGTGGTCGCAATAAAAGATAGAGTTAGGAGAGACAGAGAGAGAGAGAGAGAGAGAGAGAGAGAGGAGGGGGAGAGGGGGGGGGGGGGATGCGGGGAAGGCGGGCGGATGGAAACACGAAGATATGATGTAGTATATATAGCACTTTGTAACAATTGATAACGAGCGATGACGCGTGTTTCTACAGACGCGGATAAGCGTCCGCCATTCTGGAAAGGTTGTTGCGCATGCGCAGAGCGAAGAGCGTCGTAACTTGCCAGTCGAGTCTGAGTCTAGAGGCTTTTAAATTGCGATCATGGAGAAAACCAAGGCAAAAGAAAAGATCCCTCAAGTACGTCGAAAAGTTGGCAGTAGATGCCAGAAACCGTTACCGAGAGAAGTTGAAGCTTTTGAATGGATTTGATCCATACGATTCGACTGATGAGTGGGGTTGTGATGTCAGTGTAATACCGCCTCTCAATTTTCCTGAGCTCATGAGTTACCTGGTTTGTGGCGTGAGCGCTTACACATTAGAACAGTTTCGGTGCTTCAAAAGTCTTGATGCACACATGCAGTTTACTGATGGCTGGGTGCACGATTTGCAGATCTACACTCCTCCAGACTGTGAAAACACTGTCATCCGAGCAAAGGTAAGACGGACAAAAAAGCAAAGGTGCAGTTCAGCTGGACCCCCTTCCCCTAGTCTAATCATGATTTAATCTCAAAATATCCCTTTTTTTAATTTTATCATCAAAACTACCAGGACATGACCTTTAAGTAGTTATCAACTTTGCAATTGTTTGCATCCCATACAGAAATGACAAATGATGGGGTGGGTGGGGGTGGTGTGTACACCTATGTAAACAAAAATCTTGCTACCACTAGATCTGCTAATGTCATCATGACTGATTTTTCTGTTTGATTTTGAAATATCATTTTGTGTTTGTTAATTTTAAGAAACTCCACTTGTCAATATCATACATTTACTTCATGCATTCTCCGTCACGAATACCTCCCCCTTCCCCCCTGCCCCAACTACACATTAAATTTGGGAACTTGTTCTAGATCAAAGTAGTGGTAAATGAAGGGCAGGAGCTGTGCCGGCCGGGGTTCGCCCCCAGGGACAACTACAGTAGCCAGATTTGTCTTTCCTGGATACTGCGAAATAAAGGTCTATGGTCCTTTTTGCATGAAACCTGTGCGGCCTTACTGTCGTGCAGATATTTTATTCCATATCAGTATTATCACATTGGGTACGTAACTATTAATACGTGACTAAATATATTTTCTGGGTACGTAACTATTAATACATGACTAAATATATTTTCTAAGTCGTAGCATAACTTTTTAGTTGTATGGTTTAATACATTAGTGTGTGTGTGGCTGCGTGCGTGCGCATGTGTGTGTTATACAGGTGAATCATTCCATGAGGACAAGTGAAAAACCCCTTTTGCCATGGGTGGTGCTGGAAGAATCGGGTACTGTTCTCGCCGCCCACTGTGACTGCATGGCAGGATTAGCAGAGACCTGCACTCATGTTGGTGCTCTGCTCTTCAAAATGGAGGCCATGGTGCGCATAAGAGAAAAAACAACAGTTACGGGTGTACCTGCCTACTGGATAGTACCGCCTAATATCGATAAGGTACGTCCTGAGCCTGGATACCAAACTGACTACACATCATCTGCAGCAAGGAAAAAAAATTTTGACAGTGCCTTGAACTCAAACACTGTGCAAGACACCCCACCTCAGACCAAGAGGACATGCACTGTAAGTACAGCTGGCACCACTCCTCAGCCGACACTGGAGGCCATGAGCCAGTTTCTGGTCGATCTTCACAACACCGGTGATAAAGCTGTTATTCTGTGCGCTGTGCAGGAGTTCAGTAAAGAATTTGCTGACCCAGTTCCGCCAATTGTGCTCCCCAAGTCACTTATTCAATTAAGAGATACAAACTTTGACCACAAAACAAGGCCAGAGTTGCTGGCCCATTGTGAAAAAACTTTCACAGAACTAAGTACTTCTCTCACAATGGACATTGCTTCTAAAATAGAGAGAGAGACGAGAGAGCAACACAAGTCTCCTGTCTGGTTCAGTGTCAGGGCTGGCCGAATAACGGCTTCACAATTGCATTCAGTGTGTATTTTTAATGTGAACAAGCCAGCCCTGTCCACTATAAGAAAGGTATGCTACCCCACAAAAAGCAAGCTTAGCATACCAGCTGTAGAGTGGGGTGTCAGAAATGAAGATTATGTTAGAAATCTGTACAGAATGGAAGTTAAGAAACGCCACTGCAATTTTACAGTGGACAAATGTGGGCTCATTATTGATCCCACTGTGCCATATATGGGAGCTTCCCCAGATGGACTGATCGATTGTGACTGTTGTGGGAAGGGTACCCTTGAAATCAAATGCCCCTTTAAATATAAGGATGTAACTGTGGAGCAGGCCAGCCAAAATTCTGATTTCTGCCTGGAAGATGATCAGGGGCAATTGAAACTGCGGAGAAACCACAAATACTATTTTCAGGTACAGTGCCAAATGGCTGTCACAAATTGTGACTACTGTGACTTTGTTGTTTGGACGACTTGTGATTGTGTCGTAGTGCGTGTTGAACTGGATGTTGCTTTTATCTACAGCTGCCATGAAAAGGCAGAACAGTTTTTTAAAACCATTGTTCTTCCTGAGTTGGTTGCCAAAACATTTACAGCCAAGGCGAATGACGAAGGCAGCCCAGACCAGCTGAGAAAGAGATCTTCTTGTGCAGAACTGCAGAACTCTTCAACTTTACCTTTAAAGGTTGCTAAGCATGGCCCCAGTACTGGTAATACTGGTTGTAACAGTGACAACAGTTTGGGAAAGGGCAAGAAGGGGAGGAGAAAAAAAGATGTGTGGTGTGTGTGTCATAGGTCAGCAGATGTGGAAGATATGGTTGCATGCGATAATCCATCCTGTACCCTAGTATGGTATCACATGAGCTGTGCTGGTTTGGATCAGTTGCCTGATGAAAAGGAGGAATGGTATTGCACAAAATGTCTATCAAAAAGGACATGACTACTTACTAGTGGATGAAGAATGAAAGACTCATAATCAGAAGCTGATGTGTCATGATGAAATTTGTGGAAGGTTAAGTATCACCCAAGACAAAATGAGGCAGTGGCTTTGTTGCTGTAGTGAGCAAAGTCATGTGTGTTTGTTTGTGTGTGTGTGTGTGTGCTTTCTATCCAGGCATGGCAATGTGAGAAAAGCATTTTTCTCTGAAAATAAGTTGAAATATTTTTGAACCTATGAAACCCACTTTATTATTACTCGCTTAACACAATATACTGGTTTAGTGGTTAAAGGTGTACCCTGACGGATGAGTTTTTGCAAGGAACACGTCTTCTCTTTGGATGAAAGAATTTTACTTCCAGCACCTCCGCCAAGGAGGAATCACCGATTTGACGGTTTGAGTTTTTGGAAACCAGAGCAAAGTGAGTGTTGCAATCTCTGTAAAGGGTGTTTTCCTGGTGATCTCGACATGTTTCTTACAAAAACGCATTCGTCAGGGTGCCCCTTAACACACACAAAAATTTTTCATAAATCTTGTGGTAAATGTACTCCACTGTATTGCTGTATTATCTTATATACTACATTTGAGATAGCCAATGTTTTTAATTAAAAAGATATTTAATCATAAGGGACAAGAAAACTATTGTGTGTTATCCAGTGTTTGTAAGTTATCCGTTTTAGAGTTATCAGGAATCAACTGTATCCCCCAAAAAATTTTTGGGGTCAAATCAAACCATTAGTCAATCTGGGTCACAAATGTATTACTTTCAGTTTCAGCAAGTGGGTAACAAAAACCTAAGAATGCATGTCAAGAATACAGTGGAACCTCCCTTATAAGACCTCCCTTTATAAGACTCCTTCCCACATGACCTATTTCTCTAAGACATTGTCCTTCTTTGTAAGTATTCAAATTACATCCCTTGTAAGACCCCTCCGTTATAAGACCTCATTTTTGATGATTTTTTTAAAGTCTTAGTTTAAGTCTTTATCAAAGATATATGCCAGAAATCTGGTGTTTAATTTGCACATCCCATTCATGTATATACAGCAAAACACACACACACACACACCAGGATATCGTCACCAGGTTCTGTATTCACACTGAGATAGTCTGAGACTTATCATCATCATATATATTAGAAATTCTATTAAAAGTCCTAAAGTCATATTAATCCTACTGCTTTAGAAGGATGTCTCATACTATCTCAAGGTGAATACAGGCCCATTAGCACTAAAACAACAACTGCACACACATTAAAACGTAGGTCACAGGACATCATCTTTCACCCTTTAATAAAGAAAGTACACATCATATAATAATGTAGGACACAAAACAACTTTCACTGTTTAAAAATCCACATAAGGAAGTCAAATTTTTCTGTTTGTTGGTAATACATTTTTAATACATATTTTTCATACTTGCCATTAAGATTTAAGAGAGAGAGAGAGAGGCATAAAGAAAGTAAGAGAGAGGTTATTATTAACATAGGATATCATTTTATTATTTTTTCGTTTTAATTGACTGTAAATGTTGGAAACTTGTGCTTCATTTAGTAATGAATTTTTTTAGTTGTGACTTTGTTACTAACATATGATGTTTTTTTAATATATCAATACATTTTATGTGAAGGTGTATTTTCACTTGAAATCATGCAACGTGTAAATATGGGAAACTGCAGAGTGTGTTTTGTGCTTTTTTTGTGGCCTTTCTTACTTGTAATCTATTTTGATTTGTTGTTAGTTCAATACTTCAACATTTTCTCATCTTCTCATTGCTCAGATTTGGTGTCTTCGAAATTCAGTGACTGCCAGATAGCAGGGGGCCGCTGCTATGCAGGCTGGGCTACAATTTGTTTATAGTGGAGAAAACGTCACACTCTCGGCCAAAGGGATTTGAGGACGATATAAAAGTACAAGGCCAAGAACTAATTAGAAACAGAAGGCTGTCACAAAAGTGGCTGTTTTGTTACTTAGTATAGGTGTTACTGTTAATATATTTTTGTGTGTGTACTTGTGGTTTGATGGAGATATTCTTGTTGTAGTTTGATTGGATGATTTTTTTGCGGGAGAATAGTTCATAAGTTGATGGAGACTGAAGTGTGTATGAGGTATCCGGCAGTGCGCGGTGGACCAGGGTGGTGAAAGGTTGTGTAGTGAAGCGAGTCTGTTTCTGTAAATAACTTTTATTTTGTTTAATTATTACCTAAGTTTAGACTAATCATATTTCTTTATTATATTTTTATCGTCACTGTTCTTTTAAGCGCGCATTTGTTGATTTGTTTATTTTGTATACTTTGTTGATTCAAAAGATTATATCATCCAGTTCGTATTTCATGCTTCTGTTTTTATTCGTATGTATGACTGATTAACGCTCCTCACTCTCTCTCTCTCTCTCTCTCTGTCTTTCAGTGAGAATGTGACAAGGGTTATCAGAATATAAGCATACGGTTGTTTAAAAAATATTTTGAAAAATATTTACTGCTTGCATTCTGTAAATATTTAAATAACTGAGGCTTTACCTTTCAAGTGTCAGCCTTAGTTTCATACTTTCCCTTCTGAAAGTCAAAGATGTACAACAATCCAGAAAGATACTGATAGTGTACCCCAGGCTTTATCACATTTTATGATGACAGAACAAAAACAGAAACTACACAACACTGGGACACATATTGATTAATGCACAGCAGACTCTCACAATTTTGTCCAAAAACGTTACACCTTCTCCTTCACAAGGCAATATCAAATGGATGGGAACAGTTTCTGTTAAGAGGCTGTACTTGTTTCCCAAATTTCCAATAACTCTCTCCACATGAATCCTAAGGTGTGCTATCTTTCTGGTTTCTTCCACATCTTTTGCATGCATTTGGCATTTTCCCTTGGTGAAGGCTGGTATTTTCACTTCAGCACACATCATTCCCACACTATCTGATACATCAAATCCACGGTCTGCTAGAACCATATCTCCTGGCAGCAAATGGTTTAAAAATCCACTGTTCTCTGTGATCATTTTGTCACTAGCACGTCCCCCCCATCCCTTGGATATAAAAGAAATTAGCCCCTTTGGCGTGATCCCTATAAGGTATTTTTGTGTGTTGTTGTGTTTGTATGTAGAGAACGTAACTGCTCTAGCATGTAAATTTGATGGTTTTTCTATGAAAATTTCAAAACAGTCAATGATTACAGCAACTTTGTTCCCAAAAGCTTCTACAAACTGATGTGGCATACTTGTTCGTAGCATTTTACGTTCTGGCCAGCGGACAAGAAATGACATTTGAGTGTACATAACACTGACGGTGTCCATAAAAGCACTTGAAACAGTAGTCCTGTGAAGTCCAAAGATATAGGCTATGTGCTGCAGGGGTAGATTTAATCGCAGCCTCATAAATGTAACCATGAGCAGTTGGAATTGCGACAAAGCTCTCTTTGGGAGGTTAGGCCTTAGAAAATTGAAAAGAGTCATCAAAGTGGCAAAACTGGGTAGCCCTGTATAAAATTTTACTTTCTGGTCATCATCTTGAAAGGATTCTGGGCTAATCAGCTTTTTTTCCAGCTGTTTTTTCAAGTTTCGGTTTTCCTCTAAAAGTCTGTTAATCTCATCATTCATTCCAGTGATGTCAGAACTAGTCAAGTCAGTCTGAATTTCCTGACAACATGTTTTTGGCTCTTCCAAACCACCAGCTTCTAACATTTCTGTGTCCTCTGCTGGTCCAACTGCTTCGGCCACATGCTCCTGGGTGTCTTCTTGATGTTCTGTTGAACTTTCTTGATGGAAAGACTGTTTCACTTTCTGCTTATTCCTTGCTTGCTGTCGTTGATGACGGCTTTGGTTTGATTCCTTCGTTTCTGCGTGACCAAGGTGAAGGGAAGGTGCCCAGTCAGGATGTGTTTCATGCATCAGATACGATGGTTTACCTGTTCAAACAGTGCAACACAAGACCGTTAAGTTTTGTTATTTTACACAAGATTTTTACCATTTCTTTTGAATTAAGTGCTGGTTTGCTTTTATTGTGGACTTTCAATCTGGTGCAAAGAGGACAACCTTTCTCTTGTAGAAAGTCTTCTAGCTCAGTTTGAATGTTCACTGTGGACATGCTTTGCAGGCCGGTGTGCAGACTGAGGGGTCTTTCTCGGGGACGAGGCAGCTGTCTTTGCATAGGCATTGTCTATCTCCCCCATTGGGAGAAAAAGTAAATCAGCACATTATTTTCTTTTGTTCTTTTCGGAACACAGAACAAATCGTAAAGTTGGAATTAAAGTTATTGAGTTTCTTTCTTAGGTTCACAAACTTAAATATTGGACACAAAACAAGTTTTATTAAAGCAGGCTGTATGTATAAGAGGAAGGTTTGGTGGTGTGGTTGTTTTTTTCTTCTTCAATTCTTGTACGTTTATATCATACTTCGAAGAAGGAAAGCGCATCAGTCTACCTGATCCAGGCACACCTCTCTACATTCCTCCTCACTGGGAGTATGTTGGTGTTTACTACGATTTCTATGACCTCCCTTATTGAATCCTTCACTGGATCCACCAACATGGCATCCCATCTCTTCTACTCTCTTCGAGGGATTGTAATTTTAGAACATTATTATTTTTGTTATTTTACACAAGATTTTTACCATTTCTTTTGAATTAAGTGCTGGTTTGCTTTTATTGTGGACTTTCAATCTGGTGCAAAGAGGACAACCTTTCTCCTGTAGAAAGTCTTCTGGCTCAGTTTGAATGTTCACTGTGGACATGCTTTGCAGGCCGGTGTGCAGACTGAGGGGTCTTTCTCGGGGACGAGGCAGCTGTCTTTGCATAGGCATTGTCTGCCTCCCCCATTGGGAGAAAAAGTAAATCAGCACATTACTTTCTTTTGTTCTTTTCGGAACACAGAACAAATCGTAAAGTTGGAATTAAAGTTATTCAGTTTCTTTCTTGGGTTCACAAACTTATATATTGGACACAAAACAAGTTTTATTAAAGCAGGCTGTATGTATAAGAGGAAGGTTTGGTGGTGTGGTTGTTTTTTCTTCTTCAATTCTTGTACGTTTATATCATACTTCGAAGAAGGAAAGCGCATCAGTCTACCTGATCCAGGCACACCTCTCTACATTCCTCATCACTGGGAGTATGTTGGTGTTTACTACGATTTCTATGACCTCCCTTATTGAATCCTTCACTGGATCCACCAACATGGCATCCCATCTCTTCTACTCTCTTCGAGGGATTGTAATTTTAGAACATTATTATTTTTGTTATTTTACACAAGATTTTTACCATTTCTTTTGAATTAAGTGCTGGTTTGCTTTTATTGTGGACTTTCAATCTGGTGCAAAGAGGACAACCTTTCTCCTGTAGAAAGTCTTCTGGCTCAGTTTGAATGTTCACTGTGGACATGCTTTGCAGGCCGGTGTGCAGACTGAGGAGTCTTTCTCGGGGACGAGGCAGCTGTCTTTGCATAGGCATTGTCTGCCTCCCCCATTGGGAGAAAAAGTAAATCAGCACATTTTTTTCTTTTGTTCTTTTCGGAACACAGAACAAATCGTAAAGTTAAAATTAAAGTTATTCAGTTTCTTTCTTGGGTTCACAAACTTAAATATTGGACACAAAACAAGTTTTATTAAAGCAGGCTGTATGTATAAGAGGAAGGTTTGGTGGTGTGGTTGTTTTTTCTTCTTCAATTCTTGTACGTTTATATCATACTTCGAAGAAGGAAAGCGCATCAGTCTACCTGATCCAGGCACACCTCTCTACATTCCTCCTCACTGGGAGTATGTTGGTGTTTACTACGATTTCTATGACCTCCCTTATTGAATCCTTCACTGGATCCACCAACATGGCATCCCATCTCTTCTACTCTCTTCGAGGGATTGTAATTTTAGAACATTATTATTTTTGTTATTTTACACAAGATTTTTACCATTTCTTTTGAATTAAGTGCTGGTTTGCTTTTATTGTGGACTTTCAATCTGGTGCAAAGAGGACAACCTTTCTCTTGTAGAAAGTCTTCTGGCTCAGTTTGAATGTTCACTGTGGACATGCTTTGCAGGCCGGTGTGCAGACTGAGGGGTCTTTCTCGGGGACGAGGCAGCTGTCTTTGCATAGGCATTGTCTGCCTCCCCCATTGGGAGAAAAAGTAAATCAGCACATTACTTTCTTTTGTTCTTTTCGGAACACAGAACAAATCGTAAAGTTGGAATTAAAGTTATTCAGTTTCTTTCTTGGGTTCACAAACTTAAATATTGGACACAAAACAAGTTTTATTAAAGCAGGCTGTATGTATAAGAGGAAGGTTTGGTGGTGTGGTTGTTTTTTCTTCTTCAATTCTTGTACGTTTATATCATACTTCGAAGAAGGAAAGCGCATCAGTCTACCTGATCCAGGCACACCTCTCTACATTCCTCATCACTGGGAGTATGTTGGTGTTTACTACGATTTCTATGACCTCCCTTATTGAATCCTTCACTGGATCCACCAACATGGCATCCCATCTCTTCTACTCTCTTCGAGGGATTGTAATTTTAGAACATTATTATTTTTGTTATTTTACACAAGATTTTTACCATTTCTTTTGAATTAAGTGCTGGTTTGCTTTTATTGTGGACTTTCAATCTGGTGCAAAGAGGACAACCTTTCTCTTGTAGAAAGTCTTCTAGCTCAGTTTGAATGTTCACTGTGGACATGCTTTGCAGGCCGGTGTGCAGACTGAGGGGTCTTTCTCGGGGACGAGGCAGCTGTCTTTGCATAGGCATTGTCTGCCTCCCCCATTGGGAGAAAAAGTAAATCAGCACATTACTTTCTTTTGTTCTTTTCGGAACACAGAACAAATCGTAAAGTTGGAATTAAAGTTATTCAGTTTCTTTCTTGGGTTCACAAACTTAAATATTGGACACAAAACAAGTTTTATTAAAGCAGGCTGTATGTATAAGAGGAAAGTTTAATGGTGTGGTTGTTTTTTCTTCTTCAATTCTTGTACGTTTATATCATACTTCGAAGAAGGAAAGCGCATCAGTCTACCTGATCCAGGCACACCTCTCTACATTCCTCCTCACCGGGAGTATGTTGGTGTTTACTACGATTTCTATGACCTCCCTTATTGAATCCTTCACTGGATCCACCAACATGGCATCCCATCTCTTCTACTCTCTTCGAGGGATTGTAATTTTAGAACATTATTATTTTTGTTATTTTACACAAGATTTTTACCATTTCTTTTGAATTAAGTGCTGGTTTGCTTTTATTGTGGACTTTCAATCTGGTGCAAAGAGGACAACCTTTCTCTTGTAGAAAGTCTTCTAGCTCAGTTTGAATGTTCACTGTGGACATGCTTTGCAGGCCGGTGTGCAGACTGAGGGGTCTTTCTCGGGGACGAGGCAGCTGTCTTTGCATAGGCATTGTCTATCTCCCCCATTGGGAGAAAAAGTAAATCAGCACATTACTTTCTTTTGTTCTTTTCGGAACACAGAACAAATCGTAAAGTTAAAATTAAAGTTATTGAGTTTCTTTCTTAGGTTCACAAACTTAAATATTGGACACAAAACAAGTTTTATTAAAGCAGGCTGTATGTATAAGAGGAAGGTTTGGTGGTGTGGTTGTTTTTTCTTCTTCAATTCTTGTACGTTTATATCATACTTCGAAGAAGGAAAGCGCATCAGTCTACCTGATCCAGGCACACCTCTCTACATTCCTCCTCACCGGGAGTATGTTGGTGTTTACTACGATTTCTATGACCTCCCTTATTGAATCCTTCACTGGATCCACCAACATGGCATCCCATCTCTTCTACTCTCTTCGAGGGATTGTAATTTTAGAACATTATTATTTTTGTTATTTTACACAAGATTTTTACCATTTCTTTTGAATTAAGTGCTGGTTTGCTTTTATTGTGGACTTTCAATCTGGTGCAAAGAGGACAACCTTTCTCTTGTAGAAAGTCTTCTAGCTCAGTTTGAATGTTCACTGTGGACATGCTTTGCAGGCCGGTGTGCAGACTGAGGGGTCTTTCTCGGGGACGAGGCAGCTGTCTTTGCATAGGCATTGTCTATCTCCCCCATTGGGAGAAAAAGTAAATCAGCACATTACTTTCTTTTGTTCTTTTCGGAACACAGAACAAATCGTAAAGTTAAAATTAAAGTTATTCAGTTTCTTTCTTAGGTTCACAAACTTAAATATTGGACACAAAACAAGTTTTATTAAAGCAGGCTGTATGTATAAGAGGAAAGGTTTGGTGGTGTGGTTGTTTTTTCTTCTTCAATTCTTGTACGTTTATATCATACTTCGAAGAAGGAAAGCGCATCAGTCTACCTGATCCAGGCACACCTCTCTACATTCCTCCTCACTGGGAGTATGTTGGTGTTTACTACGATTTCTATGACCTCCCTTATTGAATCCTTCACTGGATCCACCAACATGGCATCCCATCTCTTCTACTCTCTTCGAGGGATTGTAATTTTAGAACATTATTATTTTTGTTATTTTACACAAGATTTTTACCATTTCTTTTGAATTAAGTGCTGGTTTGCTTTTATTGTGGACTTTCAATCTGGTGCAAAGAGGACAACCTTTCTCTTGTAGAAAGTCTTCTGGCTCAGTTTGAATGTTCACTGTGGACATGCTTTGCAGGCCGGTGTGCAGACTGAGGGGTCTTTCTCGGGGACGAGGCAGCTGTCTTTGCATAGGCATTGTCTATCTCCCCCATTGGGAGAAAAAGTAAATCAGCACATTACTTTCTTTTGTTCTTTTCGGAACACAGAACAAATCGTAAAGTTGGAATTAAAGTTATTCAGTTTCTTTCTTAGGTTCACAAACTTAAATATTGGACACAAAACAAGTTTTATTAAAGCAGGCTGTATATATAAGAGGAAGGTTTAATGGTGTGGTTGTTTTTTCTTCTTCAATTCTTGTACGTTTATATCATACTTCGAAGAAGGAAAGCGCATCAGTCTACCTGATCCAGGCACACCTCTCTACATTCCTCCTCACTGGGAGTATGTTGGTGTTTACTACGATTTCTATGACCTCCCTTATTGAATCCTTCACTGGATCCACCAACATGGCATCCCATCTCTTCTACTCTCTTCGAGGGATTGTAATTTTAGAACATTATTATTTTTGTTATTTTACACAAGATTTTTACCATTTCTTTTGAATTAAGTGCTGGTTTGCTTTTATTGTGGACTTTCAATCTGGTGCAAAGAGGACAACCTTTCTCTTGTAGAAAGTCTTCTAGCTCAGTTTGAATGTTCACTGTGGACATGCTTTGCAGGCCGGTGTGCAGACTGAGGGGTCTTTCTCGGGGACGAGGCAGCTGTCTTTGCATAGGCATTGTCTGCCTCCCCCATTGGGAGAAAAAGTAAATCAGCACATTATTTTCTTTTGTTCTTTTCGGAACACAGAACAAATCGTAAAGTTAAAATTAAAGTTATTCAGTTTCTTTCTTAGGTTCACAAACTTAAATATTGGACACAAAACAAGTTTTATTAAAGCAGGCTGTATGTATAAGAGGAAGGTTTGGTGGTGTGGTTTGTTTTTTCTTCTTCAATTCTTGTACGTTTATATCATACTTCGAAGAAGGAAAGCGCATCAGTCTACCTGATCCAGGCACACCTCTCTACATTCCTCATCACTGGGAGTATGTTGGTGTTTACTACGATTTCTATGACCTCCCTTATTGAATCCTTCACTGGATCCACCAACATGGCATCCCATCTCTTCTACTCTCTTCGAGGGATTGTAATTTTAGAACATTATTATTTTTGTTATTTTACACAAGATTTTTACCATTTCTTTTGAATTAAGTGCTGGTTTGCTTTTATTGTGGACTTTCAATCTGGTGCAAAGAGGACAACCTTTCTCCTGTAGAGAGTCTTCTGGCTCAGTTTGAATGTTCACTGTGGACATGCTTTGCAGGCCGGTGTGCAGACTGAGGGGTCTTTCTCGGGGACGAGGCAGCTGTCTTTGCATAGGCATTGTCTGCCTCCCCCATTGGGAGAAAAAGTAAATCAGCACATTACTTTCTTTTGTTCTTTTCGGAACACAGAACAAATCGTAAAGTTAAAATTAAAGTTATTCAGTTTCTTTCTTAGGTTCACAAACTTATATATTGGACACAAAAAAAGTTTTATTAAAGCAGGCTGTATGTATAAGAGGAAGGTTTGGTGGTGTGGTTGTTTTTTCTTCTTCAATTCTTGTACGTTTATATCATACTTCGAAGAAGGAAAGCGCATCAGTCTACCTGATCCAGGCACACCTCTCTACATTCCTCATCACTGGGAGTATGTTGGTGTTTACTACGATTTCTATGACCTCCCTTATTGAATCCTTCACTGGATCCACCAACATGGCATCCCATCTCTTCTACTCTCTTCGAGGGATTGTAATTTTAGAACATTATTATTTTTGTTATTTTACACAAGATTTTTACCATTTCTTTTGAATTAAGTGCTGGTTTGCTTTTATTGTGGACTTTCAATCTGGTGCAAAGAGGACAACCTTTCTCTTGTAGAAAGTCTTCTAGCTCAGTTTGAATGTTCACTGTGGACATGCTTTGCAGGCCGGTGTGCAGACTGAGGGGTCTTTCTCGGGGATGAGGCAGCTGTCTTTGCATAGGCATTGTCTGCCTCCCCCATTGGGAGAAAAAGTAAATCAGCACATTACTTTCTTTTGTTCTTTTCGGAACACAGAACAAATCGTAAAGTTAAAATTAAAGTTATTCAGTTTCTTTCTTGGGTTCACAAACTTAAATATTGGACACAAAACAAGTTTTATTAAAGCAAACTGTATGTATAAGAGGAAAGTTTAATGGTGTGGTTGTTTTTTCTTCTTCAATTCTTGTACGTTTATATCATACTTCGAAGAAGGAAAGCGCATCAGTCTACCTGATCCAGGCACACCTCTCTACATTCCTCCTCACCGGGAGTATGTTGGTGTTTACTACGATTTCTATGACCTCCCTTATTGAATCCTTCACTGGATCCACCAACATGGCATCCCATCTCTTCTACTCTCTTCGAGGGATTGTAATTTTAGAACATTATTATTTTTGTTATTTTACACAAGATTTTTACCATTTCTTTTGAATTAAGTGCTGGTTTGCTTTTATTGTGGACTTTCAATCTGGTGCAAAGAGGACAACCTTTCTCTTGTAGAAAGTCTTCTAGCTCAGTTTGAATGTTCACTGTGGACATGCTTTGCAGGCCGGTGTGCAGACTGAGGGGTCTTTCTCGGGGACGAGGCAGCTGTCTTTGCATAGGCATTGTCTGCCTCCCCCATTGGGAGAAAAAGTAAATCAGCACATTTTTTCTTTTGTTCTTTTCGGAACACAGAACAAATCGTAAAGTTAAAATTAAAGTTATTCAGTTTCTTTCTTAGGTTCACAAACTTAAATATTGGACACAAAACAAGTTTTATTAAAGCAGGCTGTATGTATAAGAGGAAGGTTTGGTGGTGTGGTTGTTTTTTCTTCTTCAATTCTTGTACGTTTATATCATACTTCGAAGAAGGAAAGCGCATCAGTCTACCTGATCCAGGCACACCTCTCTACATTCCTCCTCACTGGGAGTATGTTGGTGTTTACTACGATTTCTATGACCTCCCTTATTGAATCCTTCACTGGATCCACCAACATGGCATCCCATCTCTTCTACTCTCTTCGAGGGATTGTAATTTTAGAACATTATTATTTTTGTTATTTTACACAAGATTTTTACCATTTCTTTTGAATTAAGTGCTGGTTTGCTTTTATTGTGGACTTTCAATCTGGTGCAAAGAGGACAACCTTTCTCCTGTAGAAAGTCTTCTAGCTCAGTTTGAATGTTCACTGTGGACATGCTTTGCAGGCCGATGTGCAGACTGAGGGGTCTTTCTCGGGGACGAGGCAGCTGTCTTTGCATAGGCATTGTCTATCTCCCCCATTGGGAGAAAAAGTAAATCAGCACATTACTTTCTTTTGTTCTTTTCGGAACACAGAACAAATCGTAAAGTTGGAATTAAAGTTATTCAGTTTCTTTCTTGGGTTCACAAACTTAAATATTGGACACAAAACAAGTTTTATTAAAGCAGGCTGTATATATAAGAGGAAAGTTTAATGGTGTGGTTGTTTTTTCTTCTTCAATTCTTGTACGTTTATATCATACTTCGAAGAAGGAAAGCGCATCAGTCTACCTGATCCAGGCACACCTCTCTACATTCCTCATCACTGGGAGTATGTTGGTGTTTACTACGATTTCTATGACCTCCCTTATTGAATCCTTCACTGGATCCACCAACATGGCATCCCATCTCTTCTACTCTCTTCGAGGGATTGTAATTTTAG
The DNA here is from genome assembly GCA_017654935.2 of Phymorhynchus buccinoides. Classification (NCBI taxonomy): domain Eukaryota; kingdom Metazoa; phylum Mollusca; class Gastropoda; order Neogastropoda; family Raphitomidae; genus Phymorhynchus; species Phymorhynchus buccinoides. The sequence goes on along the minus strand of CM065700.1, from coordinate 23,272,469 downwards.
AACATTATTATTTTTGTTATTTTACACAAGATTTTTACCATTTCTTTTGAATTAAGTGCTGGTTTGCTTTTATTGTGGACTTTCAATCTGGTGCAAAGAGGACAACCTTTCTCCTGTAGAGAGTCTTCTGGCTCAGTTTGAATGTTCACTGTGGACATGCTTTGCAGGCCGGTGTGCAGACTGAGGGGTCTTTCTCGGGGACGAGGCAGCTGTCTTTGCATAGGCATTGTCTGCCTCCCCCATTGGGAGAAAAAGTAAATCAGCACATTACTTTCTTTTGTTCTTTTCGGAACACAGAACAAATCGTAAAGTTGGAATTAAAGTTATTCAGTTTCTTTCTTGGGTTCACAAACTTAAATATTGGACACAAAACAAGTTTTATTAAAGCAGGCTGTATGTATAAGAGGAAGGTTTGGTGGTGTGGTTGTTTTTTCTTCTTCAATTCTTGTACGTTTATATCATACTTCGAAGAAGGAAAGCGCATCAGTCTACCTGATCCAGGCACACCTCTCTACATTCCTCCTCACTGGGAGTATGTTGGTGTTTACTACGATTTCTATGACCTCCCTTATTGAATCCTTCACTGGATCCACCAACATGGCATCCCATCTCTTCTACTCTCTTCGAGGGATTGTAATTTTAGAACATTATTATTTTTGTTATTTTACACAAGATTTTTACCATTTCTTTTGAATTAAGTGCTGGTTTGCTTTTATTGTGGACTTTCAATCTGGTGCAAAGAGGACAACCTTTCTCTTGTAGAAAGTCTTCTAGCTCAGTTTGAATGTTCACTGTGGACATGCTTTGCAGGCCGGTGTGCAGACTGAGGGGTCTTTCTCGGGGACGAGGCAGCTGTCTTTGCATAGGCATTGTCTATCTCCCCCATTGGGAGAAAAAGTAAATCAGCACATTACTTTCTTTTGTTCTTTTCAGAACACAGAACAAATCGTAAAGTTAAAATTAAAGTTATTCAGTTTCTTTCTTAGGTTCACAAACTTAAATATTGGACACAAAACAAGTTTTATTAAAGCAGGCTGTATGTATAAGAGGAAAGTTTGGTGGTGTGGTTGTTTTTTCTTCTTCAATTCTTGTACGTTTATATCATACTTCGAAGAAGGAAAGCGCATCAGTCTACCTGATCCAGGCACACCTCTCTACATTCCTCATCACTGGGAGTATGTTGGTGTTTACTACGATTTCTATGACCTCCCTTATTGAATCCTTCACTGGATCCACCAACATGGCATCCCATCTCTTCTACTCTCTTCGAGGGATTGTAATTTTAGAACATTATTATTTTTGTTATTTTACACAAGATTTTTACCATTTCTTTTGAATTAAGTGCTGGTTTGCTTTTATTGTGGACTTTCAATCTGGTGCAAAGAGGACAACCTTTCTCTTGTAGAAAGTCTTCTGGCTCAGTTTGAATGTTCACTGTGGACATGCTTTGCAGGCCGGTGTGCAGACTGAGGGGTCTTTCTCGGGGACGAGGCAGCTGTCTTTGCATAGGCATTGTCTATCTCCCCCATTGGGAGAAAAAGTAAATCAGCACATTACTTTCTTTTGTTCTTTTCGGAACACAGAACAAATCGTAAAGTTAAAATTAAAGTTATTCAGTTTCTTTCTTAGGTTCACAAACTTAAATATTGGACACAAAACAAGTTTTATTAAAGCAGGCTGTATGTATATAAGAGGAAGGTTTGGTGGTGTGGTTGTTTTTTCTTCTTCAATTCTTGTACGTTTATATCATACTTCGAAGAAGGAAAGCGCATCAGTCTACCTGATCCAGGCACACCTCTCTACATTCCTCCTCACTGGGAGTATATGTTGGTGTTTACTACGATTTCTATGACCTCCCTTATTGAATCCTTCACTGGATCCACCAACATGGCATCCCATCTCTTCTACTCTCTTCGAGGGATTGTAATTTTAGAACATTATTATTTTTGTTATTTTACACAAGATTTTTACCATTTCTTTTGAATTAAGTGCTGGTTTGCTTTTATTGTGGACTTTCAATCTGGTGCAAAGAGGACAACCTTTCTCTTGTAGAAAGTCTTCTAGCTCAGTTTGAATGTTCACTGTGGACAACTTTGCAGGCCGGTATGCAGACTGAGGGGTCTTTCTCGGGGACGAGGCAGCTGTCTTTGCATAGGCATTGTCTATCTCCCCCATTGGGAGAAAAAGTAAATCAGCACATTACTTTCTTTTGTTCTTTTCGGAACACAGAACAAATCGTAAAGTTGGAATTAAAGTTATTCAGTTTCTTTCTTAGGTTCACAAACTTAAATATTGGACACAAAACAAGTTTTATTAAAGCAGGCTGTATGTATAAGAGGAAGGTTTGGTGGTGTGGTTGTTTTTTCTTCTTCAATTCTTGTACGTTTATATCATACTTCGAAGAAGGAAAGCGCATCAGTCTACCTGATCCAGGCACACCTCTCTACATTCCTCCTCACTGGGAGTATGTTGGTGTTTACTACGATTTCTATGACCTCCCTTATTGAATCCTTCACTGGATCCACCAACATGGCATCCCATCTCTTCTACTCTCTTCGAGGGATTGTAATTTTAGAACATTATTATTTTTGTTATTTTACACAAGATTTTTACCATTTCTTTTGAATTAAGTGCTGGTTTGCTTTTATTGTGGACTTTCAATCTGGTGCAAAGAGGACAACCTTTCTCTTGTAGAAAGTCTTCTAGCTCAGTTTGAATGTTCACTGTGGACATGCTTTGCAGGCCGGTGTGCAGACTGAGGGGTCTTTCTCGGGGACGAGGCAGCTGTCTTTGCATAGGCATTGTCTATCTCCCCCATTGGGAGAAAAAGTAAATCAGCACATTATTTTCTTTTGTTCTTTTCGGAACACAGAACAAATCGTAAAGTTGGAATTAAAGTTATTCAGTTTCTTTCTTAGGTTCACAAACTTAAATATTGGACACAAAACAAGTTTTATTAAAGCAGGCTGTATGTATAAGAGGAAGGTTTAATGGTGTGGTTGTTTTTTCTTCTTCAATTCTTGTACGTTTATATCATACTTCGAAGAAGGAAAGCGCATCAGTCTACCTGATCCAGGCACACCTCTCTACATTCCTCCTCACTGGGAGTATGTTGGTGTTTACTACGATTTCTATGACCTCCCTTATTGAATCCTTCACTGGATCCACCAACATGGCATCCCATCTCTTCTACTCTCTTCGAGGGATTGTAATTTTAGAACATTATTATTTTTGTTATTTTACACAAGATTTTTACCATTTCTTTTGAATTAAGTGCTGGTTTGCTTTTATTGTGGACTTTCAATCTGGTGCAAAGAGGACAACCTTTCTCCTGTAGAAAGTCTTCTGGCTCAGTTTGAATGTTCACTGTGGACATGCTTTGCAGGCCGGTGTGCAGACTGAGGGGTCTTTCTCGGGGACGAGGCAGCTGTCTTTGCATAGGCATTGTCTATCTCCCCCATTGGGAGAAAAAGTAAATCAGCACATTACTTTCTTTTGTTCTTTTCGGAACACAGAACAAATCGTAAAGTTGGAATTAAAGTTATTCAGTTTCTTTCTTAGGTTCACAAACTTAAATATTGGACACAAAACAAGTTTTATTAAAGCAGGCTGTATGTATAAGAGGAAAGTTTGGTGGTGTGGTTGTTTTTTCTTCTTCAATTCTTGTACGTTTATATCATACTTCGAAGAAGGAAAGCGCATCAGTCTACCTGATCCAGGCACACCTCTCTACATTCCTCATCACTGGGAGTATGTTGGTGTTTACTACGATTTCTATGACCTCCCTTATTGAATCCTTCACTGGATCCACCAACATGGCATCCCATCTCTTCTACTCTCTTCGAGGGATTGTAATTTTAGAACATTATTATTTTTGTTATTTTACACAAGATTTTTACCATTTCTTTTGAATTAAGTGCTGGTTTGCTTTTATTGTGGACTTTCAATCTGGTGCAAAGAGGACAACCTTTCTCTTGTAGAAAGTCTTCTAGCTCAGTTTGAATGTTCACTGTGGACATGCTTTGCAGGCCGGTATGCAGACTGAGGGGTCTTTCTCGGGGACGAGGCAGCTGTCTTTGCATAGGCATTGTCTATCTCCCCCATTGGGAGAAAAAGTAAATCAGCACATTATTTTCTTTTGTTCTTTTCAGAACACAGAACAAATCGTAAAGTTAAAATTAAAGTTATTCAGTTTCTTTCTTAGGTTCACAAACTTAAATATTGGACACAAAACAAGTTTTATTAAAGCAGGCTGTATGTATAAGAGGAAGGTTTGGTGGTGTGGTTGTTTTTTCTTCTTCAATTCTTGTACGTTTATATATCATACTTCGAAGAAGGAAAGCGCATCAGTCTACCTGATCCAGGCACACCTCTCTACATTCCTCATCACTGGGAGTATGTTGGTGTTTACTACGATTTCTATGACCTCCCTTATTGAATCCTTCACTGGATCCACCAACATGGCATCCCATCTCTTCTACTCTCTTCGAGGGATTGTAATTTTAGAACATTATTATTTTTGTTATTTTACACAAGATTTTTACCATTTCTTTTGAATTAAGTGCTGGTTTGCTTTTATTGTGGACTTTCAATCTGGTGCAAAGAGGACAACCTTTCTCCTGTAGAAAGTCTTCTAGCTCAGTTTGAATGTTCACTGTGGACATGCTTTGCAGGCCGGTGTGCAGACTGAGGGGTCTTTCTCGGGGACGAGGCAGCTGTCTTTGCATAGGCATTGTCTATCTCCCCCATTGGGAGAAAAAGTAAATCAGCACATTACTTTCTTTTGTTCTTTTCAGAACACAGAACAAATCGTAAAGTTAAAATTAAAGTTATTCAGTTTCTTTCTTAGGTTCACAAACTTAAATATTGGACACAAAACAAGTTTTATTAAAGCAGGCTGTATGTATAAGAGGAAAGTTTGGTGGTGTGGTTGTTTTTTCTTCTTCAATTCTTGTACGTTTATATCATACTTCGAAGAAGGAAAGCGCATCAGTCTACCTGATCCAGGCACACCTCTCTACATTCCTCATCACCGGGAGTATGTTGGTGTTTACTACGATTTCTATGACCTCCCTTATTGAATCCTTCACTGGATCCACCAACATGGCATCCCATCTCTTCTACTCTCTTCGAGGGATTGTAATTTTAGAACATTATTATTTTTGTTATTTTACACAAGATTTTTACCATTTCTTTTGAATTAAGTGCTGGTTTGCTTTTATTGTGGACTTTCAATCTGGTGCAAAGAGGACAACCTTTCTCCTGTAGAAAGTCTTCTGGCTCAGTTTGAATGTTCACTGTGGACATGCTTTGCAGGCCGGTGTGCAGACTGAGGGGTCTTTCTCGGGGACGAGGCAGCTGTCTTTGCATAGGCATTGTCTATCTCCCCCATTGGGAGAAAAAGTAAATCAGCACATTACTTTCTTTTGTTCTTTTCAGAACACAGAACAAATCGTAAAGTTAAAATTAAAGTTATTGAGTTTCTTTCTTAGGTTCACAAACTTAAATATTGGACACAAAACAAGTTTTATTAAAGCAGGCTATATGTATAAGAGGAAAGTTTAATGGTGTGGTTGTTTTTTCTTCTTCAATTCTTGTACGTTTATATCATACTTCGAAGAAGGAAAGCGCATCAGTCTACCTGATCCAGGCACACCTCTCTACATTCCTCCTCACTGGGAGTATGTTGGTGTTTACTACGATTTCTATGACCTCCCTTATTGAATCCTTCACTGGATCCACCAACATGGCATCCCATCTCTTCTACTCTCTTCGAGGGATTGTAATTTTAGAACATTATTATTTTTGTTATTTTACACAAGATTTTTACCATTTCTTTTGAATTAAGTGCTGGTTTGCTTTTATTGTGGACTTTCAATCTGGTGCAAAGAGGACAACCTTTCTCCTGTAGAAAGTCTTCTGGCTCAGTTTGAATGTTCACTGTGGACATGCTTTGCAGGCCGGTGTGCAGACTGAGGGGTCTTTCTCGGGGACGAGGCAGCTGTCTTTGCATAGGCATTGTCTGCCTCCCCCATTGGGAGAAAAAGTAAATCAGCACATTACTTTCTTTTGTTCTTTTCGGAACACAGAACAAATCGTAAAGTTAAAATTAAAGTTATTCAGTTTCTTTCTTAGGTTCACAAACTTAAATATTGGACACAAAAAAAGTTTTATTAAAGCAAACTATATATATAAGAGGAAAGTTTAATGGTGTGGTTGTTTTTTCTTCTTCAATTCTTGTACGTTTATATATATATATATATATATATATATAAACGATCAAAAATTGAAGAAGAAAAAACAAACACACCATTAAACTTTCCTCTTATGTATATCTATAATTTGCTTTGATAAAACTTTTTTTGTATCCAATGTATGTTTTGTAAACCTAAGAAACAAACTCGATTACTTTAACTTTAACTTTACGATTTGTTTTGTGTTCTGAAAAGAAGAAACTAAAATAATGTGCTGATTTACTTTTTCTCCCAATGGGGGAGATAGACAATGCCTATGCAAAGACAGCTGTTTCGTCTTCGTGAAAGACTCTTCAGTCTGCATGTCGGCCTGCAAAGAATGTCCACAGTGAATGTCCAAGCTGAGCTAGAAGACTTTCTACAAGAGAATAGTTGTCCTCTTTGCACCAGATTGAAAGTCCACAATACAAGCAAACCAGCACTTAATTCAAAAGAAATGGTAAAAATCTTATGTAAAATAACAAAAATAATAATGTTCTAAAATTACAATCCCTCGAAGAGAGTAGAAGAGATGGAATGCCATGTTGGTGGATCCAGTGAAGGATTCAAAAGGGGAGGTCACAGAAATCGTAGTAAACACCAACAGACACCCGGTGAGGAGGAATGTAGAGAGGTGTGCCTGGATCAGGTAGACTGATGCGCTTTCCTTCTTCGTAGTAAGATAATATAAACGATCAAAAATTGAAGAAGAAAAAACAAACACACCATTAAACTTTCCTCTTATGTATATCTATAATTTGCTTTGATAAAACTTTTTTTGTATCCAATGTATGTTTTGTGAACCTAAGAAACAAACTCAATTACTTTAACTTTAACTTTACGATTTGTTTTGTGTTCTGAACAGAAAATAATGTGCTGATTTACTTTTTCTCCCAATGGGGGAGATAGACAATGCCTATGCAAAGACAGCTGTTTCGTCTTTGTGAAAGACTCTTCAGTCTGCATGTCGGCCTGCAAAGAATGTCCACAGTGAATGTCCAAGCTGAGCTAGAAGACTTTCTACAAGAGAATAGTTGTCCTCTTTATATATATAAACGTACAAGAATTGAAGAAGAAAAAACAACCACACCATTAAACTTTCCTCTTATATATATAGTTTGCTTTAATAAAACTTTGTTTGTGTCCAATGTATGTGTTTGTGAACCTAAGAGAGAAACTCAATAAATTTAATTTTAACTTTACGATTTGTTTTGTGTTATGAAAAGAATAAAAGAAAATAATGTGCTGGATTTACCTTTTCTCCCAATG
>CM065700.1:23229989-23264467 GCA_017654935.2 Phymorhynchus buccinoides | reverse complement strand
TTCCTGGTTTGGAAACACTTACAGTTGGGGTCTTTTCTGGTTTGGAAACACTTACAAGTGGGGTCTTTCCTGGTTTGGAAACACTTACAATTGGGGTCTTTCCTGGTTTGGAAACACTTACAATTGGGGTCTTTCCTGGTTTGGAAACACTTACAGTTGGGGTCTTTCCTGGTTTGGAAACACTTACAACTGGGGTCTTTCCTGGTTTGGAAACACTTACAGTTGGGGTCTTTCCTGGTTTGGAAACACTTACAACTGGGGTCTTTCCTGGTTTGGAAACACTTACAGTTGGGGTCTTTCCTGGTTTGGAAACACTTACAATTGGGGTCTTTCCTGGTTTGGAAACACTTACAGTTGGGGTCTTTCCTGGTTTGGAAACACTTACAGTTGGGGTCTTTCCTGGTTTGGAAACACTTACAGTTGGGGTCTTTCCTGGTTTGGAAACACTTACAAGTGGGGTCTTTCCTGGTTTGGAAACACTTACAACTGGGGTCTTTCCTGGTTTGGAAACACTTACAGTTGGGGTCTTTCCTGGTTTGGAAACACTTACAAGTGGGGTCTTTCCTGGTTTGGAAACACTTACAGTTGGGGTCTTTCCTGGTTTGGAAACACTTACAAGTGGGGTCTTTCCTGGTTTGGAAACACTTACAACTGGGGTCTTTCCTGGTTTGGAAACACTTACAAGTGGGGTCTTTCCTGGTTTGGAAACACTTACAAGTGGGGTCTTTCCTGGTTTGGAAACACTTACAACTGGGGTCTTTCCTGGTTTGGAAACACTTACAGTTGGGGTCTTTCCTGGTTTGGAAACACTTACAAGTGGGGTCTTTCCTGGTTTGGAAACACTTACAAGTGGGGTCTTTCCTGGTTTGGAAACACTTACAATTGGGGTCTTTCCTGGTTTGGAAACACTTACAACTGGGGTCTTTCCTGGTTTGGAAACACTTACAGTTGGGGTCTTTCCTGGTTTGGAAACACTTACAACTGGGGTCTTTCCTGGTTTGGAAACACTTACAGTTGGGGTCTTTCCTGGTTTGGAAACACTTACAAGTGGGGTCTTTCCTGGTTTGGAAACACTTACAAGTGGGGTCTTTCCTGGTTTGGAAACACTTACAGTTGGGGTCTTTCCTGGTTTGGAAACACTTACAGTTGGGGTCTTTCCTGGTTTGGAAACACTTACAGTTGGGGTCTTTCCTGGTTTGGAAACACTTACAACTGGGGTCTTTCCTGGTTTGGAAACACTTACAACTGGGGTCTTTCCTGGTTTGGAAACACTTACAGTTGGGGTCTTTCCTGGTTTGGAAACACTTACAAGTGGGGTCTTTCCTGGTTTGGAAACACTTACAATTGGGGTCTTTCCTGGTTTGGAAACACTTACAACTGGGGTCTTTCCTGGTTTGGAAACACTTACAGTTGGGGTCTTTCCTGGTTTGGAAACACTTACAACTGGGGTCTTTCCTGGTTTGGAAACACTTACAAGTGGGGTCTTTCCTGGTTTGGAAACACTTACAGATGGGGTCTTTCCTGGTTTGGAAACACTTACAAGTGGGGTCTTTCCTGGTTTGGAAACACTTACAACTGGGGTCTTTCCTGGTTTGGAAACACTTACAACTGGGGTCTTTCCTGGTTTGGAAACACTTACAGTTGGGGTCTTTCCTGGTTTGGAAACACTTACAGTTGGGGTCTTTCCTGGTTTGGAAACACTTACAATTGGGGTCTTTCCTGGTTTGGAAACACTTACAGTTGGGGTCTTTCCTGGTTTGGAAACACTTACAGTTGGGGTCTTTCCTGGTTTGGAAACACTTACAGTTGGGGTCTTTCCTGGTTTGGAAACACTTACAACTGGGGTCTTTCCTGGTTTGGAAACACTTACAAGTGGGGTCTTTCCTGGTTTGGAAACACTTACAGTTGGGGTCTTTCCTGGTTTGGAAACACTTACAAGTGGGGTCTTTCCTGGTTTGGAAACACTTACAAGTGGGGTCTTTTCTGGTTTGGAAACACTTACAAGTGGGGTCTTTCCTGGTTTGGAAACACTTACAGTTGGGGTCTTTCCTGGTTTGGAAACACTTACAGTTGGGGTCTTTCCTGGTTTGGAAACACTTACAACTTGGGGTCTTTCCTGGTTTGGAAACACTTACAGTTGGGGTCTTTCCTGGTTTGGAAACACTTACAGTTGGGGTCTTTCCTGGTTTGGAAACACTTACAGTTGGGGTCTTTCCTGGTTTGGAAACACTTACAAGTGGGGTCTTTCCTGGTTTGGAAACACTTACAGTTGGGGTCTTTCCTGGTTTGGAAACACTTACAGTTGGGGTCTTTCCTGGTTTGGAAACACTTACAGTTGGGGTCTTTCCTGGTTTGGAAACACTTACAGTTGGGGTCTTTCCTGGTTTGGAAACACTTACAGTTGGGGTCTTTCCTGGTTTGGAAACACTTACAACTGGGGTCTTTCCTGGTTTGGAAACACTTACAACTGGGGTCTTTCCTGGTTTGGAAACACTTACAGTTGGGGTCTTTCCTGGTTTGGAAACACTTACAACTTGGGGTCTTTCCTGGTTTGGAAACACTTACAAGTGGGGTCTTTCCTGGTTTGGAAACACTTACAACTGGGGTCTTTCCTGGTTTGGAAACACTTACAGTTGGGGTCTTTCCTGGTTTGGAAACACTTACAAGTGGGGTCTTTCCTGGTTTGGAAACACTTACAGTTGGGGTCTTTCCTGGTTTGGAAACACTTACAGTTGGGGTCTTTCCTGGTTTGGAAACACTTACAGTTGGGGTCTTTCCTGGTTTGGAAACACTTACAATTGGGGTCTTTCCTGGTTTGGAAACACTTACAGTTGGGGTCTTTCCTGGTTTGGAAACACTTACAGTTGGGGTCTTTCCTGGTTTGGAAACACTTACAGTTGGGGTCTTTCCTGGTTTGGAAACACTTACAATTGGGGTCTTTCCTGGTTTGGAAACACTTACAAGTGGGGTCTTTCCTGGTTTGGAAACACTTACAGTTGGGGTCTTTCCTGGTTTGGAAACACTTACAGTTGGGGTCTTTCCTGGTTTGGAAACACTTACAGTTGGGGTCTTTCCTGGTTTGGAAACACTTACAACTGGGGTCTTTCCTGGTTTGGAAACACTTACAGTTGGGGTCTTTCCTGGTTTGGAAACACTTACAGTTGGGGTCTTTCCTGGTTTGGAAACACTTACAGGTGGGGTCTTTCCTGGTTTGGAAACACTTACAGTTGGGGTCTTTCCTGGTTTGGAAACACTTACAGTTGGGGTCTTTCTCCCTGTTCAGCACAGTGTACTCAGGATGAGGAATGTTGTGATCTGCCAGGATTCTGTACACCTCGGTTCTGCACCCAAACAAAATCACCTAGATAGAAAACCATACATCCAAACTATAAAAAAAAATCTTCTATACATCCTAAATCAAGAAAAAACAAAAACCTGATTTACCTATCCTGAAGAAGTTTCTGCATCTCCAGATTGTTAGTCAGGAAAGGCTGCCTGAGGTTCTTGTAAAAGAAGAGGAAAGAAAGAAAGAAAGAAAGAAGAAAAAGAAGAAGAAGAAAGAAGAAGAAAGAAGAAGAAAAAAAAGAAAAAGAAGAAGAAAGAAGAAGAAGAAGAAGAAGAAGAAGAAGAAGAAGAAGAAGAAGAAGAAGAAGAAGAAGAAGAAGAAGAAGAAGAAGAAGAAGAAGAAGAAGAAGAAGAAGAAGAAGAGATCCCTGACTTACCTATCCTGAAGCAGTTTCTGCATTTCCAGATCGTTGACCAGGAAGGGCTGCCTGAGGTTCTTGTAGGCGATGGCCTTGTCCAGGGGGAAGCCCGAGGAGAAGAAGGAGATGAGGGCGTTGACCACTGGCCAGTTCTCAACAGGCTGCTGCAGGATCACCTGATGATACAACGCAATATGTAACAACGTGTCAAAACGTAGCAATGGTTACATTTCTCCTGATGGCCCCTTGCGCGGAAATGCAACAATGCTAATTTTTGTTCCTCCGCGTGGTATGTAATAAGTGTTATATTTTGCGCAGGGGTCCTGTGTGAAATGTTACCAGTATGGCATTTAATGTCCGAAAAACAACATTAAGGCCTACATGAAGTCAGTAGAATTGATTTTAAAGCTGCATGCAGAACAGACACGTTTGTTGCGTGTTTGTCACGCACCGTCCATGGATGACTTTTGTCTTCTACAATCATGATTTCAAAGCGAACGCACATTGAACAATCTGGTGTTTCTAATTTATGTGTCTTCCAACCTCTTTGTAGAGCAGGAACAGCATAAGGCTTCTTGCATGAAAATGTTACACCTTAAATGCTCTGACTCTAAAAGCCATCATCATCATCATCATTGTCAGCGAGAGTATCACTGACTGTTTATTCTTCTTGCTGTCCTCTAATATCCCCTCCCTCCTCCCCCTCCTCTAAAATACTTCGAAATTAGTGATTTTGCTTCTAGATGGAATGACCTCTGTCGATGACATGAGAAACAACAGACTTTTTTTTAGTGTAGTTCCACACTAAATTGCGTGAACTGTAATAAATACAGTGAAGTAGAAATGTGTTGTTCCATTGTTGACGCCATGTTGCATTTTGCACTGCAGAATGACTCACCTCCTCCTCGAAGACGACGCAGTGGAGGCGGGAGAAGTTCTCCAGGCGCTTGATGATCTCCTTCATGGAGTTGGAGTTGGCCTTCTTCGCCATGGCGCAGACGCCCACCAGCACTTTCTTCTCTACGCCGTCCTGGGGTGGGAAACACGACGGGAAAGCCATACCATTAACTGTCCTCACAGATCAGGACTTATACCAAGAACAACACGAAAGCCACAAAATTGACCTTCTTCAGATCACTTTCTTCTCTACGCTGTCCTGGGGTGGGAAACACGACGGGAAAGCCATTAACTGTCCTCACAGATCAGGAATTAGACCAAGAACAACACGAAAGCCACAAGTTGACCTTCTTCAGATCACTTTCTTCTCTACGCTGTCCTGGGGTGGGAAACACGACGGGAAAGCCATTAACTGTCCTCACAGATCAGGAATTAGACCAAGAACAACACGAAAGCCACAAGTTGACCTTCTTCAGATCACTTTCTTCTCTACGCCGTCCTGGGGTGGGAAACACGACGGGAAAGCCATTAACTGTCCTCACAGATCAGGAATTAGACCAAGAACAACACGAAAGCCACAAAGTTGACCTTCTTCAGATCACTTTCTTCTCTACGCCGTCCTGGGGTGGGAAACACGACGGGAAAGCCATTAACTGTCCTCACAGATCAGGAATTAGACCAAGAACAACACGAAAGCCACAAAGTTGACCTTCTTCGCCATGGCGCAGATGCCCGTGCTCACTTTTTTCTCCAGGCGGTCCTGGGATGGAACAACAAGAATTCAGCGAGGCACCGAGGACGGTGTCATGGGTCAAACTGTCCGGAGCGCGCGGTTTGAGCGCGTGGGCCTCGGGACATCAGTGCACGATGGCAAAGCCGTATAAACTGTGCTCACAGATCAAGACAAAACAACAACAACAACAACAACAACATCAAAACCCCAACACAGAAAGGCAAAAATGACAAAATAAGAGAGGGAATACGATTTATATGATTATTAAAATGCGTTGCAACACTAACTTTGAATAATGTAATAAACAATTTCCTGTATCGTCCTTGCAATACCGATTATCTTAATTATCATGTAAAAAATATTTGTTGATGCTTTTTTTTATTACACCAAATTTGGCTCAAATTCTTTCGTTATTATTCGACATTAATCAGTATCTTCAGAACAGTCATTTATAATATTTAAAAAAATGAAAACCAGAGTCATTGGGAGTACGTTTACATGGCTAGCCGTTTGATGAATCTGATGCATCGAGAGATCGGTTCAGAAGTTTAGGCGCTGTGATGTGGAGTACAAAGGTATTTCACGCGCGCACGCACACACGCGCGCACACACACACACACACATACACGCATACACACACACATATATAGGGGAAGACGGGGTAAAAAGCGCATGGGCGGGTAAGAAGCCCACCCCAATTATCTCATGAAATAAAGAAAATTTCAGTCAAATTTGCCCATGAGACGAATGCTAGACATTAACGCTCGTCTCATGGGCAAAATGAGACTGAAATTTGCTTCATTTCATGAGATAATTGGGGTGGGCTTCTTACCCGCCCATGCGCTTTTTACCCCGTCTTCCCCTACACAGACGCACGCACACAAACACACACACAGGCACGTGCGCGCGAAAAACGTTAAAAGCACACAGCTCGCACACTCTTTTACTCACTCACTAACTCACTGATTCATTCAGAGAGAGAGAGAGAGAGAGAGAGAGAGAGAGAGAGAGAGAGAGAGAGAGAGAGAGAGAGAGAGAGAGAGAGAGAGAGAGAGAGAGAGAGACCGAGAGAGAGAGAGAGAGAGAGAGAGAGAGAGAGAGAGAGAGAGAGAGAGAGAGAGAGAGAGAGAGAGAGAGAGAGAGAGAGAGAGAGAGAGAGAGAGAGAGAGAGAGAGAGAGAGAGCAAACCTTAATGTTTGGAGAAAACTCATAAGCACTCTGCCATAAGCTTCTGCCATGCTTGGATAACCAACTGAATCGCTGAGCGTCTCCACCGCTAATGGGACTAGTGGAATAACTAGTCATTGTCGATGAAAACTCCACCAAAGCTTGTCTCTAGTAGGCTTCTGTTACTTTTGTGTGTACATCAACACAAAGTAATAAGAAAACCGAAACTAGTCATTTCAAGTTTTTTCCTTTCCACAAAAAATGGCGTCACTCGCATGAGAAAAAAAAGACAGAAAAAAGTAGACGAGGAAACAAACAAAGAAACAAACTAAAAACACAGAAAAAACAAACACCTTCGTGTTTGAATATTTCGATGAAAATTTCGATTTTCTGTTTAGTTCTTGCTTCCTTCTACACAAGAGAAAATGAAAGTAGCAAAAATAAAGAAGACAAGTAAGCTTACACAAACACGCAAGACTACGTGTCTGATTATTTCGGTGTGAATTTGTTAACTGCTTAACTATTTTTCTTCCGCTGTCCTTTTAGGGAATAGACAATGTGTTTCACCTTCACTTCTCCTTCACCGTTTGTCTCCCAACTGCACTGCTAAGGACACACGCAGCTTAACGGGCTGCTTAGGAGGAGTTACGGTCCTTAGCCCTTGACACCAGGTGGCGTTTCATTTAGAGGCAGTTTTCATTGTCTTTCTCTATGTCACTCTCTATTGCTCGAAGACTGCGCGGCAAAAATAGGTTTTGTTTGATTTGACAATGGGAAGTAATACGAGGGCCTCTCATTATATTTTGCAATGTGAAGATTATGATAATGTCACAAAAATGTAAATAGTGTCACGAGATAGACCATTATCACAATACTTATGTTGCAAATTCTCATTATTTTCCGCCTTGTCATAGCCGTTGCAAAAAAGCAAAATGTCCACCAAGGTGAACGTTGATCCCAAGCTGTGAAAATCTCTTTAATGCTCATATTTTATAGATCTATAAACATGTGCATTTAAACTCAAGGACAGACATTCAAATAACGACATTTGATGCTTATACATGTAATTTGTTTTTGAGACCTTGCACGGTCAGATATAAAAGTTTAGAAATGGCTCCAGAATTTTCAGTTAAGCAGAAGAAAGTTAGTATAAAGTGACCATTACAATCATCAAGTGACTGTTGTGACTGTTAAAACCATAGCCAGTGCAAAGCCTCTTGTAGGAAATGATCTCTGGATAAGTGATGATGAGATGGACAACATAATGAGCATTTCATCAGGAAGCCTTAATACAATCTTGCTAGAACACCTGGTATGTGGAAACGTTATAACCGTTGAGTGCCCCACTAGCTTACTTAAGAGCACAGAAAGGGTATGGTTGAATAAAGCACCCACACTACACAAAACATTTGATGGCAAGAAGTCAGCTGGCATCTAGGATATCGTGACTGATGATGAAACATTTATCTGTCAGTATGATCCACAAACCAAGCAACAAATAGCCGTTTGTGTGTCCTGGATGATAAATCTCTAGTAAAATGTATTTTCCACAGAAAACAGAGCAGTAGCAAAATTTCTCAAACAAATAGACACCTTGAATTTTTATTGAAAAGCTGGTTCCATGGCCCCAGTTCCTTTCCCAGAGAGAAGAGCTGTGGATTGAAAAATAAGCATCCTTTTCCCCAAAGGCCTTTTTGATTTGCCGTCCAAGCTCTGATACCCAATGTCCCCCTATTTCATTGTGACAACGCCAGTGAGCAAACTGCTCCAGCTGCTCGGGACATTTTGCAGAGTTCAGTTGGTCTCCTATCCACCTAGTTTTTCGACTTAGTCCCTTGTGACTTTTTCTTATTATTTTATGTGAAGATTTGGCGAAGGGATGAGCAAATGTAGAAAGTTGAAAATGCTCAAGAGTTTGCAGAGGGCACTGTTTTTGGCGTACCACAGTCGACCTGGACTGAGAACGAACCTGGACGGTTTGATTTGAAGGAATCTCAACGTGTATGTGTTCTAGTTAGGGACACCTCTACAATCTGGACTAGCCAGAAGGAGGGTGCACACAGCCAGTTCTCCACATTGCAAAATATAATGAGAGGCCCTCGCATAACCAGATACGTGATTTTCCAGTCGGGATGCCAGAAGCGCTCATTACAACCATGGGTGCCTTGTTTCTCATAGCCACATTGAATCAAGGGTCATAATAATGCCAGGGGGTGCTATCGTTCTTATTGGACAAAGGCCAAAAGGTTCCATGGTTACAAAAGGCTGGTACTACCTTCTGGCTTTTACCCGAGAACAATGATAGTTCCTTCTGGTAGATTACCCCGATATCGTATTTCATATACCTTTGTAACCGTTTCTCCTAACTCCTTTTATTACAACCGTTAAAAGCAGGCTCGTAGTTTTTTGTCTTTCTCTGTCTGTTCTGCCTTTGAACACACACATACACACGCACGCACGCACGCACACGCACGCACACGCACACACACACACACACACACACACACAGACATGCACAAACACACAAGTGCGCTTGCCTAGGCAGACAGACAGACACGCACACGCACACACACACGCGCGCGCGCGCGCACACACACACACATGCATGCATGCGCACACACACATGCATGCACACACACACACACACATGCATGCACACACACACACACACACACACACACACACACACACACACACACACACACTCTCTCTCTCTCTCTCTCTCTCTCTCTCTCTCTCTCTCTCTCTCTCTCTCTCTTTGTTCCTTTTTAATTTTCTTTTTAAGAGGGCTGGATGTAAATGAAAAAAGCATGTATTGTTTGCTTATTTTATTACACTCTACAAATAACATTAATTCAATTCAATTAATAAATAATAAAATAAATAAATAAAATTCATTCCATTCAATTATCTCTCTCTCTCTCTCTCCCCCCCCCCCCACCCCCCCACCCCACACACAAACACACACACGCGCGCGCACGCGCGCGCGCGCACGCGCGCGCGCACGCACGCACGCACGCACGCACACACACACACACACACACACACACACACACACACACACGAAGCAAAACCATACGCGCATCACTCTATGAAAACAAAATAAGAACTTGTAAACATCATACCTTATCTTCTTCAGAGTAGGACCCGTCCACACCAGTGTTGCTGTAAAACCAGCGAGCCACGGACCGTCCTTGGAAGTCCATGATCGTCTGGGTCAAAAAGGATATTACAGTCTAGTCCTCATCATAGCAACGAGCACAGACAATTCATGAACAACCCGCTACATGATGATAGTTCTTGTATAATGTCGACTTTGTTGTTGTTATTTTTCGTTGATACTCCATCCTTTGGTCAAGAATTGGTCTTTGTTACAGCCGCAATGAACACCGACATTCATGTACGACCCGCCACGTGAGGAGATCTCTTTTGCATTGTAGACTTCATTGTTATTTTCGTCGTCTTTGGATTGTTAGTTTTCTATGTAGATTAATGTGTTGACTTTGTTCTTGGTATTTCCGTTGTGTCAAGACATTGTTTCGACTGATAATCCATTGAAGAACAACTATGAACAATGAACAGCTGTTTAATGACCAGGCAATCTGCCCATGTGAACAATGAACAGATGTTTAATGCCCATGCCATGGGGGATGGGATGGGGGGCCGGGGTAATAACTAATAAAACATTGAAGAGAAAAAAAAAGATAATGGAATAGAAAAAACAATAACTTCTATTCCAGATTTTAATCCGAATGTCATTGATTACTTGTAAGCCTACAGTATTTTGTACGAATATACACGGGATGATGCGTTATCAAACACCAGCTCGCAGTCTAAGATTCTGTAGGTCTAGACTATTTTCTACTTTCGATTTCTTTGCCACACGGATGTCACGAGAGCATTAATTTAAATTTGAGTCTGATGTTTTTAGGATCAGCGACTGACCATTACAAAAAATTAACTTGCGCATGTAGACTCAAGACTGCAAGATGCAATGAAAGATGTATTTTATACCCTGTCTAGCAAAAGAAATAGCATGTCCATGCTCAGTAAAACTAATGAATAGTAATGATCCACCATACTCTTAGTCATTTAGATAATCTTGAACTAGATCTAGTCTATTTTCTTTTTTTGTTATTGATGACTCGTCGTCATGAATCATCATGATGAATTGAATGAACGGTTCGACATATTTGATATTCGTGATCGCAGGAAGATATTCCACTGACAGATTGCATATTAACCATTTATGCAAAATTAATTTAATCAATCAAACATTATTCATTAGTCACCTAAGAACTCTTACGCAAACGAAAACTGTTTTTGTCGTAGCTGGCTCCCGGCATTCGGTAGACATGTCCTGATGTCGTCGAGCGTTAGAGGGGGATAACTATTGTAATCCGAACCAGACAGAATGCTCGGACTTGAGAATAAGAATAGTAGCCCGAAATCCAAATCTTATAACTTGACAATGATAATTATGCAACACCCTTACAAGTCCATTTTGTATGCTTGAGGTTTTTAGTGCTATTTAGGATAAAAAACAACTATAGAGAGGACACACAGTCTATAGTGTTTAGCAAGTGGGGTGGGATGATAATGTGGTGGAGAGAGAAAGGTGGGTGAGATGAGATGAACACACTTTAAAAAAAAAAAGAGGTAAAGATAGTGTAGGCCTACATTTGCACACAGGTGTGTGTGTGTGTGTGTGTGTGTGTGTGTGTGTGTGTGTGTGTGTGTGTGTGTGTGTGTGTGTGTGTGTGTGTGTGTGTGTGTTGTTAATATTTTGCTTTTGTTTGCCTGTTTGCTTTGGTTTCATAATGCCCATACATAGGCTTATACACACTTAGATATGCACGCACGTGCATGCATACACAAGCATACGCAAAGTACACTAACAGTTGTTTTGTTTTTTCCCTCGTCTAATATCATACATGTTTATGCTGTACATAGACGTTAAATCACACACACACACACACACACACACACACACACACACACACACACACACACACACACACACACACACACACACACATTCATTTATTCTCTCTCTCTCTCTCTCTCTCTCTCTCTCTCTCTCTCTCTCTCTCTCTCTCTCTCTCTCTCTCTCTCTCTCAATAGAGTTATTTCAATGCGTTATATTATTAGGCTAATGTTTAGTAGTTTGGAATGTTTTGTTTTGCATGTTGAGTTATTTTTCGAGTTGCTTTCGTATTACTTTTCATTCTGAGGACAGGATGAAAAAAAGCTGTCAAGCTTACTCCTTTATCCTCAATAAAGATCATTTTGACTTGACTTGACTTGACACACACACACACACACACACACACACAACACACACACACACACACACACACACACCACACACACACACACACACACACACACACACACACACACACACACACACACACACACACACACACACACACACACACACACACACACACACACACACACACACACACACACACACACACACACACACACACACACACACACACACTAGAGAGAGAGAGAGAGAGAGGAGAGAGAGAGAGAGAGAGAGAGAGAGAGAGAGAGAGAGAGAGAGAGAGAGAGAGAGAGAGAGAGAGAGAGAGAGAGAGTTTATAAATACATTAAGCATCCATTCTCATACTACCCTCCCCCCCCCCTTCCCCTCCATCCAAATCTCCTCTCTCTCCCTCTCTCTCTCCTCCCGTCTCTCTCTGTCATCATAAAAATTCAGACCACTGATGTATTATATTTGGGCCAAATCATTTGAAGGGCGTTTAATCTTTCACAAGACAAAGTCGTACAACATCAAAGCATATCTCTCTTTGGTGGTGTTTTTCCAACAACAACAACATCAATACATTCACATAGTTCGCCCCTTGGATAAAAAGGAAAGTAGAAAAGATAGGCATAGCAATCAACAGTAAAATGCAACTCATAATTATGTAGACTAATTCATGCACAATTTCTTGTCGACAGTATATAATATGTAGGGGGGGGGGGGGGGGGGGGGGGTACGCAAACGAGTAAGGTATATGTACACTGAATCATATGCTTGTAATTAATGTGCAACAGACATCAGAAACTGGTGGTTGTGTGGGGAAAGGGGGTGGGTTGTTAATAATAATAATAATGGGAATTTATATAGCGCTCTTTCTCACATGAGTTATGCTTTACTAGACACAATGGGGAAAATGGGGTAGGGCCATGGTGCCACTGACTAAGTAATTGCACCAAATATTGCACCTTTCCTTTCTCATGCAGTTCTGGAAATCGTATCAGGTAAAACATTCATAACACCTGCCACATGCACGGCTTTCAATTTAAAATTGAGCTTAGCACACCTCCAGGCCTCCAGGCCATTTTGCGCAATAAACAATCTATATAGATTTTTTTGTCCACCCCTTATTGACTGCTGCTTTTGCTGTGATGTTATCAGTGTGCACTATCACTGTTTTTCCTGCCCACAGGTGTGCCCAAGTCTCTACAGCCTGTACCACAGCACATATTTCTTTGTAGTTTATGTGGAGAGCGGAAGCTGAGGGCAGGTCACAATCAAACACAGTATAAATCCACCTACCCCCCCCCCCCCCCCCCCCCCAAATTTTTTTTTAAAAAAATGCGCCTGCAGAATTTTTACATGCATCGACATAAACATGAACATGAACACTTTCACTGGCATTATAATACACAGAGCCGTTAAAAACGTGTAGAAAAGAAAGCCACCACTGAATATCACTGTGAAATTCGGCTGATAGCCGAACTTTGTGTCGCTGCTGTTGAAGAGGCTGCAGGGTATCCAAAATGCGCCGAAGAAAGAATTTTCCTCCTCGGATCGCCTGGGTTGCCCACTTTAGCAAGCCAGCAAGGCGCTGCAACTGCTGCTTACTGGCGCGTTTACGTGCGGAGAACTGCTGTAGCTGCTGCTGGAGACGCTGGAGCTTGTCCTTGCCTAAGGACAGTGTGCTGCTGGTGGTGTCGATGTCGACGCCAAGGAAGGTGATGCGCTGGGTAGGCCCTACCACTTTTCGCCAGCTGATCAGAAACCCTAGCTTTCTCAATAGTCCTAATAAAACATCCATCCAATGCTTGCACTCATCATAGGTGGGGGCAGCAATGAAAAAATCATCAATGTAGGCTACCACCCCCTTAAACCCTCTACGCACCATACATCTACGAATTGCTTGGGAGAGACGATGAAAATGTGCTGGTGCTTTATTACTGCCAAATGGTAGTCTACTGTCAAACAGAAAAGTGGGGGTGCTGTCCCCCTTAAAGTGCCACATTAACCCTGTCGCTACGTAATCTTCTGAATGGATAGGCACAGATCGATAGGCTGACTGCAGGTCTATTTTTTTGGCACAATAGTACAAAGGTTTTGCTAACTGACAGGCATCTTGTAATGTTTGGAATTTGACACTATCTGGTTGAGAATAACTATTCATGGCTGCTCCTTTTGGCTTACTACCATCATGAATAAGTCTAATAGACCCACCATCTTTAGGAATGGCTGCTAATGCACTGACTACTATCTGCTACAATATAGTGTCCTAGCTTTATTTGATCTACGAGCTCTTGCTCAACTTGTTCTCTACGCTGAAAAGCAAAAGAGTGTTTTTTTTGAAGGGCTGGTTTAATAAGGCTATGATTATCAATTACATGAAATCCATTCCTGATGCCATCAAGCAAAAATTCTCTGTCCCTATCCTGAGCAAGTTCTTCTTCCCAGCTAGACAGCTGTTGACTAATGGATGATGCTTTGTTTCCTAGGAAACCACAAGTAAAAGGATCAGTAGCTGGAAAAGGGCTAGAGTGGGTAGGGCCTACCTGGGGCTCCGATGTCTGCTGCGATGTGTCCTAGGCGCGGCTGCTGATACCCCCAGAACCAGGCGTTGCTGCTGGAGTGCCGGGTGAGACGCCCACCCGGTGCTGGGAGCCTCCGTGGTCTCTGCTACCGCAGGCAGTGCAGCTGTGCTCGAACTGGCACGAGCCCCGTAATGGCAGCCTTCACGGTTGAACTGGAGGCAGATCTCTTTCGCGGGGGAGGGGGCTGGGAAGGCCGGTCCCGCAGCATGACCGTGCTGAGATGAGGTGCGTCTGTGCCCCAGGGGAAGCCCAACTTAGCCTGCCTCTGCCGGTATTCCTCATCAAAGAGGAGAACCGACTGCCAGGTGTAGCGGGCAGCCAATTCCCCTATCATCTCTGTGCCCCAGAGGAAGCCCAGCTTAGCCTGCCTCTGCCGGTATTCCTCATCAAAGAGGAGAACCGACTGCCAGGTGTAGCGGGCAGCCAATTCCCCTATCATCTCTGTGCCCCAGGGGAAGCCCAACTTAGCCTGCCTCTGCCGGTATTCCTCATCAAAGAGGAGAACCGACTGCCAGGTGTAGCGGGCAGCCAGTTCCCTTATCATCTCCGTGTACTGGAGATAGGCCTTGGGGTCAAAGTCGGGCTGCTTCGCCATCAGATGCCCCATGATGCGGCTGTTGGCGGTGATCCACATCGCCTGACTCACTTTTTCGAGCTTCGGTTTTGTGTTCAGTTAGAGGGAAACACCTCCTCCTATTGCTACTTCCTCCTCCACAAACATGGATGAGGACACAAAGTCCACAATGGGAAGGCACCCACCTGTTGTCTGCTGTCTTTGTGGCGCGTTGAGTGTCAGTGACTGCATCAGGCCACTGAAGTCACTGGTATCCTGTGCTGGTAATAACATGGGGCCTTTCCCATGTTGTTTTTGGAGGGCCCTGGTAGCCTCCCTCACAATAGCCACGTGTCCCTTTTTTATTTTGAGGGAGGAAATGTCTTCTTCACTTGCACTTAGTAGTGCGGGCAGACTGTCAAATCCCTCATCTGCTAGCAAGTCCATCACTCCCATTGTATTTCTAAGTTCAGCAAAAAATACCACATTCACATTTGTTCACATTTTACTTTTAAATTTTGTCTTCATGAAATCAAACATTAGCCTATAAACTCAGTCACCAATTCTCTCTCTCTCTCTCTCTCTCTCTCTCTCTCTCTCTCTCTCTCTCTCTCTCTCTCTCTCTCTCTCTCTCTCTCTCTCTCTCTCTCTCTCTCTCTCTCTCTCTCTCTCTCTCTCTCTCTCTCTCTCTCTCTCTCTCTCTCTCTCTCTCTCTCTCTCTCTCTCTCTCTCTCTCTGTTTCTCATGTGTGTATTGGTGTCTGGTTATAGAATGATTTGCAATTGCATCTCACAAAAATTATTATAGTTTAGACAAAGCACCTACCCCAGACACATTTCAAATCAAAACTTTTGCCATGGTTCTTGCTTAGATATCAACTGGGCTATCTGGCCATTTATCCGTATACATGTACACATTGAGAAGATACATTGCAATAAAAAGTCTTCTTTTTAATCTGTTTCACTTACAATTTCGGTTCTAAATTCTCTTATATCAACCAAGGTTTCTCATTACAGATATTAAGGTTTTCATCTATTAATTGGACACGGCAAAACTTGTGGATTAGATAAATGAATGCTGCGAAATATCCAGGCTAAAGTTACATTGCATGTTGCAAAACTTAATGTGTGGACACATAAAAAATGCTGCAAAACACCCAGGCTAAGGTTCCAATGTATGCTACAGAAGTTATCGACTAGAGCCACTACAAGGGACGCGGCACCAATTCTGGATTGATGCCAAAGTTGATGATGGGCAAGACGTGCAGTCGATTATCATGAATTGAAACATAATTTACTATTTAATAGATGCACATTTCTTGTTTGTTCCTTTACTAATGAATTGTTCAATTCTACGTAATGTGGATTTACTGTGTACGTATGCAGTCTGTCATTCAACCAAACAAATGCATTGACATGTCTTAAGAGCACACTATAAGCTTTAGCTTGTTGATGCTCTTTTTGTATTGTGAATTACATATTGTTTGGAAACCAATACAGACATATATTTAAACCAAGCATAATGTTAATTAGTATGCCATTGAACCATTTACCTAGGATGCCTGCTTCTCAAACGCATTGTTGATAAAGTTCATCATTTCGGAAAATAGTCACCTGACTAGTATAAGTCATGGTGCACAGCTACACTGAATGCTGCTCAAATCATGAAGTCACTCCGTGATGGTGCACACATTATGGGAAGGAGCCATTCAAGAAGTTGCGAACAGGACTGAGGAACCTGATCCAATGTTGAACAGGTTTTGGAATGAATGCAAGTTGGATGCTGTTCGATTTCTGCACTGAAGCCACAAGGTGTACAATCCCTGGTGTCCCTGGACCAAGCACTAAAAGCACAGGAGCCAGTACGGGAGCCACAGGAGCCAGCCGTTGGAGAAACTGGAGTCAGCCGTTGGAGCCAAAGGAGTCAGCTGTTGGAGCCACATGAATCAGCCACTGGAGTCATCCGTTGGAACCACAGGAGTCATCCGTTGGAACCATAGGAGTCAGCTGTTGGAGCCATATGAGTCAGCTGTTGGAGCCATAGGAGTCAGCTGTTGGAGCCATATGAGTCAGCTGTTGGAGCCATATGAGTCAGCCGTTGGAGCCATATGAGTCAGCTGTTGGAGCCATATGAGTCAGCCGTTGGAGCCATATGAGTCAGCTGTTGGAGCCATATGAGTCAGCAGTTGGAGCCATATGAGTCAGCCGTTGGAACCATAGGAGTCAGCTGTTGGAGCCATATGAGTCAGCCGTTGGAGCCATATGAGTCAGCTGTTGGAGCCATATGAGTCAGCCGTTGGAGCCATATGAGTCAGCTGTTGGAACCACAGGAGTCAACCGTTGGAGTCATAGGCGTCAGCTGTTGGAGCCATATGAGTCAGCCGTTGGAGCCATAGGAGTCAGCTGTTGGAGCCATATGAGTTAGCCGTTGGAGCCATATGAGTCAGCCGTTGGAGCCACTGGAGTCGGCCGCTGGAACCATAGGAGTCAGCTGTTGGAGCCATATGACCCAGCCGTTGGAGCCACATGATCCAGCCACTGGAGCCTCTGGAGTCAACCATTGGAGCCACTGGAGTCAGCAGTTGGTGCCACAGGGGCCAAGCACTGAGGATCTGCTTCTGCTTTGTGCATTTTGGAAATTAAAAAAAGTGAGGACAAAATTAGATTTAAACAATCTACGTCTCTCTCTCTCTCTCTCTCTCTCTCTCTCTCTCTCTCTCTCTCTCTCTCTCTCTCTCTCTCTCTCTCTCTCTTTCTCTTATCTGTTTCTGTCTGCCTCTGTATATTTATCTATCTCTGTATGCCTGTTTGCTTACACAGTTATCCTCACTAAAAATGTCAAGTTTCAAGCATAGACAGACCAGACAGACAGCAGGAAGACAGACAGGGAGACAGAGAAAGTCAGAGAAAGTCAGAGAGAGAGAGAGAGAGAGAGAGAGAGAGAGAGAGAGAGAGAGAGAGAGAGAGAGAGAGAGAGAGAGAGAGACGGACGAAATATGCGAAGCATCGAATGATAACTAGAAGAAAAAAATTGCGAAAGATAATGTGATATAAACTTAAAAGGAGTCTTAAAACAAACTGAATCGAAAACCTTTTAAAACGCTTTAAAAAATCTCTGAAGTTCTGAAACTCACCTTAGCTATCAAGGACACGAGGGTCGCCTTTTCTCTCTATCAACGCATTCCACAGTCCTCCTCATCTTTCTTCTCCCCATTCTGAAGCGCCTTGGCGTCGGAGGAGTTTCCTGCAGGCAGCAGCCAACCACTCAGCACCTTCCTGCCCGCGCCTCCAGACAGCACTAGCCGACACAGGGACAGAAGCAGCAGTGTGGGAAAGGGCAGCCTCCTCAGGTGCATCGCATCTCCTTCGCGACGGAGAAACTGACCCAGCCTCTTTTCTGCGTGTGATGGTCTGGACAAATGTGACGCTCCCTTTGGCAAGGAGACCTCTGAGGCTGGTGCTACCTCAGAGTCTGAGGGTGTCTGAGCAGAAGGAGCGTGCTTTAAGGGGTAGGGGATATCTTGGAGAGATTCTGTTCCTGCGGTAATAGCCATGGTCGATGGTGAAAGTGAAGAAGAAGACACGCTGCATAGAGTGACAGCAACAAGGCGTGTGCTCTTAAAGTTGTACATGACGAATCTCTGTGTTGTTGGTTTTCCCCGTGCCTTAATTACCTAGTGTCTCTTCTAAAAGTTGTGCTGTATTTTTCAAACAACACTGCACAAAAAAATGGTAAAAAGAAACAAACTTGGAATCCAGCTATCAAGTTCCGTTTTCTTTCCGCAGAATCAGTCCACGTTTTTCAAACCTCAAATCGTTTCACCTCGCTCAAGTAAATTACAATTTCTAAGATTTGTTTTTCTCCCAAGAAGCGTAACAATGAAAAACAGTTTGCATAGTGTCTTCTACTAACTGCTGGTTTCTCCCTTCTCTGACCACCGTCCAGTATTGACAATTCACCAGCCACCCCGAACTGTTTTATACCCGAGCCCTGCCCCACCTATGAACCAGCAGCGGTCAGTCATTGGTCATTGGTGCCCTAGTTCCCACCAGTGACCCACATTCCATACTGACCGCTCTGAAACGGGTCAGTGGAACAGACGTCATCAGCTTGAAGTGAACTTACCTACTGGTTATTGATGACTCAAGGTGTTGAGATTACATGGTTCTGTGTGTTACTGGGATTTGGGGGTATATAAATTACCTAAATCCAGGTCATGGAGAGTTTGGTGCGCGAAGGCCAAGAATACCAAATCTATTTAATAAGATATAATTAGTACATAAACATGTGAAGAACTAGGTCACGTAATTTTAATTAAATAATATTTGATTTATTATGTGCCTCTCTGATTCAGTTTCATAAAGAATAAATGCATTAATTTTTAATCTCCTATTATGCCTTGCATTTTAATGTAGATAAAGGGTTTGTTTTTATATGTTGCTGCATTAACAACCACGTGTGGTCATGCGCAACATACAGTCATTCACACGTAGACACACATAAGCCTACACACATGTACACTAGGTACAATTATACATGTAAACGGACAATCTGTGAAACTGTCTTTTTCATGAAATGGCTAAAATGTCCACTTAAAAAAAACAAGTGTAAAAATAACAAGTTAAAGGAAACATAAAGAGGCCGCAAGGCCTAGCTGTCCTTAATGAATTGACGGATCAGACCTGGGTATTTGGAGGCTGTGGGGAGTGGAGGAAAGATGGAGTGACAGTATAATGTAGATAAATCTGATCAGACCTGGGTATTTGGAGGCTGTGGGGAGTGGAGGAAAGATGGAGTGACAGTATAATGTAGATAAATCTGATCAGACCTGGGTATTTGGAGGCTGTGGGGAGTGGAGGAAAGATGGAGTGACAGTATAATGTAGATAAATCTGATCAGACCTGGGTATTTGGAGGCTGTGGGGAGTGGAGGAAAGATGGAGTGACAGTATAATGTAGATAAATCTGATCAGACCTGGGTATTTGGAGGCTGTGGGGAGTGGAGGAAAGATGGAGTGACAGTATAATGTAGATAAATCTGATCAGACCTGGGTATTTGGAGGCTGTGGGGAGTGGAGGAAAGATGGAGTGACAGTATAATGTAGAGACATTTGGTTATGTTGAATAATAATACTTTATCCTTGATCAATAGCTGTTCACTGGAAGTAACATACACTCTGCATTAAACATATCTTCGTCTATTCATTTCCCATCCATGCACCCACGCATCCATCCACCCACCCAACCATGTGGACATCCAAGCTTCCATCCATCCCCCCTCCACCCATCCACCCACTTACCCACCCATCCGCCCACCCTTTTATGCATCCATTCACCAGTCACCCGTTTTCCATACATCCCCATCAATAAAGGCATAACAACTCAATGACACGGTGAAAAATATGTCTGTCTGAGTCTCTGAATGTCTGTCTGTGTTTTTCTGTCTCTGTCTCTCTCTGTCTCTCTCTCTCTCTCTCTCTCTCTCTCTCTCTCTCTCTCTCTCTCTCTCTCCTCTCTCTCTTCTCTCTCTCTCTCTCTCTCTCTCTCTCTCTCTCTCTCTCTCTCTCTCTCTCTCTCTCTTTGTATATGTGAGAGATATCAAAATTGAACTCATTGGTCGGTGGCCTTTGCAAAATAAACAAAAAGGTAAAATTGTTGAAATTGTTCTCTCTCTCTGTGTAAAAGTGCGCGCGCGCGCGCGCGTGTGTGTGTGTGTGTGTGTGTGTGCGCGTGCGCGTGTGCGTGTGTGTGTGTGTGTGTGTGTGTGTGCGTGTGCGTGTGTGCGCGTGCGCGTGCGTGTGCGCGCGCGCGCGCGCGTGTGTGTGTGTGTGTGTGTGTGTGTGTGTGTGGACGCGCACGCGCGAGTATGGCCGCCCACGCACGCGCTTGCATACGTACTTTACCAGTATGACGCCAATGCTTATACACCTGTAACTACAACTAACAGAAACAGGGCCAGAATTCTTGTTTCATTTAAAATCCTTTGTTCGAAACAGTGCACGTCGCTTAGAAGGAAGTCGGTTATAAGGAAATTCCGCTTATAAGAAACACACCCTTATGTCCTCACGCAAAACTTTAATCAGATATAAGTATTTTTTGTGCAAATTTAGCTTTTCATGAACACATTTTCTCAGAGTTTTTCACAGCGATTTTCAGTGTAAATTGGGAGTTAAAAGTTATTTGCAGTCAATAAGATGAATAGACAACTCTTTCGTTTTCCGAATAATTTACTAATGATGCTGTCTTTGTTTCATTAAAAAAAAAAAGAGGATTAATACAGTACACTCCGCTTAGTAGGGAATCGGATATAAGAAACTCAAGAATACTTCACTAATGATAAAAAATAATAATCACAACAATAGTACCTAAAAATATTATTAGTTATACATTTACCAAAACGAATGGTCTAAAAGTAGAGCAGAACGGTTTTGACGACCAATAATAAATATAATAAAAATTATAGTTACTATTAATTACTTTATTATAATTAACTTATGCATGTAAGGAACGTAAAGAACGTAACGGATGTAAGGAACGTCGGTTATAAAGATTTTTTTTTTAAATGTGTCCCCTCCACTTCCTTATAAGCGGAGGTTGCAGTATGTAGGTCCAACAGTAACTTGTAACCGATCCCAAATACCAACATCGTTATAATAGGCTACTGTGTTCTACAGTGTTCAAATAATAGACCTCCCTCCAACACGCCATTGATTGCAACTAATGGTACAGAGAGAGAGAGAGAGAGAGAGAGAGAGAGAGAGAGAGAGAGAGAGAGAGTACCAAGGACGTATTAGTCGGACATTTCTCTTTCTTGTTATATTTCATTATTTTTTAATTACAGGGACGTAGAAGGTAGGGGTGGAACGGAGACGGTTGGTCGAGTGGTCATGGGAAGGAGTTTACGGGGCTTCTTTCCCCATAATTATAAGGTCTAGTGTGGTGGTCTGTAGTGAGCGCAGAGGCCTAAGTCTAATGCATTATGTATTCTGACGTCGTCAGTATGACGGCTGTACAATTCGATTTATCTTGTTGGACTCCTGGTCTCTCCCCCCCCCCCCCCCCCCCCCCCCATGTCCCTGTCTCAATATAGACCCCGCCTAGGCCACATTGGGTCTTAAATCAATGTTAGCTAAACTAACAGAAACGCATTTATATTGTGTGACGTGCATTGCCTACGATTCTTTCTACGTCGGTCTATCTCTGTCTCTCAGTCTGTCTTTCTCTCTCTCTCTCTCTCTCTCTCTCTCTCTCTCTCTCTCTCTCTCTCTCTCTCTCTCTCTCTCTCCCCTCTCTCTCTCTCTCTCTCTCTCTCTCTCTCTCCCTCTCCCCTCTCTCTCTCTCTCCCCCCCCTCTCTCTCTCTCTCTCTCTCTCTCTCTCTCTCTCTCTCTCTCTCTCTCTCTCTCTCTCTCTCTCTCTCTCTCTCTCCCTCCCTCTCTCTTTCTCTCTCTCTCTCTCTCTCTCTCTCTCTCCTCTCTCTCTCTCTCTCTCCCTCTCCTCTCTCTCTCTCTCTCTCTCTCTCTCTCTCTCTCTCTCTCTCTCTCTCTCTCTCTCTCTCTCTCTCTCTCTCTCTCTCTCTCTTAATCCAACCTCCCCTGCAAACACCCACCCACAGCAACTGGAGGTTCACGTACACACAGAGACACAGACACACAGACACATACACACAGAGAGACGCACACACCTAATACACACAGAGAGAAATACACACACATGCACACACACACACACACGCACACGCACACGCACGCACGCACACACACACACACACACACACACACACACACACACACACACACACACACACACACACACACACACACACACACCACCCCCTTAAACTTAGAAGTTGTTCTTTAGTAGTTGCGCGATAGCAAACATTGATCATTATGGTCCATATACGTATAATAATATTTATGATCTTCATGGCAGCAGGACTGTCCAGTGTGTTCATTAAATGTGCAATATGTTTTTTGTTTTAGCTTTCAGTACTCTTTGCAGCCAATGCACGATTTTCTCTAAGATGAAAATTGTAGTTTAGCCTTCGTGGAAGACCATGACTCAAACTAGGGGGCATCGGCATTGCCTCTTGGTGCTGCAGCCAAGGGGATTGGTTGGCATTTGGGGACCTTCCCTAACGCCTGCAGTCCTCGAATCCATTTGGCCGAGAGAGTGGGGATATACCCTGGACCACTACAAGCAAATTTTAGCCCAACCCGCTGGAGTAGCAGCTGCCCCCTCTGCTGTGTGACAGTGGTAGTCACACACACACACACACACACACACACACACACACACACACACACACACACACACACACACACACTGTGGACCAGCATTGCAGTAGATTGACACACGCCATTGTTGTGCCTTGTAACTCAATCGGCTTTTGTCATTGGTTGACATCAGTCGGGGCCAACAGTAAAGTGAGACCGAACGCTGTTCAATATATATATATATTTGTTTGTTTGTTGCTGCTATGGACAAAAAGAGTGTCCAAACAGCCAATGGAAAGTACAAATGGAAAATTCTTTAAAAAGCAGTGTCTTCATCAGGAATGGATTTTGAAGAGTGGTTCAGCCTAAAACGTGCCTCCAAAACATACGGGGAGATGATATTGACGACCCCGCCCCATACGGGGAGATGGACGACCCCGCCCCCATCACGGGTCTCCCCCCCCATGGGGATACCGTTTTGTCTTTTGTACAAATTGTTCCCCGCCTTCTGGAAGTTGTGTGCTTGTAGCTTCTTTTGTAGTACCCACACCTTCTGGAAATCCTGTGCTTGTAACTTCCTCTAATATGTCCTTCTGTTTGACCCTGCCTTTTCCCTTTGCTTTCTGTCATATACTATTTGTCTGACTTATTGGCCCATTCTCCCTCCTATTTTCTTCAAGTCTTCCAAATATTTGTTTTCTTTGAGCTCCCCCGAAATCGGCATGCGTCGGCTGAATGCTACGGGGAGACCAGAGAAAACTGAAAACCGGACACGTACGTACCTTACCCATTATGGCCATGTGGGCATGGGAACGGAAAAGAAGAAGAAGAAGAAGAAGAAGAAGAAGAAGAAGAAGAAATTGTACAAATAAGTGTTTTTGTAACCAGCGATTAGATACCCTCTCTATTACCAAGTCATATGGGCCAAAAGGCTGAGGATGCACATTGGGCAGGGCATCTCCACAATAAACGCATTCAAACTCACCCCTGCGTAATAGCAGCTGCCTCCTCCGCTGTGTGGAAGTCATAGTCAGACACGACTACATTGCCTTCTAACACTCAATTACACTATTTGCGGGGCGCTACATTGGCATATTATTTCTTATTAAGCAAAAAATCGAGTTATGTTCGTACTTTTCACCCTTCTATAACGTGCATTTTGGGCGACAGGGAGTTCTTCCTTTCTTTTTTTTGCCCGGGGAGGGGGGTGGGGGGAGGTCCGGAAACCCTGTACATAACCCAGATCCGCCCCTGAATTGTTCTAATGGCATCTAGGTGAATGTTTTCTAAATCTTCTGCTTGTTTACTTGTGCAGTTGTCCCAAACGACGTCTGAAAAATCCAACTGTGGCATAATTAATTATTTATGCATAACGATAACGATATTTATATGATCGGAGACAAGGAACATTTGGATAAAATTGACTTAATGTGGAGGTCCCATTTGCAATTACATTGAATGATTACTCCGAGATGCTTGTGTGAGTCCGTTTCCTGTAGAATTACATCATTAAATTTATTTGTGGCACTGCTTGACTAGAGATTGTCATCAATTCAGTCTTAGTTTGGTTAAAATTAACTTTCCATGTTTTTGCCCACATATCAATTTTCTCTAGATCGGAATTTAAGATTTATGTTCTAATGCCAGCATTTTCTAAAGCTAGGTACATGCTAGTGTCGTCAGCAAATAACTTGATAATAGACTCAATATCATTAGTGATATCGCTTATATAAACTAGAAAGAATAATGGTCCGAGCACAGAACCTTAAGGGACGCCTTCCGACAGAGGGATATATGGCGATTTAGCTCCTTTTAATACTACTGCCTGGCTACGACCCCTTAAGTAGTCAGCAAACCACTCAAGCAACTGTCCCCGAATACCAAGAGCATAGAGTTTATACAAAAAAGCTCGGTGCCACACTTTGTCAAAGGCTTTAGAAACATCAAAGAAAATCACTTGTACAGTTAGTTTAGAGTCTAAAGATTTACAAAAGTCATCATATAATTATAAGCTTACTTAAAAGTTGGTATACAGTAGAATCACGAGGAATGAAAAACAGATTGTGCTGTTGTTAGAAGATTGTTATCTAAAAGGTGTTCGAATGCATGTTTTTGAACACACTTTTCTAAAACTTAACCTGTGCAGCTCAGTAACGAGATAGGACGATAGTTTTCACATTTTCCCCTGTCCCCTTTCTTGAAAATAGGTGTAACCTGAGCTACTTTCCACACGGAAGGGAAATGTTGATGTTGTTTGATGTCATAGGGAAGGAGGAGGCCCAGTCGGTTGTGCGCATATGTGTGTGTATGTGTGCGTGCGCCCGTGTGTGTGTGTGTGTGTGTGTGTGTGTGTGTGTGTGCGTGTGTGTGCGTGTGCGTGCGTGCGTGTGTGCGTGCGTGTGCGTGCGTGCGTGTGCGTGCGTGCGTGCGTGTGCGTGTGCGTGTGTGTGTGCGCGCGGGTCTGTGTGTCCGCGCCCGTGTGTGTGTGTGTGTGCGCGCGTGAGTGTGTGTGCGTGTGTGTGTGTGCCTGTGTGTGTGTGTGTGTGTGCGTGCGTGCGCGCGCACGCGTGTGTGCATGTGTGCGAGCGCGCGTGTGTGTCTGTATGAACACCTCTGTGTGTGTTTGTGTGTGAGTAAAATTAGGTGTGCGTGCGCGCGTGTGTGCATGTGTGCGCGCGCCGGTGTATGCGCACCCGTGTGTGTGTGTGTGTGTGTGTGTGTGTGTGTGTGTGTGTGTGTGTGTGTGTGTGTGTGTGTGTGTGTGTGTGTGTGTATGTGCGCGCGCATCCGTGTATCTATGCAGGCGCACTTGCTTGTTCTGTGCGTACGTGTGAAAGTGCACAAACAGTAAGAAATAGAGTGGGAAAAGACACTCCGTCACGCCGACTACCATTAGGCCTACTATCAACACCTGAAGCTAGCAATGATGAAGATGTTAGCAAGGGTCACGATTAGGTGGTGAACATGATACTGACAGTTTCGCGGGACAGATGAGTAGGCTATAAATTATTGTGACACCCTCAGGAACATAGAGGGAGAGAGAGGGAGGGGAGAGAGAGAGAGAGAGAGAGAGAGAGAGAGAGAGAGAGAGAGAGAGAGAGAGAGAGAGAGAGAGAGAGAGAGAGAGAGAGAGAGAGAGAGAGAGAGAGAGAGAGAGAGAGAGAGAGAGAGAGAGAGAGAGAGAGAGAGAGAGAGAGAGAGTGCGATATTGTTTATTACTTCAGAGTACAATACTCTATTAGCTATTCGGTGCAATGCAAAAACAAAACAAACAATGAAAGAAGAAAAGATCGACGCGAGCGTGAACAGTTCGACGAATATTTTTTATTTTTTCAATAGTTTTTCACACATTATTTACAAGTGTCATTCTGGAGGCAGGTCAACCAGAGAGAGAGAGAGAGAGAGAGAGAGAGAGAGAGAGAGAGAGAGAGAGAGAGAGAGAGAGAGAGAGAGAGAGAGAGAGAGAGAGAGAGAGAGAGAGAGAGAGAGAGAGAGAGAGAGAGAGAGAGAGAGAGAGAGAGAGAGAGAGAGAGAGAGAGAGAGAGAGAGAGAGAGAGAGAGAGAGAGAGAGAGAGAGAGAGAGAGAGAGAGAGAGAGAGAGAGAGAGAGAGAGAGAGAGAGAGAACGAATGAACGATTCTTTATTTATAGAGCGTAATAAGAGAGAGATGGTTAAACATAGATATGCTATCTTTGGAGACAGAGAGAGACACTTCACACTTGAAAACTTTATTACGCAAGGATTGAGATTTTAGGCCAGGTCTATTCTTACAATCTGTCCTTGAGACTAAGAGAAGACAAATACAAAACGATAAGGCACACAGATAATGATATGGACATGCATGATTGTTTGCATGTCTCAAGAGAGAGAGAGAGAGAGAGAGAGAGAGAGAGAGAGAGAGAGAGAGAGAGAGAGAGAGAGAGAGAGAGAGAGAGAGAGAGAGAGAGAGAGAGAGAGAGAGAGAGAGAGAGAGAGAGAGAGGTCGGAAGTCGGAAGTTTACTGAATAAGGCCAACAGCCCCTTTCAGAGGGGGAACAAACACTTAATGCATTCACAATTGTATGAAAGAAAAAGAAACAACAAAAACACCCATATGCATACAAACGAAAAACAAGTATAGCTAAAACATCAGGTTCACAAAATATAGGCCAGAAAGATACACATATACATGATCAATGTTGACCTGACTGTATAAAGTATTATTCAACAACAACATTCTAGACTTACATTCACATATTTAGATCATCAATACACGATTGTCGTAACTTGAAGGCAAAGATAAGAAAGAAATGTAGCCCAATTCACTATTTCTGCTCTGGATTCACTCCTCAAAACGTTAATAAGTCTTATATTTAAGTCATCATCTTCATTTACACAAAAATTAAACTGGTTTCTGATCTGACTGTACAAAGGGCATTTAAGCATAAGGTGACTTTCGTTCTCTTGTGTATTTAAGCAGACTGGGCATGCTGTGTTAGCTGTAGTGGGTGCAAAGCGATGTTTATGTAGGAGACACCCATTCTAAACTGAGCCAATATATTTCTGTATCCCTCAACATAAAGTACACTGATATATTTATCTCTCAAAAACACATGTTTTAACTTACCATACATAGACAGCCTTGAACTATTGTCTTGAACTATTGTCTAAATGGTTCCGCCACCGATGACAAAAATTATTAAATAACATTTCCTTCAATACTTTTATAAAAATAGATTCATCCCCACATAAAAAACACACCATTTTCACACAGTAATTGCTTTATGTGAGAAGCCCAGGTTATATTTCCATTTCCATGTAACGAAAGTAACATATTGCATGCTTTCTTGGAAAATCTGCTGTCTGTTTGCTTGAAAAGCTTAAACCAGTATTTAATGCACCTAGTAATTGCTGTTATTGAAAGAGGAAAGCGACCTAATTCGCCATAAACGACATCATTTGCCGATTTATTTCTAGCGTGAAGAAATCTTTTACACGCATACAAATGCACTTGCTCGATCTGATGGTATGGTTTATAACCCCAAATTTCAGCCCCATACATAAGCATAGGAACTACCTGTGCATCGAAGAGTTTGAAGAAAACATCTGGTGAGTTACACCCTATTCTCTTCAAACTACACAATATTTCATTTGTACATCTTTTACCTTTTAGTTTTGCCTGATCCATTGAATAAGTAAAACTGTGTCTGGTGGAGAAAACGAGACCTAAATATTTATACGAATTTACTACCTCACTTGTTTACCATTCAAAAACCACTTTTCACAAGAACGAAGGAAACCACCTTTTCGAAAAACAATTATCTTAGATTTTTCTAAATTAACAGTCAGTTTCAGTCTTTCAGTTTCTTTTTGGAGAACGTTTAGCTGGTGCTGGAGACCTATCACAGTAGAGGCTAGAAGAGTGAGATCATCAGCAAAAAGCAGAAGGAACAGTTCAATTTCATCAGAAGTTAGAGTTACTCTATTCTTACCTTTTGAGATAATTTCATTTGCAAGGTCATTGATTAACATAGACAACGTAGTATTGGACTAATTATACAACCTTGCTTCAGACCTTGTAAGCATTCACAAAACTTGAATACCCAGTAGCGTTTTGACACAAGATATAGGCTTTAACAGACAAATACATTGACTTAATCATTCTAAACATTCTTCCGCCCACACCTGCTCTGAGTAACACAGGCCATAAAACATTATGGTTAACCGTATCATATGCCTTTTTAAAAATCTATAAAACATACCTAGAGTTTCATATTTGTCAACATATGCTTTTCAATGGCAGCGTGTAAAGTGAATACAATGTCATGGTCTATTGTAGAGCGGCCTTTCCAAAAACCTGCTTGAGCTTCACAGATAACTTCGTTCTGTTCTGACCATAAGGTAAGTCTATTATTAAGAATATGCGTGAATATTTTACTAAGCATACTCAATAACGATATGCCTCTGAAGTTGTCCCGGTTATTGATATCACCCTTTTTAAGAGAGGGAGAGAGAGAGAGAGAGAGAGAGAGAGAGAGAGAGAGAGAGAGAGAGAGAGAGAGAGAGAGAGAGAGAGAGAGAGAGAGAGAGAGAGAGAGAGAGAGAGAGAGAGAGAGAGAGAGAGCATGTTGACAAATTGATGATTTAATGTCAATAGCTACATACATAACCAGCTGTCTAGTTATTCATTTTTTTTAAAATGTGAATCCAATCAGTTGCTAGATCTTGCTAAATCCATATTTCAATAAAGTGGATTTTGCATCACAGATATTTTGACATTTCTAAAGCAGATCAACACTGAAGTAGTAAAACAAGACACATAAAAATAAAAACATTGCAAAAATTGAAATTTGATAAGTCAATGACAACAGACACCCGTGATCAACACGCTGAAAACAGAATGTGTATATTTTTGTGTGTTTTAATCTTACGCTTATTAATTGAAGTTTGATTTTCAATCCGAGGGCCTCTCATCATATTTTGCAACGTGAAGATTCTAATAACCTGTCACATTCTGATGGAAAAAGAGTATATTATTTGCTTATTCAATGTTCCATCTGGAAATAACATATTGACTGGATGACTTGACATGTAAATAGTAAATAGTGTCTTGAGATAGACCATTATAACAATACTTATGTTGCAAATGTTCATTATTTTCCGCCTTGCCATAGCAAAGCAAAATGTCCACCAAGGTGAACGTTGATCCCAAGCTGTGAAAATCTCTTTAAACGTGTGCATTTATGATCAAGGACAGACATTCAAACAAAGGTATTATATGTTCATAAATTGTTTTTGAGACTTTGTACGGTCGGAAATAAACGTTGACAACGGGCTCAAGAATTTGCAGTTGAGCAGAAGAACGTTGGAAGAAACTGACCATTACAATATTCAAGTAACTGTTGTGACTGTTAAAACCGTCAGTGCAAAGCCTGTAGTAGGAAATGATCTCTGGATAAGTGCTGATGAGATGGAAAACGTAATGAGCATTTCATCAGGAAGCCTTGATATAAAACAAGTATTGTGGAAACGTTATAACCGTTGAGTTCCCCATTAGTTTACTTAAGAGCAGAGAAGGGGTATGGTTGAAAAAAGCATCCAAACTACACAAAAATGTGTTATGGCGAGAAGTCAGCTGGCATCTAGGACATCGTGACTGATGATGAAACATTTAGCTGTCAGTATGATCCCAAAACCAAGCAATTAATAGCCGTTTGTATGTTGTAGATGATAAATCATTAATAAATGTCCACAGAAAACAGAGCAGTAGCAATATTTAGGTAAAGGTTTTTCCCAAAGGCCTTTTTGATTTGCTGTCCAAGCACTGATACCCGATTTACCCCTATTGTATTGTGACAACGCAAGTGAGCATTCTGCTCCAGCTACTTAGGACATTTTGCCAGAAAACAGGCTTTTGCAAAGCTGATTTGGTCTCCTGTCCACTTATGTTTTCGACTTATTCCCTTATGACTTTCTTATTATTTTATGTGAAGCTTTGGTGAAGGGGGGAGCAAATGTAAAATGTTGAAGATGCTCAAGAGTTCGCCGAGGGCACTATTTTTGACATACCCCAATCTACCTCGTCTGGTGCCATAACCGTTTGGTTTGAAATAATATCAAAGAGTATGTGTTCTAGTTAGGGAACCCTCTAAAATCCATAAAATAGCCACAGCCAGTTGTCCACATTGCAAATATAATGAGAGGCCCTCGTATGCTTCATGTTAAAGAAAATTAGTGAGGAAAAAATTGTTGGTTCTTTGTTAATCTATAAAAATGGACGTTGAAATGTCAAATAAACACAGAAATCACTCGTAACATAAATTTATAAATGGATTTAATTATTCCAAAAGCGTAAATGAGAATTTTGACTTTTTAAAACGCTATGTAGTTGTCGCCTTTGCTCAAAATTATATTGTGCGGCTTGTATCGGTTTCTAAAAAATCACAATCACAAATATTTCGAACACAAGAGTTATGTCTACGTTTCAGCAATAGGTTTGAATTTACAATGGTTGGACCCTTAGCACATGGTTTCTGTGGATATAAAGTTCAACATGGAAATGGACACTTGAACACATTTTCAAACATCTATCATTACTTTTTGTTGTTGCTGTCCCATCTTCTGGGCTGTACAGTGGCGTTGCTCCCACGCCGCTCGTTCCGAATCCCAATTCGCAGCTACACCCCGGTTTGTTCAAGTCGCAGAATCCGAGACCAGCAGTCCAAGGGGAGCGAATCTATGTCAGGCCGTCAGGAGGCAACCAACCGAGGAGACACTGCACTGCTGCTGAGTCACTTCGGTGGAGTTCAGCGGAGCCTGTTCAGGACACCACCTACTAAGCCCCCTACTGACGACACTGTTCTCTCAGTCGCAGAGCCAGAGTGAGTGAGGTCCGCCTTCGATTGCGCCACCACGACCGTCCACCGACAGCTCCCCAGAACACACTGATCCCCATGACTTTGACCCGAACGCATCAAGGCACAGACTGGATTGGAAACCGAAACTGAGGTCACCATGAGAGCAGGGCATGTAAAGCCACAGAATTTGAGACATTACATTTTTTTTAATGATTGATGGAAAATGAGGCCGATGATAACGATGATGATGATGATGCTATGGAGTTCCGTATCGGTCTGAGACTGCATGGCAGGGCTGTATTCTACGCTTCCTTTCATAATGATATCCCGGCGTTAACCAGGCCCGAGAACTACAGACACCTGCACTGTTGGTCTTGAGATTAGAGCAACACTCTCAGAATCGCATCCGTTAAGCGGATGAAACTCGACTGTGTGGTTTCAGTCTTCCCATTGAGCCCATAGCCACTCACTCTGGGTAGGAGTCGGTCCAGGACCGAAAAAACCCTCGCCTCTGATAGGACTCGAACCCAAGACCTCCCAGCCAGTAGTCCGCGACGCTAACCACTACACCACGGCGGCTAGTAACATATAACATTACTGTGAGAAAACAACTTTTTCATATATATTTCTTTACATAGTAGACCCTACACTAAAAAAAATAAAAAATAAACCGAGGCAGCGACTGAGTGAACTGAGCTTTGGGTTTACATGTTGAAATTCAATCATTATGAACCGCTGGAAAGTAACAACGCTAAATGCTTCAATGGTTATAATAAACAACAAGAAACAAACATAGTAGTAATATAAAAACATATTAAGCTTATAATCGCCTTCACTAATTTCCGCTTCCCATCCGAAGACATTTTGACCAGTGTCATCATTTGGAATTTGGCACTCATTTCCGCCTCTCTCTCTCTCTCTCTCTCTCTCTCTCTCTCTCTCTCTCTCTCTCCCTCTCTCTCTCTCTCTCTCTCCCCCTCTCTCTCTCTCTCTCTCTCTCTCTCTCTCTCTCTCTCTCTCTCTCTCTCTCTCTCTCTCTCTCTCTCTCTCTCTCTCTCTCCATTTCTCTCTCTCTCTCTCTCTCTCACTCTCTCTCTCTCTCTCTCTCTCTCTCTCTCTCTCTCTCTCTCTCTCTCTCTCTCTCTCTCTCTCTCTCTCTCTCTCTCTCTCTCTCTCTCGCTCTCTCTCTCTCTCCACTCTCTCTCTCTCTGTGTGAGCGATGAGCAAACGGACATGGATTGATTGGTCATGACTAAGGACGAGAGATCGACAACTCCTAGGGCCTACATGTTACCCCCGGACTATCCTAACCCTGTAGTCAAACGGCCCACCTTGTTGTCTGTGGCGGGCCACAATGGCCATGAATCAAGTCAGACAGACTCCCAGAAGGTGGTCCTATAGTACTGTGCAATGACAGCTCCTTCATCAACATGACAATGCAGGTACCTGATCAACGACCACAATGAAGGAGCGATAGTCCATCCATCTTGGATCTTCCCCATACGACAAACATCACTTTCATTTCCCAGGAATTCCTATAGGCTCACGTCACACACGTATGCCTGTGTCGCGTGAAATTTCACCCGCATGAAATCCGTCCCGTTTCTTCTTTCGAATTGTTTGTTGTTTTGGGAAGGATTCGCCCCTAAATACATTCAGAGCCGTCTTGTGGCATGCAGGAAGAGCAGAGGATTCCTCACTAAATACTGAGAAGCCAATGATATTTTTTCTGAAATTTTTATTCATTATTTTTCTCTTCATGGGTGCTTGTTTACATCGTCCGCCATTTTGAAAAATGCGAAAATGCGATTTTTACATCGATTTTTCGGTAAAGATGTAGATTAACGCCCTCCCGCTCTATTTCTTGGATCTTTCCGTGTAGATTGTGCAATTAAATCTCTACATTTTATAACAGTTATTGTTACGGTTGTGGCACACACGCATATTACGGTGACCGGGACATATTTCACGCCAGACATATTTATTGTGACACCGGTCTGTTGTGTCAGACTATGACGTCCAGGTAGCAAAAGGAGGCAGCTGCTATTCCAGAAGGCTGGACTGGACTGTTTATAGTGGAGATACATTTCCCAGGGTACATTCCCACTTCTTAGAGAAGGTGAGATTTGCGTCCAATCGGTCAGAGACCCTTATGGACGGTAACCACTTCTTCGGGTGAACGGAGTTTTTATAAGGACAGCTGGCGTTGGAGAAGGTCCCAAAGGCCAGCCCATCCCTTTGACCGCAACACTAAGAGTCAGCGGAATCGCCTCCTACATTGTGCCTTAAGCAGTCAGAGCCATTCTCCAAAGGCCAGCCCATCCCTTTGACCGCAACACTAAGAGTCAGCGGAATCGCCTCCTACATTGTGCCTTAAGCAGTCAGAGCCATTCTCCAAAGGCCAGCCCATCCCTTTGACCGCAACACTAAGAGTCAGCGGAATCGCCTCCTACATTGTGCCTTGAGCAGTCAGAGCCATTCTCCATTATTGCAGTAGAAAAACATTTATTGTACAGTTCTCGCGTTGCTCTTGGCCCCCTACTCCAGGCTAATGTCAACCAGTTCCATGGGCCATTTGAGTAAGATGGACAACAGAAGGGAGGTGAGAGGGGTAATGGAAGAGAGAGAGAGAGAGAGAGAGAGAGGAGAGAGAGAGAGAGAGAGAGAGAGAGAGAGAGAGAGAGTGTGTGTGTGTGGGGGGGGGGGGGGGATAAGGTTTGACAGGCAGAGAGATGTGAGAGATCTTCAACGTGATGAAGTTGGCTGCCTAAGGCGAAGAAGAAGTGTGCGTGGTAGGAGAATTATGGGATGATAAAAGCCAAGACATTTCCTCCGGTCCAAGAGTAAGCCTGCCATACCACCAGCACTGAAGGTAGAACAACTACGGTCTTGACTCATCAGTTTTGTGTGAGGTAATTGGGATTATTCCTTGTAGAACTACTTTGATTTTGGGCAAACACGTTTAAAACCCCTCCATCCCAGCTTTTGGCATTTACCTACGATCATTTCTTG
>CM065700.1:23167489-23222489 GCA_017654935.2 Phymorhynchus buccinoides | reverse complement strand
AATCAGGAGGCTTCATGAACTATGTCACTGTCATGCACCTAGCATACATGTGAATCAGGAGGCTTCATGAACTCTGTCATGCACATGCACCTAGCATACATGTGCACCTAATACATGTGAATCAGGAGGCTTCATGAACTCTGTCACTGTCATGCACCTAGCATACATGTGAATCAGGAGGCTTCATGAACTCTGTCACTGTCATGCACCTAGCATACATGTGAATCAGGAGGCTTCATGAACTCTGTCACTGTCATGCACCTAGCATACATGTGAATCAGGAGGCTTCATGAACTATGTCACTGTCATGCACCTAGCATACATGTGAATCAGGAGGCTTCATGAACTATGTCACTGTCATGCACCTAGCATACATGTGAATCAGGAGGCTTCATGAACTATGTCACTGTCATGCACCTAGCATACATGTGAATCAGGAGGCTTCATGAACTCTGTCACTGTCATGCACCTAGCATACATGTGAATCAGGAGGCTTCATGAACTCTATCACTGTCATGCACCTAGCATACATGTGAATCAGGAGGCTTCATGAACTCTGTCACTGTCATGCACCTAGCATACATGTGAATCAGGAGGCTTCATGAACTCTGTCACTGTCATGCACCTAGCATACATGTGAATCAGGAGGCTTCATGAACTCTGTCACTGTCATGCACCTAGCATACATGTGAATCAGGAGGCTTCATGAACTCTGTCACTGTCATGCACCTAGCATACATGTGAATCAGGAGGCTTCATGAACTATGTCACTGTCATGCACCTAGCATACATGTGAATCAGGAGGCTTCATGAACTCTATGTCACTGTCATGCACCTAGCATACATGTGAATCAGGAGGCTTCATGAACTCTATCACTGTCATGCACCTAGCATACATGTGAATCAGGAGGCTTCATGAACTCTGTCACTGTCATGCACCTAGCATACATGTGAATCAGGAGGCTTCATGAACTCTGTCACTGTCATGCACCTAGCATACATGTGAATCAGGAGGCTTCATGAACTCTGTCACTGTCATGCCATTCACCGTCCACAAGGGTCTCTGACCGATTGGACGCTAATCTCATCACAAAAGAAAAACGTGTCACTTTTTCTCTCTCACCAGATTAACAGAAATCGTATGTGACTAGTAAAAGGCATTTTATTTGGGTCTGTAATCCATTTTAATCTAATCCTTTTGGTTTTTAGGTGAACATAAAGGAAAGCCGATAGCTTGTAACCCACACGAAGGGGAATATATAGGGTAAGACGGGGTAAAAAAAAACCCATGGGCGGGTAAGAAGCCCATGCCAATTATCTTATGAAATAAAGCAAATTTTAGTCACATTTTGCCCATGAGACGAGTGTTAATGTTAGCATTCGTCTCGTCATGTGACTGAATTTGCTTTAATGAGATAATTGGCATGGGCGTCTTACCCGCCCATGGGCTTTTTACCCCGTCTTCACCCTAATAATGAAGAAGCCGTCTGCATGTGCTATTTTTTAAAACTAAAATAAGTTAGATAATAGGCCTGGGACGGTATTCACGTTGAGATAGCATGAGACTTAGCATGATGCTAACTTAGAAGCTCTTCCAATGTCCTATAGGATTTAATAGGACTTTTGGAAGAGCTTCTAAGTTAGCATCATGCTAAGTCTCATGCTATCTCGACATGAATACCGTCCCGTTACAGTCATGTAAATGGACTCTCTCTCTCTCTCTCTCTCTCTCTCTCTCTCTCTCTCTCTCTCTCTCTCTCTCTCTCTCTCTCTCTCTCTCTCTCTCTCTCTCTCTCTCTCTCTCTCTCTCTCTCTCTCTCTCTCTCTCTCTCTCTCTCTCTCTCTCTCTCTCTCTCTCTCTCTCTCTCTCTCTCTCTCTCTCTCTCTCTCTCTCTCTCTCTCTCTCTCTCTCTGCGAGCGCGCGCACGTATGTGTGTGTGTGTGTGTGTGTGTGTGTGTGTGTGTGTGTGTGTGTGTGTGTGTGTGTGTGTGTGTGTGTGTGTGTGTGTGTGTGTGTGTAAAAAACTGAACTGTGATTTAATTTAGCGATCTGTTTTCATTTTTCAGCTATCAGATACGGTCGTGGATTTGGTGGTATGTAATGATTATTTTCATGTTTCTTTCTGCCTGTCCGTCCATCTGTCTGTTTGTCTGCAGGCCTGTCTGTCTCTCTGTCTTGTTTGCTATTTTATTTTCTAAGCGTAGTAATAGTAATACTACAATGCGGGTGGTAGAAGTAGCTGCAGCAGCAGCAGAAAAGGAAGAAGAAGGAGGGGAAAAATATAGTATGTATGTATGCATGTATGTATGTATGTATGTATGTATGTATGTATGTATGTATGTATGTATGTATGCATGAGGGCATG
Source organism: Phymorhynchus buccinoides (assembly GCA_017654935.2). NCBI lineage: Eukaryota > Metazoa > Mollusca > Gastropoda > Neogastropoda > Raphitomidae > Phymorhynchus > Phymorhynchus buccinoides. The sequence goes on along the minus strand of CM065700.1, from coordinate 23,220,123 downwards.
TGTGTATCTAGGGGTGTATGCATGTATGTATTTCATTACAACAATAGTAATGTCTGTAGGTGTGCTTTATGATTTTACCTACATTGTGTTTTTGTCCCCCCCCCCCACTTCTCCTTCTTCTTTCGCCCCCCCCCCCCCCCCCACCCCCACCCCCAGCCTATGTTTTCAGATTCTTTTTCTTCTCTTTTTTTAAAAAGTGTTCAACAATGACCTCCTTTTATTTTTTTCAGTTAAAGACCCCGCACGTCACGTGTCACATTCCCTCTTATACTAGGAAGCTTTCTTTAGATTCCTTACTAGCTATAAGAGGGAAAACACGTGCAAACCGTGATTTTGACACGTGACGTGCGGGGTCTTTAACATTTTTCCCCCCTGTTTTGTGAACTGCTTTCATGATTTTTTTTTTTTTCTTTAATACTTTTTGCTTCTTTTTTTCTCGAAGACATAATAATATGTAAATGAAAGAAACATAAAACATACAAGAGTAAGAAGAAATGAAATATATCATGAATCATTTATAATCAAATATGTACTACCTTGTACACACATATCTAAGTAAATAAGCATAATAAATAAACCGAGTAACAACAACAAAATACAATTATAAGAAAGATGAGAGAGAGACAGAAAAAGAAAGAGAGGGAAATAGTACATAATTGGTTTCTACTTCACCCATATCGTTTGTGTATATCATGTAAGGTAATATGCATATCTATGTATGGTCATTCTCAATGACAGGTAAATATAAAGACCATTTTTGTTCGAACTGTGTAAGCGATCCATTTATAGTAGCAATATAGCGATCAATCTTATATCTATCTTTAAGCAAGGTAATGAATGTAGGCAATCTTGGAAGAGCGTTTTGTAGTTTACATTTGTATAGATAAAATTTTGCAAATAAAATAATGAAATCTATAACCGCGTCTGTGTATACATTTTGTTTTGTGCCAAACAAGACCAGTTCTTTTTCTAATCTTAAGTTTTGACAATGCAAACACTTCTGTGCAACAAAGTGCTGCAAGCCTAACCAAAACTGACGTATGACATCACAATCAAATAGCATATGACAAATGGTCTGTTCAGTTTGTTCACAAAAGTTGCATAAAGAAGAGTCGACTATTCGACGCAAAAACAAGAATCGTTGGGTTGGGAGTAGTCTGTGAAGTAATCTTAGCTGGAACCATCTGAGTTGTACGTCACCAGATATTTTATAAGGAATTGAAAAAATCTTCTTCCAATTCAAGTTTTCAAACAAATAGTTCCATTTAGGAATAGCAGTTGGTGAGCTTTCATTATCATTAAGGATTGTCTGAATTAATTTGCTACCTTTCTTGATGTAAAACCAAGTTTTATTTCCTGTTAGCTTAAACCTCTGAATTATTGTTATACTTAGCTTCTGACAGTAGGCTCGTATTGCATTCAAAATACCTTGGTAAGTTAGAAAGTTTATATTGATATCAGGAAAACTATTTACAAATTCGTCAAAAGTCATGAAAGAGCCATTAACGTTAACTAACTGACTAACAAAGAAAATATCATGGTCGCATAATTCTTTCAAGTATATAAATTTTCCATCTCTTAATATATGTGTATTGTAATGAATACACTCTCCCATAAAATCATGGACTGTTGTTGGGACACATTTAAAATACAGTTTCCTATAGTGTTTAACTACATCTTTCCAGAATGGATTTTCTGTTTCATTAATCACTACAGTAGCATATTGGACTCCAAAATTGGATAAATTTGTTAAAAGAGGGAACATGTTAAATGCAAAATCTTTCCATTCAGAGTCATCTAAGAGTCTTTTTAAGCAATTAATCTTCATGGCAGATATGAAAGCTCTTACATTTACCATTCTAAGTCCTCCTTCATTATATTGTTTGAAGATTATGCTTTTCTTAATCTTACTTTGTTTGTCGTTCCACATAAATGACAATAGCTCCTTTTCTAAGGTATTAATAAATTCTTCGGATGGATCTGGCAAGTTTATTAACAAATGTACAATTTTGGAAATGACCAAAGTCTTGATTACAGTTATTTTGCCAAAAGGTGTCAATTGTCGTTTTTTCCAAGTATTTAAGATTCTTTTCATATTTTCTAGCTTATCTTCAAAATTAATTTTTGTTATGGAATTTACATCAGTTGAAAATAAAATGCCTAAAATTTTGAATGTGCCAGGGTCCCAAATGAAATTTTTATCTCTCATAAATCTTACACTCGAATTTTTCATACTCCCAATCCAAATTACTTGACTTTTGTCAAAGTTAATCTTAAGGCCAGATATTTCAGCAAATCTAGACAAAGTAAAAACAGCATTTGTAAATGAATTTTTGCTGCCATCTAAACATAGAGATGTGTCATCCGCAAACTGGGACAACAATACTTCCTTATTTCGAACTCTTATGCCTTTGATGTTTGGATTCCTGCGGATCATAAGCGACAAAATCTCCGCACAAATCAGGTAAAGATAAGGAGATGACGGATCCCCCTGTCTCACACCCCTTTTTATAGCAAACCATGGAGAATACTGACCATTTATGGAAACACATGATACTATATCAGAGTAAAAAACACTCACCCACTTTATCATATCCGGCCCAAAATTAAAGAACTGTAGACATTTGTTCAAAAACGACCACGAAACACTGTCAAAGGCCTTCTCAAAATCAACTGCAAAAAGCATACCAGGAACATGTTCTTTTTCTGTATACAATAAAGTATCATATAAAAGTCTAATGTTTTCACCTATAAACCGACCTTTCAAAAAGCCTCTTTGACATTCATTAATTATTATAGGTAGGATTGTTTTTAGACGAATAGCTATGCACGCAGAGGTAATCTTGTAAGTTACGTTAAGGAGGGATATAGGACGCCAATTTTTAATAAATCTTTTGGATTTCCCTTCTTTAGGAATACAAATGATAGTTCCCTGTTTCTGTGTGACCGACAATTCCCCATTGTGAAATCCTTCGTTTATCGATCTCACAAGAAACTGGCCTACATCAGTAAAAAAGAATTTAAGGAATTCAGCAGTGAACCCATCAGGACCCGGACTTTTAAAGTTTTTCATCTCTTTCAAGGCAAATTGTGCTTCTTCATAGGTAATTAGGCCTTCAATACTGTCACGATCCTCCTCCGTCAACACTGGCGCACCAGGCAGTTCTGTAGTCAAGTCAATATCTCTAACCTCCCTCTGACTATATAAATGTTCATAATAATCTTTAATTTCTTGTAATATACCCTTCTGCTCTGTTATAACAGAACCATCACTTTTTTCAAGAACTGAAATAGCTTTATCAACAAAATTTCTGTTCTCTAAGTTACAAAAATATTTATTAGTTTTTTCTCCTTGGCTGATCCACCGAACTTTAGAACGAACAGCTATTCCTTGTATTTTAAAGTCCCTTAGTTCCTGTAGTTGAGACTTTAACTCTTCTAAAACTGGCATATCATCTGGTTGTAGGTTCTTTTCAATAGTTTTGATACTTTTCTCTAAGTCTTGTTCCTGTTTAATGAGTTGCTTTTTTTAAAAAATGTAGCATATGAAATGGTTTTGCCTCTTATTTCCATCATTAAAGTTTCCAAAAAAAGTTACAAAATACAAAATACAAAATATTAAACAGTCATTTGAAATGCTATCAATGTTATCTAAATTGTAAACTGGAACCACATACTGCCTTTTTACTTTTCGTATGGTTTCTTTAATTTCTAATACGTAATTCTTGTCTCTCAATAAACTATTATTAAATTTCCAAAATGGACGATCCCTTTTAAATTGCTCCTTCCTAAGCGCCAGTGAGACAAAAGAGTGATCTGACCGGTATCCCGGTTCAATCAGTGTGTCTGTTATATCAGCCATAGTATCATTAGAAATCAAGAAGTAATCTAATCTTGCTTGCTTTATAGTATTAAATCTGCGCCAAGTGTATGCACGCCTATCGGGATACATGTCCCTATAGACGTCAACTAAATTATACTTTGACATAATATCAAAAATCTTTTTCCGGGTCCTGGGGCGATTTTCTGTACTGGCGTAATTACGAACATCTAACTTGGTACTAAGTGTACAATTCCAATCGCCTGTAATAATAATAACATCATTATCAAACTCATCTAAACAATTACATATTTTTTCGAAAAATTCTGGTTTATCCCCACTACTAGGTCCATACAAGTTTATCAATGTCATCTTTTTCTTTAAGGTTTCAATATTCATTGCAACAAAGCATCCATGGGGGTCTGTTATCACATCAAGAACTTTATATTCAAAATTGTTATTAAAAAGTATTGCCACACCATTTTTGTTGGTCTCTGACCCACTGAGCCATACATTGTATCCCCAGCATGCACGTATTACAGGCTCAGTTCGAACAGGCCAATGTGTTTCTTGTAAACACAGAATATGAAAGTCATTTTTTGAACGAATGTAATCAAAGACATCCTTCCTTTTCTTCGAATCATTTAGGCCGTTACAGTTAAATGAGTAAATTTTAAATGAATCGGTTAGTGACGCCATTTGTGTTTGATGTCAATGTATAAAGAATTGTCAGGGTACAAGAAATGAGCACATAGGCTGCCATAGGTATAACCGTCCAGTTACAACAATCCAAGGAACATGAGCAGGGGGAATCCGTCAGACATGGTATCAGTAAAAGTACAACAATCAGCCCGAGCAAGGTGTATGGAATGACCAGCATAGTATCGCTTTGCAATGTGTCTCTAACGTTGAAATTGGGTTTGGAAGTAGAAAAACTAGGTCTACATATGACGTACAAACAACAAAAAACAAAAGAGAACAAAACTAAAGCAGTAAAACTAATGTTAAAAGTGCGCTCAGCACACAGATGTTTTACCTGAACGACGTTCATAGCCATTTGCCTAATGTCCTGATTATTTCAATTCCAATAATTGTATTATAATATGCCCACACACATAAAAAATTAATTTTAAAAAATGGTCATCAATGAAAACGCATTTGATGATATGATGACAGGAATAACAATAATGTACACCAAAATTCCTCCATGCATCCAAAAATTAAATTATCAACAGTTAGGTCCAGAAAAATATATATTCAACCATTTGTACATTTTGTAGCAAATCAACCCTTCATGAAACTCACTCTTTCCAATTTTCTTACCATCATCATAGTTATCTCCCATTCCCACCTCCCATAACAACACCCACCAACCCATAAAGACACGCCGTCAATACAGATATACAAACATAATATGTTTACACATTCACCGTGCAGGACTCCTGGAATCCAATGAAGCAAAATGATTACTATTGCATGGGGCAGGTAAAGGGTCGGGGAACGTGATGCAAACTCTATTGGTGTACAACAGCAGTAAGAAAACAAAACCATCATGTTTGTAAGCCTACGTTTGCCAAAAACATTACAGTTCAAAAACTAGCTTACGGATGCACATTCTAAAGCACACACAAAAAAACCATTATTGTCCCAACAAACAAAAGTCTATACATGCACAAATGCCTTCACTTACGTCTAAAGATGTGACTCGACATCGCACACGCGATTTATTATCCAATATACGTATAAGGAATGAAAGGAGAGGGGGAAAAGAAAGAACACTATATTGTTAATAAAGCTGATGACAGAATGCACGCACCAAAAAACCTGTACAACGAGATGCATGGCAAAGAAGAAAAAAAAAAACTAATTCCATGATTTTAACTTTGAGTTGCGTAGGCACAGCTTTCGCATTACTTTCAGTCCATGATTGAGTGTTTTTATGAAAGGATCAATACAATCCGAAGTATACCACCAGCTAAACTTCGGTGTTTTGGGTTTGTTTTCATAAAAAAAAATATAGTAGCAGTAACAGTAGAAAAAGAAAAAAAAGAAGAAGAATGGGGAAAAGTATGTAGTAGTAGTAGTAGTAGTAGTAGTAGTAGTAGTAGTAGTAGTAGTAGTAGTAGTAGTAGTAGTAGTAGTAGTAGTAGTAGTAGTAGTAGTAGTAGTAGTAGTAGTAGTAGTAGTAGTAGTAGTAGTAGTAGTAGCGGTACTGGTAGTAGCAGTGAGCTTAGTTGTATAGTAGTAGTAGTAGTAGTAGTAGTAGTAGTAGTAGTAGTAGTAGTAGTAGTAGTAGTAGTAGTAGTAGTAGTAGTAGTAGTAGTAGTAGTAGTAGTAGTAGTAATGATAATAATAATAATAATGGGAATTTATATAGTGCTCTTTCTCACATGAGCTCAGTGCGCTTTACATTGATAACAAGAACATTAAAGACAAACAAATAATGACTCATTGGAAAGTAAAATAAACACGATGATTGCAGCAGCAGCTGCAGCAGCAACAGCAGCAGCAGCAGCAGCAGTAGTAGTAGTAGTAGTAGTAGTAGTAGTAGTAGTAGTAGTAGTAGTAGTAGTAGTAGTAGGAGGGAGGAGGAGGAGGAGGAGGAGGAGGAGGAGGAGGAGGAGGAGGAGTAGTAGACCTATTAATTGTTGTTGGCATAGGTGTATTATTAGCCTTGGACATCGAGAGAGAGAGAGAGAGAGAGAGAGAGAGAGAGAGAGAGAGAGAGAGAGAGAGAGAGAGAGAGAGAGAGAGAGAGAGAGAGAGAGAGAGAGAGAGAGAGAGAGAGAGAGAGAGAGAGAGAGAGAGAGAGAGAGAGAGAGAGAGAGAGAGAGAGAGAGAGAGAGAGGGAGGGAGAGAGAGAGAGAGAGAGAGAGAGAGAGAGAGAGAGAGAGAGAGAGAGAGAGAGAGAGAGAGAGAGAGAGTGCAATGCATCAAGCTATTTAGCCCTAGGGGTACATGCGTACATTCTTTTATCTTGCAGTTTGCATCTGTGCATAGACCCGTGTATGTGTGTGAATGTACGTTAATGCACGTTTGTGCGTGTATTCGGTGGTAAACGTTTGTTAAATGTTCAATGACAATATCGGCATCATCCTTCATAGTTCTACTGACTTTTGACCATTTCTTTCTTTCTTTTAAAACAAATATTTTTAGTATTATTACATTAAGTCAGTATGATTGTATTGATTTATTTTCTGTTTTCTTCGTTAGGCCAGTCCTTAGGCCAGTCCTTTGTGCCTGCCGGGGCGGGATACAACGGATATTATTAATGGTAAGCTTGTTTGCCTTGTTACTTTCGCTGCAGACTTTTTTTTATATATAGCTAGGGAAATGTGGGGTAGGTATGGTCATTTTAAGGACCTTGTTGCTTTTTGTTTTTCCTTTTAAATTATGATATGTGGAGTATTAAATCAAGCTTACTTTAATGGCGATATGTTTAAAGCTTCGTTTGGAAAGATTTTAGAGATCCTGTCATTAATTCATGTGTGTCTGAGATTGAAAAGGAATAAGAAGTTGACCATACCTGCCCCAAGTTCCCCTATAGCGCAGTGCTATAGCCATGTACGACCGTAGATCCTTAAATGGAAACGAGGGCCTGTGTGATTATAGGCCTGCATGTGTATCCAGACAAACATGCATTCCACTCGCTAAAGCCATTACCACAGAACCACTCATTGTGACAGTTTAGCAGAATTGCCTCACAGAACCACTCATTGTGACAGTTTAGCAGAATTGCCTCACAGAACCACTCATTGTGACAGTTTAACAGAATTGCCTCACAGAACCACTCATTGTGACAGTTTAGCAGAATTGCCTCACAGAACCACTCACTGTGACAGCTTAGCAGGATTGCCTCACAGAACCACTCATTGTGACAGTTTAACAGAATTGCCTCACAGAACCGCTCACTGTGACAGTTTAACAGAATTGCCTCACAGAACCACTCATTGTGACAGTTTAGCAGAATTGCCTCACAGAACCACTCATTGTGACAGTTTAGCAGAATTGCCTCACAGAACCACTCACTGTGACAGTTTAACAGAATTGCCCCACAGAACCACTCACTGTGACAGTTTAACAGAATTGCCTCACAGAACCACTCATTGTGACAGTTTAGCAGAATTGCCTCACAGAACCACTCACTGTGACAGTTTAACAGAATTGCCTCACAGAACCACTCATTGTGACAGTTTAGCAGAATTGCCTCACAGAACCACTCACTGTGACAGTTTAACAGAATTGCCCCACAGAACCACTCACTGTGACAGTTTAGCAGAATTGCCTCACAGAACCACTCACTGTGACAGTTTAACAGAATTGCCTCACAGAACCACTCACTGTGACAGTTTAACAGAATTGCCTCACAGAACCACTCACTGTGACAGTTTAACAGAATTGCCTCACAGAACCACTCACTGTGACAGTTTAGCAGAATTGCCTCACAGAACCACTCACTGTGACAGTTTAACAGAATTGCCTCACAGAACCACTCATTGTGACAGTTTAGCAGAATTGCCTCACAGAACCACTCACTGTGACAGTTTAACAGAATTGCCCCACAGAACCACTCACTGTGACAGTTTAGCAGAATTGCCTCACAGAACCACTCACTGTGACAGTTTAACAGAATTGCCTCACAGAACCACTCACTGTGACAGTTTAACAGAATTGCCTCACAGAACCACTCACTGTGACAGTTTAGCAGAATTGCCTCACAGAACCACTCACTGTGACAGTTTAGCAGAATTGCCTCACAGAACCACTCATTGTGACAGTTTAGCAGAATTGCCTCACAGAACCACTCATTGTGACAGTTTAGCAGAATTGCCTCACAGAACCACTCACTGTGACAGTTTAGCAGAATTGCCTCACAGAACCACTCATTGTGACAGTTTAGCAGAATTGCCTCACAGAACCACTCATTGTGACAGTTTAGCAGAATTGCCTCACAGAACCACTCATTGTGACAGTTTAGCAGAATTGCCTCCCATAGTAATGCTCGTTTGTCATTTACACCAAATGATGAACCACATAATCGCACTCCCAGTGAGCCTGATTATTTCATGGCATTGAATGCTGCTTGATATACAGAATTGATCGGAATTGAAAAGTAGCAGAATAACCCGAAGATGAGGACTTCGATGTCAGTTCAACCAAACGACACACAATTCAAAACAATGAAATCAATAAACGCCAGTCAAATCAGTCTTGAACTGAGAGTCCGCTTATGCATGTACGGATTTGCTGCCACCATTCTATTCTGTGTGGTTTTCTATTGTTATGTACAGTACGTGAACAAGATAGGCCTAACGAAATGTGTTATTTGTGGATACGAACGCACGCATTAGTGTGTATGTTTGCATAGACGTACTATGCATGTATTATGTGTAGAGTGTTAGCTAACTACACGTAGTTCTGCTATAGGTATTCGTGAAAAACTCAAGTGTGTTAAATGTGTGCGTGCGTGCGCGTGTTTGTGTGCGTGCGTGGGTGTGCCTGTGTGCGCACATATGTGTGTGTGTTTTCAATTGCAGAGGTGACTTAGCAGGCAACAAGCATGTGATAAACGTAGCCAAGTTCTCCATTTTGTGGTACTTTCGGTTCAGCACGCGCAGGAGGCAGTGCCACGGGTGAACATCTCGAACAATGACGGACATTGGACGAAATTTGGCGTGATCTAGGTCACTGTGCATCTCGTCAGCAATGGACCGTGATTTTATTCAACATCTTCGAGAGAGTTGTGAAGATTTCGTTCTTTGATAATACACAAGATTGATGAGATAATACATGGGCATGGCTTCTGTAGGTTACATTTAAAACAACAATAAATGTGTGGGAGTTGTCTTTCTACTAAGTTAGGCCTTCATTGGATGGGTGAGATTTTATTTTTTCCAAATAAACATTTGATAAAATTATGTGTTGGCCTATTGTTGATTGCTGTGCATAATGTACATGTGTGTGTGTGTGTGTGTGTGTGTGTGTGTGTGAGTGTGTGTGATATAATTATATGGTGTTTACTTGACACTCCCCCCCCCCCTACACCCTTAATTTCTTCCTCTGCATACCCTGCTTTGCAGCCACGTGACTGCCGTTGCGGACGTGCCAAGTTCACTTCTAATATCGCCCATTTACATACGAGCGTCTTGATTTTTATTTATTAGAACTTTCTAAGTTTTATGGTCTGATGATTTGAGTATTGTGCATTTTGTTCTACCCAGCTATGCCCCAGCTCGCCAACTACGTTCATCTTCTGATTCTCGTCTCCTTTCACTTCCCTCCATGCGTCTCAAATCTGCTGGCCAACGTTCTTTTTCCTGTCAAGCACCATCCCTTTGGAATTATCTTCCTTCTCCTCTCCGACACTCCAACTAAGTCTCCTCAAAACCTCTCTTAATTAAAATCCATCTTTTTCCTGCTGCACCCCAAATATTTGCTCAGCTGTCTATCTGTGTGTGCACGTGGGGGAAGATTGAATAGGTTTGTGCTATGTTTTGTGTGTGCGTGTGTGTGTGTGCGTGTGCGCGCGTGTGTGCGCGTGCGCGCGCGCGCGCGTGTGTGTATGTATGTGAGCATGCATGTGTGCGTATATGCGTGCTTGTGTGCTTGTTTTGGTTTCGTGTGTGTGTGTGCACGCACGTGTGTGTATGTGTGTGTCTGCGTGCGTACGTGTGTGTGAGTGTACTTGAATGGGTATCCTCTAACGTTTATACATGTGTGTTGGTGTATGTGGTCTGTCCGTGCAAATCAGTTGCTATGGCTTACTGAATGAAAGATGAAGATATGTGTGTGTGTGTGTGTGTGTGTGTGTGTGTATGTGTGTGCGTGTGCGTGCGTGTGCGTGCGTGCGTGCGCGTGTTGCTCTGTATATGCGTTGTTGTGTCATTCTTAAACACCATTTTTGTTGTCTACTTTTCTACTTGTTGATGAATACTTGATTGTAAAGCGCTTTGGGCTTATTTGAGGTAAATCGCTTATATAAATGTATTATTATTATTATTATTATTATAAATTGCGATGCTCCTTTTCGTCACGCATCCCTCTCTGACTCTACTTGCGTGTGTGTCTGTCAGTTTGTCCATCTCTCTGAACTCTCTTTTTTTTCTCCGTCTGTTTCTCTCTCTCTCTCTCTCTCTCTCTCTCTCTCTCTCTCTTTTCCCCCTGTACTTTAAATTCCAAAATTTCCCCATCCTTATCCTCCTCTGTGCCTCTTCCCCCTTCCTCCCTCCCTTTTCTTCTCATTTCTGCATGTACATATATTATTTAGCTTTTTTGTTTGGTTTATTTTATTTTCCCCCGGGCTGGGTGGAAAAAAGCATGTAACTTGCTTATCTCATGTTCCCTGGTTAAATAAAATTTCGTTTTCGTTTTCCCCCCCTCTCTCTCTCTCTCTCTCTCTCTCTCTCTCTCTCTCTCTCTCTCATTTGCTTTGATAAAACTTTTCTGTGTCCAATGTCTGTATTTGTGAACTTCAGAAACAAACTCAGTTGACATTAACTTTATGAATTGTTCTGTGTTCTGAAAAGAAGAAAATAATAATATGTGCTGATTTACTTTTTCTCCCAATGGAGCTCAGCTATTCACTGAGATTTCTCTTTCAAACTATTTTTATCCTTAATTTGGATATCATCTCAGTAGTTGGCCCTCTCTAGTCATGTCTATTAGGTTTTTTAATTAAAATTTCAGAACATTATTATTTTCGTCATTTTACATAAGATTTTTACTATTTCTGGTTTAACATAGTGCTGGTTTGCTTTTATTGTTGATTTTTGATTTGGTGCAAAGAGGACACCATTGTTGTAGAATGTCTTCTTTCTCAAGATGACATCAACTGAACAGTCAAATTGCAGGCCGATCATGCAAACTGATGAGATCTTCACAGATCGAAACAGCTGTCTTTGCAAAAGGCACTGACCTCTCCCCCATTGGGAGAAAAGGTAAATCAGCACGTTTTATTATTTTCAGAACACAGAACAATTCATAAAGTTAACATTAACTGAGTTTGTTTCTGAGGTTCACAAATACATACATTGGACACAGAAACGTTTTATCAAAGCAAAGTATTCTGCATTTCACATGCACCAACTTTTCAGTCCTTAAGTCTATTCACTGAGATTTATTTTTCAAACTCTCTCTCTCTCTCTCTCTCTCTCAGTCTTCTTTCTTGCTTGAACTACATACACTTTATTTGTGGAGTCTCCCGTTTTCCCGTCACGAGTATCCAAATTGCCCTCCTTTCCAATTAGAATGGTGTAGATGGGATCCGATGACATGCTGCAACACGCCTATTATTACATGCACCCCTTTGCGTCTGCCTGATATCCACAAACTCCGGGGAAACGCAAAGAACGATAACTGTGGAGATCACCACCAATCCCATACTACAGGCATCGTGACACACCGAGTGAACATGAACATCACACCCTCTCTATTGTTTGGTCTGGCACCTCAGTCTTTACATTATTGTCCTCCTCGTCGTCGTCGTCGTCGTCAGGCTCGTCCTTCTCACTCTCCTCCTCTTCGTCCTCCTCAGTGTACGTCATGGCTGCCTGGAGAGCGGCTGTCGGAATCCTTTGATCTCGAGCGGCACATCCGTGTTGCGCCCCATTGATCGCTTGATGACAAACACGTCACGTGAGTTAGAATAGCATGGGCACGGCTGTCACAATCATCTGAAAGGTTTGTTTGCCCCTGCGTGTGTGTGTGTGTGTGTGTGTGTGTGTGTGTGTGTGTGTGTGTGTGCGTGCGTGTGCGTGTGCGTGCGTGCGTGCGTGTGTGTGTGTGTGTGTGTGTGTGTGTGTGTGTGTGTGTGTGTGTGTGTGTGTGTGTGTGTGTGTGTGTGTGTGCTCGTGTGCGTGCGCGCGCGGATGTCAAGTCAAGTCAAGTCAAAGTGATCTTTATTGACGATAAAAGAATAAGCTTGATAAAGCTTTTTTACATCCTGTCGTCATAAATTAATAAGAAAAACAATTAAGGTAAATAAATAAAAAACATAAACTGGAGAAAATCAACCACAATCAAAAATCATGGGGAAAATACATACACTTCATACAAGCACAATACAATGATTATGTATACATATGGACAAAGGTAATCATAGTGGTAAAATAAAAGGAAAGAGGAAGAGGGAGTTGGGGGAAAAGTAATAATGACTGAGACAAGGAGACAGAGAGCCAACAGAGACACCAGAATCGAGAGATAAAACACAGAGAGAGAGAGAGAGAGAGAGAGAGAGAGAGAGAGAGAGAGAGAGAGAGAGAGAGAGAGAGACGCAGAAAAAGAAGAAGAAAAAAACACACACAAAAACCGAACACCGCTTACATTTAAAGCGCAGAAGGAAGTGAATGATACAAATAAATGAAAAATACATGCGTGTGTGTGTGTGTGCTTGCGCGCGCGCGCGCGTGTGTGTGTGTGTGTGTGTGTGTGTGTGTGTGTGTGTGTGTGTGCGTGTGCGTGTGCGTGTGCGTGTGTGTTCGCACGTGCAACATTCGACAGATGTTAGGAGTATAGAACGTCAGAGCAGCATTATTACGATGCTAAACAGTCTACAAGTCAATGATAAAAGATAATGTACCAAAAGGCTGTAATGCGTGCACGCATGTCTTTCATACTTTTACATTTCAGACTTCGACTGCCAGATAGTACATGAAGCAGCCGCTATTCTGGGTGGCTGGGCTAGAATTTGTTTATGGCGGAGATGCCTTGCCCAGGGTACATCTCCAGTCTTTTAGCCCAAAGGATTTGAGGACAGCTGGATTTAGAGACAATCCCCAAAGGCCAACCAATCCCTTTGGCTGCAGTACTAGAACGAGTATAAACGCCTCCTAGTTTGATCATAGTCTTCCACTACAGAGTACGCCGTACCATGACTGTCCATTACTGTAGATACCATTCATTGTACAGCTCTCTAGTGTTGGGGGTCAACAGGCCAGAAGGGGTTACTGGCCTGCATGGCTGGCTAATGTCTACCAACGGTAACAGCCATTGCACCGCAATACAAACAAAGTGTAAACAGTCATTGTACAGCTCTCTATTGTTGTCCCCTAGCTACTGGCTGGCTAATGTCTACCAACGGTAACAGCCATTGGACCGCAATACAAACAAAGTGTAAACAGTCATTGTACAGCTCTCTATTGTTGTCCCCTAGCTACTGGCTGGATAATGTCTACCAACGGTAACAGCCATTGGACCGCAATACAAACAAAGTGTAAACAGTCATTGTACAGCTCTCTATTGTTGTCCCCTAGCTACTGGCTGGATAATGTCTACCAACGGTAACAGCCATTGGACCGCAATACAAACAAAGTGTAAACAGTCATTGTACAGCTCTCTATTGTTGTCCCCTAGCTACTGGCTGGATAATGTCTGTACAGCTCTCTATTGTTGTCCCCTAGCTACTGGCTGGATAATGTCTACCAACGGTAACAGCCATCAAAGTATTACACCAGGGAGTATAGGTCGACCATATGACTAAGGAAGGTCGATGGTATTCTCTGGCTGTAACTCCTCCATGCCGCACCTGGGCACAGGGGTGAAGCACCGGGGGCTATTCCACAAGTTGTCCTCGGACAGCCGTTGTTCGGACAGCCGTTCTTCAAACAGCAGTTCCTACAACAGCAGATTTTGCTACAACAGTTGTTTGGACAGCAATTCTTTGGACAGCAGTGCCTCGGACAGCTTTTTTTCTTTTTTTCTACTTCCTCCTCCTCCTCCTCTTCATTGTTGTCCTTTTTGTCATCCTCTTCTTCCTCCTCCTCCTTCTCTTCATTACTGTCTTTCTTCTTGTCATAAACGTCTTCTCCTTTTCCTCTTGTTCCTTCTCTTGCTCTTCTTTCTCGTCCTCTTCTTCATCCTCCTCCTCTTTATCACTATTCTTCTTGTCCTTATCCTCTTTATCTTCCTCTTCTTCTTCGTCGTTAATCCTGACCTTCTTCTTGTCTTCATTGTCTTCGTCCTTGTCCTCGAGTTCGTCCTCCCTCGCGTCCTTCTTTTTCTCCCCATTATCGTCCCTTTCTTCCTTCTCGCAATCTTCGTCCTTCCTCTTGTTCTTCTCCTTCTTCGTGTCCTTGTGTTTTTTCTTCTTGTTGTTCTTCTTGTTTTTCTTCTTGTGCTTCTTCTCATTGTCTTCATTAATATTGCCCTCGTTTCTGTTCCACCGTGAATTCTGCTTTGTCTTCTTCAGCTGTTCTCTCTCTTGAAACACAGCGCAGCCCGGCAAGAACAGGTGAGCCATGAAATCCCCGCAGGCGCTTCCAGAGACGCCGTGTGTCTTCCGAATCTCTCTTCGGAGTATGCAGCCAGGGACGGCGCAGCTGAGCAAAGTGCAGGCCGCCAGGGGAAGAGACAAGCCCGCCCACCTCCCCAGCCCGCAGCAGTCTATCAGACTGACTTCCCAACTGCCGTAATCCTGGTTCTGTTCCTCGTTCTGATCCTGATCCTGATCCTGGGCCTTGGTACACATTCTGCATGTGCTTTATTAGCAGTCAACATAGAGATAATTGATTAATTAAGCGCTTAGAGCTTAAAGGTGAAGCGCTATATAAATGTTCTTAAATAAATAATTATAAGGAACAAAAACCTAATGGTTATGTGTCTTAAATTACAAATTTGTCCTGTTCTGTTCAGTGGCAATACTTTCAAAATAGTAACACATTATCTTCTCCTTCTTCGCGAAGGTCGTACCACCTTATTAGTTGAGTCTTTTTCTTCTTTTAAAGATAATAGCTGCTCGTTTTAAAAGTCTTTGTCAAACATCCGGCGAATCAGTTTAAAATCGGTTGCTGTTGGGTTGTTTTTTTCCTCAACGGCAATGTTTTGGAGATGGTCACACCTCATTTTTAAAGTCTCTGTCTAACATTCGGCGAGTCAGTGTAGCAGTGAAGATATTGAGATTTTGGCATCAGTTTTCTTATGCCCTGTCTTAGTAACCACAGAAGTCTTGCATCTGTAAGATGTTCATGTATAGTGTAGGATACGTCTGAATTTCTGTAACGACTGTACCAATAAAAGTTCACAATTATATTTCACCATAATTCGTCTCACTCCGTGTCTTTCTTCTTGCTGTAGCCTATTATCTTGACGTAGTTTGCTTATCTTCATCGATAATTTGCATCATCATCTTCCGTCATGATGCTATTATTGAATGTCATAAGAAATTAAATTTGTATAAGATTATTGTCGTTAGCATGCTCCCCCCCCCCCCCCCCCCCCCCTTTCTATCTCTTTTTCCTTCATTCATTTTTACACAATCAAGTTTGTAGCAATGAATGTGTTAACACTATTTTAAAAAAAATTGCTTTGCTATCCAGAGTGTCTTCAATCATGACAGTTCAGAAGTGTGGCAAAGTACGCATGTATCTGGCTCTGAGTGCTACAGCAAAAGGAATTGGTTGGCCAGCTGTCCTCAAAACCTTTTGGTCGGGAGAAGCGGGGTAAAGGCATTTCACGATAAACAAATTATATCCCAGCCATCCAGAATAGCCCTGTGCTATCTGACAGGTCCTGCTGTATGACAGGTCTGTGCTATCTGGCAGGTCCCCCCTGTGCTGGCAGGTCCCTCCTGTGCTATCTGACAGGTCCCCCCTGTGCTGTATGGCAGGTCATCCCTGTGCTATCTGGCAGGTCCCCCCTGTGCTATCTGGCAGGTCCCTTCTGTGCTATCTGACAGGTCCCCCCTGTGCTGTATCTGAGGTCCCCAGGTCCCCCTGTGCTATCTGGCAGGTCCCCCCTGTGCTATCTGACAGGTCAGGTCCCCCTGTGCTATCTGGCAGGTCCCCCCTGTGCTGGCAGGTCCCCCTGTGCAGGGTCCCCCCTGTGCTATCTGACAGGTCCCCCCTGTGCTGGCAGGTCCCCCTGTGCTATCAGGTCCCCCCTGTGCTATCTGGCAGGTCTGTGCTATCTGGCAGGTCCCCCCTGTGCTATCTGGTCCCCCCTGTGCTATCTGGCAGGTCCCCCCTGTGCTATCTGGCAGGTCCCCCCTGTGCTATCTGGCAGGTCCCCCTGTGCTATCTGGCAGGTCATCCCTGTGCTATCTGGCAGGTCCCCCCTGTGCTATCTGACAGGTCCCCCCTGTGCTATCTGGCAGGTCCCCCTGTGCTATCTGGCAGGTCCCCTGTGCTATCTGTCATCCCTGTGCTATCTGGCAGGTCCCCCCTGTGCTATCTGGCAGGTCCCCCCTGTGCAGGTCCCCCCTGTGCTATCTGACAGGTCTGTGCAGGTCCCCCCTGTGTGCTATCTGGCAGGTCCCCCCTGTGCTATCTGGCAGGTCCCCCCTGTGCTGTCTGACAGGTCCCCTGTGCTATCTGGCAGGTCCCCCCTGTGCTATCTGGCAGGTCCCCTGTGCTGTCTGGCAGGTCCCCCCTGTGCTATCTGGCAGGTCCCCCCTGTGCTATCTGGCAGGTCCCCCCTGTGCTATCAGGTCCCCCCTGTGCTATCTGGCAGGTCCCCCCTGTGCTATCTGGCAGGTCTGGGCAGGTCCCCCCTGTGCTATCTGTGCTGTCTGACAGGTCCCCCCTGTGCTGTCTGACAGGTCCCCCTATCTGTCCCCCCTGTGCTATCTGACAGGTCCCCCCTGTGCTATCTGGGTCCCCCCTGTGCTGTCTGGCAGGTCCCCCCTGTGCTATCTGGCAGGTCTGTGCAGGTCCCTGTGCTATCTGACAGGTCCCCCCTGTGCTATCTGACAGGTCCCCCCTGTGCTATCTGGCAGGTCCCCCCTGTGCTATCTGGCAGGTCCCCCCTGTGCTATCTGGCAGGTCCCCCCTGTGCTATCTGACAGGTCCCCCCTGTGCTGTCTGACAGGTCCCCCCTGTGCTATCTGGCAGGTCCCCCCTGTGCAGGTATCTGGCAGGTCCCCCCTGTGCTATCTGACAGGTCCCCCCTGTGCTATCTGGCAGGTCCCCCCTGTGCTATCTGGCAGGTCCCCCCTGTGCTCCCCCCTGTGCTATCTGACAGGTCCCCCCTGTGCTATCTGGCAGGTCCCCCCTGTGCTATCTGGCAGGTCCCCCCTGTGCTGTCTGACAGGTCCCCCTGTGCTGTCTGGCAGGTCCCCCCTGTGCTATCTGACAGGTCAGGTCCCCCCTGTGCTATCTGGCAGGTCTGTGCTAGGTCCCCCCCTGTGCTATCTGGCAGGTGTGCTACAGGTCCTGTCTGACAGGTCCCCTGTGCTGTGACAGGTCATCCCTGTGCTGTCTGGCAGGTCCCCCCTGTGCTATCTGGCAGGTCCCTGTGCTGTTGGCAGGTCCTGTGCTATCTGACAGGTCATCCCTGTGCTGTATGACAGGTCATCCCTGTGCTGTATGCAGGTCCCCCCTGTGCTATCTGACAGGTCATCCCTGTGCTGTATGACAGGTCATCCCTGTGCTGTCTGTGCTGTACAGGTCCATCCCTGTGCTGTATGACAGGTCATCCCTGTGCTGTATGACAGGTCATCCCTGTGCTGTATGACAGGTCATCCCTGTGCTATCTGACAGGTCATCCCTGTGCTGTATGACAGGTCATCCCTGTGCTGTATGACAGGTCATCCCTGTGCTGGTCATCCCTGTATGACAGGTCATCCCTGTGCTGTATGACAGGTCATCCCTGTGCTGTATGACAGGTCATCCCTGTGCTGTATGACAGGTCATCCCTGTGCTGTATGACAGGTCATCCCTGTGCTGTATGACAGGTCATCCCTGTGCTGTATGACAGGTCATCCTGTGCTGTCTGGCAGGTCATCCCTGTGCTGTATGACAGGTCATCCCTGTGCTGTATGACAGGTCATCCCTGTGCTGTATGACAGGTCATCCCTGTGCTGTATGACAGGTCATCCCTGTGCTGTATGACAGGTCATCCCTGTGCTGTATGACAGGTCATCCCTGTGCTGTATGACAGGTCATCCCTGTGCTGTATGACAGGTCATCCCTGTGCTGTATGACAGGTCATCCCTGTGCTGTATGACAGGTCATCCCTGTGCTGTATGACAGGTCATCCCTGTGCTGTATGACAGGTCATCCCTGTGCTGTATGACAGGTCATCCCTGTGCTGTATGACAGGTCATCCCTGTGCTGTATGACAGGTCATCCCTGTGCTGTATGACAGGTCATCCCTGTGCTGTATGACAGGTCATCCCTGTGCTGTATGACAGGTCATCCCTGTGCTGTATGACAGGTCATCCCTGTGCTGTATGACAGGTCATCCCTGTGCTGTATGACAGGTCATCCCTGTGCTGTATGACAGGTCATCCCTGTGCTGTATGACAGGTCATCCCTGTGCTGTATGACAGGTCATCCCTGTGCTGTATGACAGGTCATCCCTGTGCTGTATGACAGGTCATCCCTGTGCTGTCTGACAGGTCATCCCTGTGCTGTCTGACAGGTCATCCCTGTGCTGTATGACAGGTCATCCCTGTGCTGTCTGACAGGTCATCCCTGTGCTGTCTGGCAGGTCTGTGCTGTATGACAGGTCATCCCTGTGCTGTATGACAGGTCATCCCTGTGCTATCTGACAGGTCATCCCTGTGCTGTCTGACAGGTCATCCCTGTGCTGTATGACAGGTCATTCCCTGTGCTGTATGACAGGTGTGTGCTATCTGACAGGTCAGGTCATCCCTGTGCTGTCTGACAGGTCATCCCTGTGCTATCTGACAGGTCATCCCTGTGCTATCTGACAGGTCATGTGCTATCTGACAGGTCATCCCTGTGCTGTCTGGTCATCCCTGTGCTGTCTGGCAGGTCATCCCTGTGCTATCTGGCAGGTCATCCCTGTGCTGTCTGACATGTCATCCCTGTGCTGTCTGGCAGGTCCCCCCTGTGCTGTCTGGCAGGTCATCCCTGTGCTGTCTGGCAGGTCATCCCTGTGCTGTCTGACAGGTCATCCCTGTGCTGTCTGACAGGTCATCCCTGTGCTGTCTGACAGGTCATCCCTGTGCTGTATGACAGGTCATCCCTGTGCTGTCTGACAGGTCATCCCTGTGCTGTATGACAGGTCATGTGCTGTCTGACAGGTCATCCCTGTGCTGTATGACAGGTCATCCCTGTGCTGTATGACAGGTCATCCCTGTGCTGTCTGACAGGTCATCCCTGTGCTGTATGACAGGTCATCCCTGTGCTATCTGGCAGGTCATCCCTGTGCTATATGACAGGTCATCCCTGTGCTGTATGACAGGTCATCCCTGTGCTGTATGACAGGTCATCCCTGTGCTGTATGTAGGGTGTAAAAGGTAGGATAGACAGGGGGAAAGGAAGGCTCGCTCTTCCCCACAATCTCAGTAACAGCAGACCACATTGGGTGGTATACAGTGTTTGATCTCTTTTATTTCATCTCAGCAAAACAGCACACCTGAAAGCATATGATATGCACAAACCCAGGTGAACAATAAGCAAAGCATGCATGAACATGTGGTATCAAATCTGACCAAGTTTAGTCACATGAAAATCTACTACTCAGTCACTGAACAAAGGCACATACAGCCAACCTGTCACATGACATCACCAACACAAGCTCACTAGCCAACACTTTATCTAAATGAGAGGCAATAGTTGCCTGCTTCCATAGCACAACACAATGGAAACTGAGTCACATGATAAGTGTTAAAATTAAAGGCCAAACCATAAACTAGACACACATTTGTCTCACATCCCAGTGTGTGTAACACACTCCAAAAACTATCATCAAAGTGAGAGACACAAACTGATCAAACACCGTTTAAAGAGAGAGAGAGAGAGAGAGAGAGAGAGAGAGAGAGAGAGAGAGAGAGAGAGAGAGAGAGAGAGAGAGAGAGAGAGATGGGCCAACAAAATGATAACCCTTCAAACGTCACAGTGACGACACGGGCCAAAGCCACCATTCCGACACACACACACAGCTGCATTATTGGGCTAGCAGACGACAAAAGTTCACCGGCGGATTCCTATGGCTCAAGCTAGAGACTACCACACTATAGTCGACAATTTGGAATCCCAAACTTGTCAAACAAAATAATGATCGTTAACGCTAGATCAAAACAGAAAACTGACTTGCCGCAAATAGACCTAGGGCTAGATCAAAGCCCACATAATGTGCCGTAGCCAATCTCCTCTCCCGACCACATAAACATTAGCAAATGCTGTCAAAACAACACCGCACATGAAATAAACATGATTAAATTGTAGCATAAACAATGATAAATAATCATATGTACTTACAGCCCATTGTGTCTTGAAAGGCCAACAATTCAAAATGCAGATCTTCAATCATCTCGCCTCCTCCTCTCGCATTAGATAGGAAAGAAAGAAAATTTAAAAGCAAAAAGCTGACGGGTTGGCCGCGCGCAAAAGAAAAGAATCAAACTGGCCAATCAGTAAGTGGTTAGTGTGCGCGGTCGCGGACAGTGCAATGACCGGCAGGGTCATCTGACTGAGAATTATGCAGGGGTTTAACTACGGCACTTCTTTTGTCTCAGAAGTGCAAAACTTCACCCTATAACACCCGTGTTGTATGACAGGTCTCCCCTGTGCTGTGTGACAGGTCATCCCTGTGCTGTATGACAGGTTATCCCTATGCTGTATGACAGGTCATTCATGTGCTGTATGACAGGTCTCCCCTGTGCTGTCTGACAGGTCATCCCTGTGCTGTATGACAGGTCATCCCTGTGCTGTATGACAGGTCTCCCCTGTGCTGTATGACAGGTCATCCCTGTGCTGTATGACAGGTCATCCCTGTGCTGTATGACAGGTCATCCCTGTGCTGTATGACAGGTCATCCCTGTGCTGTATGACAGGTCATCCCTGTGCTGTATGACAGGTCATCCCTGTGCTGTATGACAGGTCATCCCTGTGCTGTATGACAGGTCATCCCTGTGCTGTATGACAGGTCATCCCTGTGCTGTATGACAGGTCATCCCTGTGCTGTATGACAGGTCATCCCTGTGCTGTATGACAGGTCATCCCTGTGCTGTATGACAGGTCATCCCTGTGCTGTATGACAGGTCATCCCTGTGCTGTATGACAGGTCATCCCTGTGCTGTATGACAGGTCATCCCTGTGCTGTATGACAGGTCATCCCTGTGCTGTATGACAGGTCATCCCTGTGCTGTATGACAGGTCATCCCTGTGCTGTATGACAGGTCATCCCTGTGCTGTATGACAGGTCTGTATGACAGGTCATCCCTGTGCTGTATGACAGGTCATCCCTGTGCTGTATGACAGGTCATCCCTGTGCTGTATGACAGGTCATCCCTGTGCTGTATGACAGGTCATCCCTGTGCTGTATGACAGGTCATCCCTGTGCTGTATGACAGGTCATCCCTGTGCTGTATGACAGGTCATCCCTGTAATGTATGACAGGTCATCCCTGTGCTGTATGACAGGTCATCCCTGTGCTGTATGACAGGTCATCCCTGTGCTGTATGACAGGTCATCCCTGTGCTGTATGACAGGTCATCCCTGTGCTGTATGACAGGTCATCCCTGTGCTGTATGACAGGTCATCCCTGTGCTGTATGACAGGTCATCCCTGTGCTGTATGACAGGTCATCCCTGTGCTGTATGACAGGTCATCCCTGTGCTGTATGACAGGTCATCCCTGTGCTGTATGACAGGTCATCCCTGTGCTGTATGACAGGTCATCCCTGTGCTGTATGACAGGTCATCCCTGTGCTGTATGACAGGTCATCCCTGTGCTGTATGACAGGTCATCCCTGTGCTGTATGACAGGTCATCCCTGTGCTGTATGACAGGTCATCCCTGTGCTGTATGACAGGTCATCCCTGTGCTGTATGACAGGTCATCCCTGTGCTGTATGACAGGTCATCCCTGTGCTGTATGACAGGTCATCCCTGTGCTGTATGACAGGTCATCCCTGTGCTGTATGACAGGTCATCCCTGTGCTGTATGACAGGTCATCCCTGTGCTGTATGACAGGTCATCCCTGTGCTGTATGACAGGTCATCCCTGTGCTGTATGACAGGTCATCCCTGTGCTGTATGACAGGTCATCCCTGTGCTGTATGACAGGTCATCCCTGTGCTGTATGACAGGTCATCCCTGTGCTGTATGACAGGTCAACCCTGTGCTATCTGACAGGTCATCCCTGTGCTGTATGACAGGTCAACCCTGTGCTGTATGACAGGTCATCCCTGTGCTGTATGACAGGTCATCCCTGTGCTATCTGACAGGTCATCCCTGTGCTATCTGACAGGTCATCCCTGTGCTATCTGACAGGTCATCCCTGTGCTATCTGACAGGTCATCCCTGTGCTGTATGACAGGTCATCCCTGTGCTGTATGACAGGTCATTCGTGTGCTGTATGACAGGTCATCCCTGTGCTATCTGACAGGTCTCCCCTGTGCTGTATGACACACTGACGTGTATTAGATGTGTCCAACTGTCACCTCCACATAGCAAATGAGGCCACCGCTTTTCTGGAAAGCTGGACTGGAGTTTGTTTAAAGTGGAAATGCCTTGACCAGGGTACATCCCCACTCTCTCGACCATGAGATCGTCGGGATAGCTGGCATTGGGGATGGTCCCCAACGGCAAACTAATGCCAGCTTGTGCATCTGCTTGTGCATCTGCATTCACAAAGGGTAACATGTAAACATACCATTGTTTCACTACTGTACAATATCACCTACACCGTGGAGCTCTCACTTTTTCTTTTTTACAGTTAAAAGCAAACTTAATGTTAAAATCTGAACGTTGAAATAAAGACCCAAGTAAATGTAATTTTGACGAGTAAAATGTATTCATGAAGCAATTTATGCAATTAGAAAAGCTACAACAGGAACATGCTGTTTTCAGTTTCTAGTTCATGTGTACGACACAAATGTGCTTGCAATGTATGTCATGTGTATGCGGCAAGGGAAAACCACATAACTTTGTAGGCGAAGGCAATAGGACAGAACTGATTCCCACTCCAGCTGTATAATCTCATACGTTCCATCAATTATGAGCTCAGACGAAACAGTGCTGTTCGACACTTTCTGTCTGTTGCAGCCACGAAAACTCTTATTTCTGCTTTTATTCTTTCCAGCATTGACTATTGCAACTCTCTTCTCTGTGGCTGTCCTCAGTATCTCCTGCAACGTGTTCAAAAACTGCAAAACAGTGCAGCACGTCTCACTCTCAAGATTCCACGTTTTGATCATATAACACCTCATCTTCGTAACTTGCACAGGCTTCCAGTAGAGGCTAGAATCAAGTATAAAATAGCTTGCCTTTGTTTCGGTGCTGTTCACTCCTCTGGTCCCGTCTATCTCTCCGAACTAGTAACTGTCTACACACCTGCTCGCTCCCTACGTTCTTCCTCTGACTGCTGCACACTCAAGGTTCCTCGGATCCACACGAAATCGTTTGGTGAACGATCCTTCTACTATTTAGCACCTCACTTATGGAATTCCCTCCCACAACATGTCCGCTCATCTGACTCTATCTCCGCCTTTCGCTCTGCCCTTAAAACTCACTTGTTTCGGACATATTATGATTGATTAGTGTTTGTGTGTGAGGGGGGGGGGGGGGGGGGGGGGGGGGCGTTTTATCGCAGAAATCTTGTTAAAAAAAAAAGTATTTACAATTATTTTATAATTCGTATTTTGTATGTAGAATGTCTTACGTTTTGTAAACTTTAAATGCTTGTAAATGAGGTAGAAGGGTATTTTTGTTTTTGCACAATTTGTAATTATAATTAGTCATGTAATTGGTATGTTGATGGCAGTATGATTTTATTTCAATTGCAGTATTGTATTCAAACTTGATTGAGAATGTGAATGTGATCTCATGTTTCTTCTTAAAATGTTCATATTGTAACTATTTTACTCTTGTATAATTAATTGTGTGTGTGTGTGTGTGTGTGCGCACGTATGTGTATGTGCGCGCGCGCGCGCGCATGTGTGTGTGTGTGTGTGTGTGTGTAAGGAATTAAGAGAACGTTGCGTGCAAGCATTGTGCTTAATTTACTTTCTAATGATTAATTGTTTGCCTTTAATGTTCTTGTTATCAATGTAAAGCGCACTGAGCTCATGTGAGAAAGAGCGCTATATAAATTCCCATTATTATTATTATTATGCTGCGTTCTTTTGCGGGTATACACTTTGTGAGCAATTGCATTTTTTTAACCAGCCGCGAAGCGAAGCTGGCAATGTTTTCAGAGGTGTTTGTTTGTTCCTGGCTGACCGTCTGTGTTCAGACGATAGCGTCTCAACGGAAGGACCTAGGACCCCCAGATTGTGCATGTGGATAGGTAGTTACATCTACGCCAAAGGTCATTGGTCAAAAGTCTAGGTCACTGGAGCCGGAAATGCTGCCGCGTGGCAGGTGATCTAGTGCTCATAAAGGTTGTGAGCATATTATGTTGTGTGAGCATTTGTCTTATGAACTTATGTTATCACACATTATGACTGATACCTCATTTTGTTCATACTTTTTACGCAATGGGGGGTGGGTGGGGGGTTGAAGGGGACAGGGAAGAATGGTTGGATGAGAAGGGGATGGGAAAAAAGGTGGTGGGGGTTCGTTCGCCGAGTATGAAGAATACTTTTTTTGTTTCTTGGAAAGATTAACTTTGATTTTCTTCTTATTTCCTTGTGTACCTTGATATTTGTTTTCTGTTCCTTTTGTTTTGTTCAAATGCATGGGTATTTTGTTTTCTGTTGCCCTTGTATTATGAGACCACAATGTAATTTCTCTTGTTGAGATAATAAAGTGATTTTGACTTTGATTTTGATACATGCTTCTCTGCAGTGAGCCAAGCATCATAAGCATGTCACAGAAGTAGAACATCATCCACCCCCTTCACAGCCTGATCACAAAAGATGCACAGCAACACAGTTTACTATAGCAAATAGTTTATTGTTGGTTGGGTTGATGTAAGAAGCTTGAGAAAATTGGAGTCAATACAAATTTTTTTATTGTATCAAAACAATGATGGGAAAATATTTGCTGTTCTAGACAAGAAAGCATTTATCTACATTCAAAATTTGCGTTTATTTATTAAAGATCAATCTTTAGTAAGGAAACTGAAAATTATTGTTGAAATGCACACCGTTACATATATGTTTTGACAATTGTTGGTTGAAAATGTAAAAAACCCATTATATTGATGAAACCCATTCTGTTAAAACTAGCTTAATTTAGTCATGTTTACACATGCAAATATGTGCGAACAGAAAGTTTTTATTTACAAATGCATCTACGCATACATTTGTTTAGTTTCTTCATTTACATACGTTTCTTTATTTAAATATTTGTATTTACACACCCCTGTACAGTCTCTCCAACCTGTTAAAGTCGAAGTCCATAATATTAAGAGTTGAGGACATTAGCTTTAATTAAACATAATGATCCTTTTCTGCAATCCATTAACCCTTTCGCCGCCAGCATTTTTTTAGCCAATAAATACCATTAAGCTTAACTTGGGTACAGAAAAAAAATCTGCAATATTGCGAATTCCTCTGTGACATGCATAACATTAGGTCTTTCCCTACCTCCCAAAATTATGAAAATAGGGTCTTCAGATAACAGGCCCTGATTTTATGCTATTTAGTGACATGGGTGTCAAACCATTGTGGTGCATAAATGCGACATTGGTGGTGAAAGGGTTAATCCTACTTTAAGCATTCCATAGTTGCCATTTAAAAAGCACAACATACAAAAAAGGAAAGATATAAAAACAGACAGAAGGAAATAAAAGCAGAAAAGAAAGAATGAAAGAAAGACAAACAAACTAACAAAGATGTAACGGCTAATGTTAAGATCAGCTCCCTCCGCTGTTCCAGGGTGAAGTTGGCCAATCAGCTCCCTCCGAATTACCTTTTCCATTAAGCTGATTGGCCAACTTCACCCTGGAACAGTGGAGGGAGCTGATCTTAACATTTGCCAATGTAACAAAGTAGCCATGGTTCAAAACATCACAGAACCCCTGTTGTAATGTGTGATTTTCTTGGAATGACTCAATAGCGGGTCCTGTGTGTAGTCTGAAATGGGTTGTGCCAGATTGAGCTATACAAAAAGTAATGTACTGCACTTGCACGAAGTGTTGCAGAAAATGTGCATGAATTGTGTCTGATATTGCAACAATGCCTAGAACCAAGCATACAAACGGTGATAAAAGTTAACTTTCCCAAAGAGTAAAATTCTATTCATAGATAGAGCATATTATCTAGATTTTGCCGCCAAATTCTCTTTCACCTTCTCCCCAAGTATAGTTGTAAGCATGTAATGTAAGCAGACCTGGTTACCCCCTACACAAGTCTGAGTAGTCTGGGCATCTGAAATGACTAGTTTTTGGGGGTGCGAAATGAGTAGTCCTGTTCATTAAAACCATCAAACACTGTTCACTGAAAATGAGTAGCAATCAAGAATTAAAGAGAGGTATTATCAATTTTGAAGAGTAGTAGAGGTGCAAATTGAGTCGAATACTACTCGAAAAGAGTAGAGTAACCAGGTCCGTGTAAGGCTTTCTGTGTATGGTTTTCGCCATATGATACAGAATATTCAATAGAAAAAAGGAAAGAAGTGTATAGTAAAGAAATGAGAATGAAAGTGAGAACAGTTTTTCTCTTAAATGCACCATATTTTATGGAGTATTATAAGACATTCATTTTCAATAAATCACATACAGTGGAACCTCCCTTATAAGACTTCCCATTATAAGACTCCCTCCCACATAAGACCTACTTCCCTGAGACATTGCCCTTCTTTGTAAGTATTAAAATTACCTCCCTTATCATACCCCTCCCTCATAAGACCTCATTTGGGATGATTTTTGAGGTGTTATAAGGGAGGTTCCACTGTATGTGTCATTTGGTAATAACTGTTACTATTAGCCATACTTATTATAATGCACATGGGTCTCAGTCAGGAGAAACAGTATCGCCTTGTAGTCCGTACAATACTGTAGATTACACAATTGAAAGAATTACTGAACCAAGCAAGGATAGCTTTTAAAGGGAAGCAAAAGCAAGACAGTAGGGGTGAGAATAACTGTTACTTACTGTTACTTACTGTTACTTACCCTGGTTTTCAAAGCTTTAGAAACTACAGTTCATGGAAATTGCACGAACAATATAAAGCAATTATCACAACTTTCTCTTCGTTTTATTTCACACTGGTTACAGGCATGCACTACACATAACTGGGGGGGGGGGGGGGGGGGGGGGGGGAGAGAGAGAGAGAGAGAGAGAGAGAGAGAGAGAGAGAGAGAGAGAGAGAGGCAGAGAAGAGAGAGAGAGAGAGAGAGAGAGAGCAAACAGAAAACAGATTGAGAGAGAAGGAAGAAGTAAATGGAAAAGACAACAAATCACTTATGACCCTTGTCAAAGTTCTGTTTGCATTGGTGATACAAATGTTCATGTTCAATCAAAGCTTATAACGGGTCGCATTCAAACAAAGGGCAGTCCATGTTACATTTTTAGGGGAGGATCAACCAACAGAAACAAAGATAATATAAACATATTAATAGATTACCGATTATTTTCGTTACATAACAAAGTAAACAGAGTATGTTAAGCCATAACAAGGAGAAGAAAATAACATACATCATGCTCACAAAACAATAAGATTTAAGCATAAACAACATTCAGTCAACCACATACATCCCTCAACTTGAACTGACAAATAAATAAAGCATATGGACCAAAAAAACAACCCACACCTAAATCTAAAACATTTGTTGCATAACAAGCGCAGCCTTAGTTTCATTGCATGGCAGACACAATGAAAAGTAAAATTGGTATATTGACATACAAAGGACAAATGAACAAAATGTTAACAACGCTAACAACAACAATACTCACAACTGTTTCATATCCACATAGTGTCCTTTACTATGAGACTGACCGACAAAATCATCCAAAGCAATGGCATTATTTTTTGGACAAGTCAGGTTATCCAATTATTTCTTTGACAAACTAGACTACAGTATCAAGTTATTTCTATATTGACATAGTAGAATATCCACACACACACCACACTTTATGATAGTTGACAGTGTTGACTCTATGTTAGCTTTGTTGAGAGAGAGAGAGAGAGAGAGAGAGAGAGAGAGAGAGAGAGAGAGAGAGAGAGAGAGAATGTTGATGTTTTATTCTACAGTTGTATCATGTATTTGTTTTCGGGTGGGGTGGGTGGTGGTGATGGTAATGGTGTGTGTGTGTGTGTGGGGGTGGGTGGTGACGTGTATGTGTATGCCTGTGTATGAGCGATTATATGTCTTTGTTGCACTTCTTGTTTTTAAATTTTTGTTAATCGTAAAGAGCTCCACATTTGGCGGAGGAGTGCGCTATATAAATGCTTCACTGTTGTTATTATTATTATTATTATTATTATTATTATAGTAGAATATCCAATTATTCCTTCCACAAGGTGATATCTTTCTTTGATCAATTGTCCAAGCGTATTAAACATTCTATTCAATCGTCATGGTCATGCAGTGTTGTGTGAGAGAAAGCAATTTCTTTAACAATGACGATTACAGTACAGAAAAAAATCAAATAAGCTGAAAGGTCTAACATTAAAGAGGTGAAATATCCACAATGAAATATGTGTCTATGCCGCTGACAACTGCCACCTGACGTGCGAGGCTTCAGGCCAATGTCTATGCCGCTGACAACTGCCACCTGACGTACGAGGCTTCAGGCCAGTGTCTATGCTGCTGACAACTGCCACCTGATGTGCAAGGCTTCAGGCTAGTGTCTATGCCGCTGACAACTGCCACCTGACGTACGAGGCTTCAGGCCAGTGTCTATGCTGCTGACAACTGCCACCCGACGTGCAAGGCTTCAGGCCAGTGTCTATGCTGCTGACAACTGCCACCTGACGTGCAAGGCTTCAGGCCAGTGTCTATGCTGCTGACAACTGCCACCTGACGTGCAAGGCTTCAGGCCAGTGTCTATGCTGCTGACAACTGCCACCTGATGTGCGAGGTTTCAGGCCAGTGTCTATGCTGCTGACAACTGCCACCTGACGTGCAAGGCTTCAGGCCAGTGTGTCACTAAATGTAGCAATGTTTCACCTGACGCAGTTTCAAAAGACTGTTACAAAATTATAAAGAGAGAACCTAAGAATATGCAGGAGACCCCCTAAAAATCTAGAGACATCATTTTGTGCGCAGATTTTGACCTACTGATTCCGAAGATAGATTTAATACTGTGAAAGATCTCAGATTAAGAAGGGCGGAAAGGCATGAAATGAAAAAAGGTGAAACTTAAAGCTTCTAAAATTTGAAGTGTGTCAGATTGCAAGCAAAAAATATAAGATTAAAGCGATAGGCCCAGAGGCAATCTATCCCAGATTCAAAGCAGTTGTTACAGGTTCATTTTTTAGGGCAAGGCATCTGGAAGGTGAAGCCTATCCCTCTCGTTTTTCCTTCAGTCATTCAGTCCACCTTAACTGTTGGGTAAAGCGAGACTCTGATTTGTACTATTTTCTTTATTGATAGTTTCATGATATCTGACTAATTTAATAAAAGTAACATGCAAAGGAGTCCATACTACAAATCTACAAATTCATGAGACCACAGTGCACAATGTTCAAAACTGAGTGACAGAACACAATCATCAGAATAACTAGACAAAGAAATAAAATAAATAAATAAACACATCAATAAATAAACAAAATATAAACACATCAATAAATAAACAAACAAAAAATACATACATAAGTAAATTGATAATGTAGCTTTTACATACTCTATTTTTTTTTAACTATAAGGCGCACCTTTGTATAAGGCCCCCCAAAATTTTTTTTTTACCAACAATTTCAGATTTTGTTGCTATATTTTCTTACTATTTCATCAGTCACAGGGGTCAGAGTCTGGGAAAAAAAGTATCGCCTTATAGTCTGAAAAATATGGTAAATACTAAGTGTCCTAGTCAGAGTCAACAAGCACTTCAACACAAAAGACACAATCACAACATCTCTGTGACGCTGCTAGGACAAGTTGCTAAGTCGGTCAGTCATCAAATAGCTATTATGACTGAGTTCACAAGAACATGACAGTGGTCACCAGACTTGATAACTGACCTCAAGTGACTTCAATGTGGTGGTCACCTACAATCACACTAAACTCATGAGTCATACGAGTCTGAATGTGGTCATAAAACCAAAGACTTCTGAGCTCATCAAAACCTTTGGACACAAATTTTCGATCACGAAGATCTTTCTCATGTGTAAAGAACAGAAAGCAAGAATCCAGCTCTAACCACTAGGATATAGTGATCCACCAAAATTAAGAAGTAAAAGAAGAAAAAACAAGAAACAACACCAACAGCTACAAACAAACATATTCAATAACTAAGCCATAATGATTAAAACTGGTACCTATACTAGCCACTGTAGTAACATCACGGACTAGTGTCTGGGAGTGGGAAGTCTCAGTTTTCAAAACCCATCAGAGGCGAGGGTCTTTTTTCCGTCCTGGTCAGACTTCTTACCCAGAGTCAATGAGCTATGGGCTCAATGGGAAGACTGAAAGTACACAGTCAAGCTTCATCCGCTTAACAATGCAATTCTGAGAGTGTTGCTCTAATTTCATGACCAACACTGCAGGTGTCTGTAGTTCTCGGGCCTGATTAACTGCCAGGATATCATTATGAAAGGAAGCATAGAATACAGCCCTGTCACACAGTCTCAGACCGATAAGGAACTCCATAGCATAATAGCCATCTGACTAGCGCCTCGTTTCCATCAGTCACCTTAAAGAAAAGATTGTCTCAAATTCTGTGACCTTGCATGCCCTGCTCTCATGGTTACCTCAGTTTCGATTACCAATCCAGTCTATGCTCTTGGTATGTTTAGGTCAAAGTAAAACAAATAGTAGGTGTTCTGCGTATGTTACTGGTCCACTGAACTCCACCGAAGAGATTCAGCAGCAGTGCAGTGTCTCCTCTGGTGGTTGCCACCTGATGGCCTCACATAGATTCGCTCCCCTTGGATTTTGGATTCCGCAAACAAAACAAGCCAGGATGTGGCTGTGAGTTGGGAGCAATGCCACTGTATGGCCCAGATGTAGGACAGCAACCCCCCAAAAACCCCCAACAAACTGATCCTATCATTTCCAAGTTCAACCTATGTACAATACGCTTAATCGTCAGGACAATCAGGATTATATCAGAATGACATAATCAAGGCCAAACCCCTGTTTATGTAGCAAGAAACTACAGTTTTTAAGCAACATAAAAACAATGGGATGATGAATAAAACAGATCAAAGAAAAACAAAACATGATTAACAGCGTCAAATTGCCACCACACAACAGGTTTATGTGAATACAATGCCGCAGTACAACAATAATAAAGCATAATAAACAGCATTGTAAACAAATGTGTCTGATAGGGCCACATTTCAATGGACCCCTTTTCACTTCAGCAGCAAAAACAAAGCAAAGGGATAACTGTTCCTTGAAATTATTGTTTAACCATTGCTCATAATGCATACACCCCTCACACACGTAAGCATGAAAACACAAACATACACACACAAACATACATGCACAAGAAAACATAAAGTAAAATGGGAGAAACGAAGCATGGAATAAAATTAAAAAGGTTTAGATTAAAGGGGAACAAGGGGCAATGGAGCATGAAACATGAATAAACATTTTCATGTCAACATTACACTAGCAGAATACAAACATTCTCAAGTTAATATTTGCAATTGTACTACCTCTAGCTTACAACAATACAAGATGTATAACAGAAAGAATGGAAAGAGAGACAGAGGCAAAGAAAGAGAGACGCAGAGAGAGAGAGAGAGAGAGAGAGAGAGAGAGAGAGAGAGAGAGAGAGAGAGAGAGAGAGAGGCAGACAAAGAGAGAGGGAGATAGAAAGACATAGAAAAAAACAGACAGCGCATCCATACACACACATTAACACACTAATAATATTCTCATTAACGTTGCTAATCCAGTCAACAAGTATTCGTAATAATAACAAACAGTTTAAGCCATGAAAAACAGTCCATTTTCATTGATTACTGAAGCAATTGAGCCTAAACTGTTGAAGCACAATTCATAAACCGTGAGCCTGTGTGAGAAATTCGCACATGAAACAACCCTTGCACCTACTGCAAAACTCTGTGACAGTACAGCGTGAAGGAAGAAAAAACAAACAACGAATAAAAATCACTCACAATATCAGACTGTTTAGGTAAGAATCAGCCTTTGTATATAATAATACATACATGAGCACAACTAGCAGGGAATCGCATGAACCTGAAACTATACAACAGACATATTCCTATAATCTCCTGGCTTTATTAAAAACAATAATGCTTTTGCCGAGTATAGCAACAAGCCGTTTTACACCCCTAAAGTTACCCAACATGAAACATTAACTTCATGTGATTCTACCACCCAAACTTGAATTGATTCTGCACAGCGGATCACAAGATGGAGAGACAGCACAACAAAATAAACACAAAACAGACAAGATACTCTTACAGCTCTGTGAGGAGATAGAGGGCTAAAAATTCCCATTCCCAATCTTGTCTTCCCCACACAACATCCATAAGAAGCAGGAAACCTTAGTCATCAATGCCACTGGTTAATTTACACAATGAATCTACATTACTCTTAATCGTCTAATCATAGAAACAAAAAAAAGATCACACAAAACATTGCAGCGACTGGATTCCCCCACAAGTGTCTGTCATTAGCACACCAGTTAGTTCACACATTATTATCACATCAGTGCCGGTATAAGCTAGGCTGAGGCATCCCGAAACTGGCTCCCACCGGGTAAGGGACAGCACCTCCGCTGCCTGGGGGGCCAACAGGGTAGGGGGTGACACCACTGGACGGGCCCGCAGGGTAAGGCGGAGCAGTGCTCACCCCGGCGTAACTCTGCGACGTGGACGTCCATGGAGAGGAAGAAGTGGGAAGACCCCCTTCCCGCAAAAGTTCACCCATTTTCTCGGCTTTTATCCGCCGCCGGTGGCTGTCTGTTCGGCTGGGGATGTACTTGGACAAGAACTCATCCACATCCGTGCTCTGCTGGCAGAAACTGCCCGCCAGTTTCTGGAAATTAAAGCATGATGGTCAGTATGGGTTGGAACATTAACTTTCATAATATGTATGTGCCAGTTACTAGAGAGAACAAGAGATTGCAGTTAATAAGTTACAACATCATTTGTTATACAACAAATAGCTTCTTCAACCAATGGCATGATTGTTGTGAGGTTTTGAAACATTGATTTTAGCATATTGGTCAAATATTGAATTGATATGTCCTAACATATTCACCAAGAAAGGAAATCTTAGCTGTTAAAACAGAAAATTATTTTGTTAATTTCCATATTTTGGGACTATAACTATAAGGCACACCTTATTATATAACTTATTATAATTTGCATTTTCTTACTACATTATTAGTCATATACTTATATGAGGTGCAGGGGTCTCAGTCTGTGAAAAAAAAGTATCGCCTTATAATCCATAAAATATAGCATTATAAAATGAAAAAGAAACCTGTTAGATTTAATCTGAGATTTATCTTTGCTGACATGTCTAAAACAAAAACCATCATTCCAGGACTATGACATCTATTGATCTATGACATCACCCACCCCGTAGTAAACACAGGGCCAGGTAGGGAAGGGGTTAAGGTTGAATGTTTGGCTAAACTGAAATAACAGTCATTGTAATGGAACATTGGGAACCATTTTGCAAGTTTTTACTATGATCTCTCAGCGCACACGCACACACACACACATGCACGCACACAAGCATGCATGCACGCACACACACACATACACACAAACCACCCCTCAAGTTGTGAAGCTGTCACACAATAGATTGGTTCATGCTCTGAAGTGATGCAGTATCACATGACCAATACATATCACATGTAATAAACCAGGCAAATTAAAGGACAAAAATATCCGTAAAACTATCAACACAAATCAAAAGAAAATCACACAAAAACAAATGTAACAACAAACAGTAATAGTTGAAAAGACAGTTCCTTTAGCTTCTACCTCGCATTTTTCCTCCACTTCAGCGGCTGCTGTCTGAAGCAATGCGTGTAATGTGTCCAGTTTTTGGTTGCCCACATATTCGTCTGAAACATATACATTACACTTGCATTTCACTGCATCTAATCTGACAGGAGGAACAATGTCTTATCGCGATTAGCAATAGCCCTCTTGGCAAGAGGGATACACAAAAACCAGCTACAATCTGAGGCACAGAATAAAGAAAGAATAATAAAGGAATGTGGCAGAGTGGCTGACGTTCGCCTGCCAATTTCAATGCGTGAGTGACCCTGGGTTCTAATCCTGGCTTCGCCTTTTCTTTCTAGCTTGACGGGTAAATCGAACTGGATGCCGACTCCTTCGGATGGGGACTTAAAGCTAGTCCGACCCGTGCGCTTTATGCACGTTAAAATCCCACGGCAGTCAAAAGTCGGTAAGTGCAAGGAGAAATCCTGCTGCCGGGTATGACCACATTGATAGCTAGTCTGCCTGTCTCCTCTTCATCCTGGTCCCCCCCCCCCCCCCAAAAAAAAAAAAAGGCGCTGCACTTGTGGCGACGTTCTCTCCAGGTGGGAGCAACCCGAATTTCACAGAGATAAGTCTGTGATTAGAATATACCAAAATACCCAATAAAATACTAAATACCTAAATCATTTATAAGCAGCTATCATTAGTATTAAAACAATACTAAATGCTCTGACAGGAGTACATTACAGTTCAATATAGTACAATACAATGCGCATCACTTTTTGTTGCAACACAAACAAACAAACCCAACACGTTTTTATTTAAATGTTTTTGTTATTTTTACAGTTCTGCCTACTTCCTAAACATTACCTGAGTAGTTTCAAGGCTAAGTTGTAGCTTAGAAACCCCCATCATGTTTACGACCCTCAATCTCAAAGTCTGCTTCTTTCAGATTCACAATAACCCTCGGCTGATCCTAAGGGTACTTACACATACATGCGGAGATTCCGTGCGCAATCCGTAAATAATTAAAAGAAAGAAGGGAAAAGATTTGTACACGTGTCCGTATTTCCCCTAATCCGTACATGTTTACCCTTCTTTATTTTACATATTTATGGATTGTGCATGGGATTTCCGCATAAATAATAATAAAGAATAAATAATAAAGCTTACAAAGAGCATAATCTTGCTAAGCAACACAATGCGCTTTTCACTCACCATTCGTACAAACATTTCTAACAGACTGGCTCACGTATCCTCACCATACATCTCTATGAAATGAATACATTAGAGAATGAATGGCATTCATATAAAATTTTAAAAAACGCACTGCATATAACCATAACACAACACACTAACATCCACCTCCCTCCCTACTCCCCCCCCCATTCCTCACCCCATGCATTAATTAACCTCATACTCAACGTCATTGAACTGGAAGACAAGAGTGGGGAAAGGATCATAAACTTTACAGAGAGAAAGCTTTCCTGTAGAAGTGGGTTTTTAGTTGGGACTTGAATGAAGGAAGAGTGGCTCACATATCCTCACCATACATCTCTATGAAATGAATACATTAGAGAGGTCAGGGAGAGAATTCCAAACGCTTGGTGCAACGAAACTAAACGCCTTCTCACCCGAACATTTCAAAGAGCGCTTAGGAACTTTAAGAAGTTTCTGGGAAAAAGAATGAAGAGTGTGAGAGCTTTGGTAGGTGCAGAGGTGCACACGGATACTGATAAGTGATATATACGCGCATTCACTCAAACACACACACAAGGGTGAAAATGTGGATGTAGCCACATGTACGCACTCACACACACACAACACACACTCCAAACACAAACACACACACACACATGGAATTGATTTGTTCAGTAATTGCTTGAAAATAATTACATGCACACACAAGAATGAAACAGCGAAATGACACTAAGTTCATAATGTTCACGTGAGATGGCAATTTGGAAAATGGCGATTTGAGAAATGGCGATATGGTAAGGAGGACATGATGACAAAGTCATCATCATCGTAAATGGCGACAGGGCTTCCAATCGTCCCGCAAAACAAGGGGTCCCAGGGACTCCTTCACTTATGGCATAGAGGGTCCTAGAGGCGGGATAGAGGGTCCTAGAGGTGGGATACAGGGTCCCAGTGGCATTGTGAATGCTAAAAATTATTTTTATAGTGCATCTCTGGGACCCCCTGTACATTATTTTAGAGGGTCCCTTAGAATTCTAATACTTCATAGACCGCCAAATGGGGGTCCCTGGGCGATTTGGGAAATGGCGAATCGGGAAGTCCCCGTGAGAGCAGTACCTTACAGAATAAAGTCACTGTAATATAACACAATACAAAACAACAGCAAACCATCTCAACAGACCTAACTTTGCCTTGTCCATGCCCAGCTGGGTCTTGAGCTTAAGGGAGTACTAACACTATACAGTACAATACAGAGCGGCTCTCAACAGACCTAACTTTGCCTTGTCCATGCCCAGCTGGGTCTTGAGCTTAAGGGAGTACTAACACTATACAGTACAATACAGAGCGGCTCTCAACAGACCTAACTTTGCCTTGTCCATGCCCAGCTGGGTCTTGAGCTTAAGGGAGTACTAACACTATACACTACAGTACAATACAGAGCGGCTCTCAACAGACCTAACTTTGCCTTGTCCATGCCCAGCTGGGTCTTGAGCTTAAGGGAGTACTAACACTATACACTACAGTACAATACAGAGCGGCTCTCAACAGACCTAACTTTGCCTTGTCCATGCCCAGCTGGATCTTGAGCTTAACTCACTCAGGACTGGCCGAATTATTTCCCCTTGTTCCGTGGGGACTGGGCATTCGACTAGGTTCGTAAAATAATCACCCAAACCAAGTTATGAAGAGTTAGGCATCAATATTGTCAGAAACAGGGGTGGGATTTGACCAAAGAAAAAAAAAAGGAAAACTAGATTTTCAACAACCCGCGGCCCACCCCCTGAACAAAATGTGATTAATAATAAACAAATACAATAAAATAAAGCCTATAAAATGGGTTGGCATGAATGTGATTGTAAGACTGTGTGTGATTTCATTAATTAATTTTATTAAAAAAATGAACGGACAGGTGTGTTGAAATTTTTAAAAATGCAACCACTCTCCGGGCTATTTTTGTGCCTTTAACTTGGATCGATGGATGAATGGTTTGCAAATAATAAAAGAATAATCATCCAAAGACATTTAGACACTGGCATCTTTGGAATTTGTTTAAAATAAAGGTAGGCCTAATCGAAGTCAAGTCTTTGATTGTTAGCCGTAACCGTAGCAAGATCGGTTTCCGCGAACATCGGCGTCGATTTTCGATATTGCGATGATTTTGTTGCTCAATTTCGTCAGAAAAGCTTTATTATAATTCTTTGTCGATTTTAGTATAAAACAAGCAGAAAAAAGCAAAATACCTGGAAATGTTCGCGATCGCACTGTAGAGAAATTCACTCGGCCGGCCGCCAAGTTGCAACTCGGCAACATCGCGATCAATTTTCACTTCGTTTTCCGTTGAAAAGTTAAAAATTCTCACATCATCGTACTCGCCAGTGATAATATAATCTAAACTGACTCATTTCAAGCCCTAATTACGATCTCTACCATCAAAAATCTACCTGGAAAGCTCTTCGAATGGACAGTAAAAATCTGGTCGCCATTTGTATTCTCTTCAGTCTGACCCCGAAATAGATCGACCGAAATAAAAAAAATTATTTCACCCCTTTAACCAATGAAAATACCGCATTTAATGCATGTGATGTCAAGCGCAACCCCTTTTTTGATGACGTAGTGTGGTAGGTACACAAGTATTCAATGATTGGCCGCTATATTAAGTGCTTTGTGATGTCATGTGGGCTTCCCGGAATATTCCGGGAGCCGCTATTGGCTCTAGGGGGGGCTATCCCGGATCAATCCGGGAACAGCGCTACTAGGGTTAAAGAAATATATTTATTTTTTGCCAGATTTTTTTTTTTTCAATGTCGGATTTTTTTTTTAAATACCGGATTTCCGGCAAAAAACAGACAAAATCCCACCCCTGCAGAAAAGATTAGCAACACCATGCACTAAACGATCGTAAAATATCAGATTCCTTACCTTCGTCGTTTGTCTCCTATTGACGAAAACAGCTAACACATAGAAAGAAGGAACATTTCACATTCCGATCTTTGACCCCCCTCTACAACCAAAGCTGAATGTAAAGTCTGCAATGATTGGTTGATTTCAAGAGAGGCAAGGTCAAAGCAAACTGGAAATAGGTTATGACTTCGCACCGGAAAACTGGTTACACGCCAGAAATCAAAACCTCTTGAAAACTCCTATGAGCCGGATCCGGGCCATTCGTCCTAAACGGTTGTGTGAGCCATGAGCTGGATCCGGCTCATTCGTCGAGTGAGTTAAGGGAGTACTAACACTGTACACTACAATACAGAGCGGCTCTCAACAGACCTAACTTTGCCTTGTCCATGCCCAGCTGGATCTTGAGCTAAAGGGAGTACTAATACTATACACTACAAATACAATACAGAGCGGCTCTCAACAGACCTAACTTTGCCTTGTCCATGCCCAGCTGGATCTTGAGCTAAAGGGAGTACTAACAGTAACACTATACACTACAAATACAATACAGACGGCTCTCAACAGACCTAACTTTGCCTTGTCCATGCCCAGCTGGGTCTTGAGCTTAAGGGAGTACTAACACTATACACTACAGTACAATACAGAGCGGCTCTCAACAGACCTAACTTTGCCTTGTCCATGCCCAGCTGGGTCTTGAGCTTAAGGGAGTACTAACACTATACACTACAGTACAATACAGAGCGGCTCTCAACAGACCTAACTTTGCCTTGTCCATGCCCAGCTGGATCTTGAGCTTGTTGAGGGTCTCGTGGCCGGTGGCCACCTCGGTCTTGAGGGCATCCAGCCTGGGCTGCAGGGACAAGTTGTACTCTGCCAGACTTTTGTTCTTGTCCACCAGGTCATTGTGGTCAGACTGCATCCCTTGCACCTGGAAACACAGTGTCGATATGGGGCGTTAATAAATGCTAAAGGGTTAATTCACAAGGTGGTGCAGGGTTAGACATGCTGCAGGGACAGGTTGTACACGGCCAAACACAGTGTCGGTATGGGGTGTTAATAAATGCTAAAGGGTTAATTCACAAGAGGAGGGGGGGGGGGGGTTACAGGGTTAGACTTGCTGCAGGGACAGGTTGTACACGGCCAAACACAGTGTCAGTATGGGGTGTTAATAAATGCTAAAGGGTTAATTCACAAGAGGAGGGGGGGGGGGGGGGGGGGGGGGGGTACAGGGTTAGACTTGCTGCAGGGACAGGTTGTACACGGCCAAACACAATGTCAGTATGGGGCGTTAATTTATGCTAAAGGATTAATTCACAAGGGGAGGGGACACATACTCTGCCAGACTCTTGTTCTGGGCCACCAGGTCATCGTGGTCTGATTGTATTTGTACACTACACACCTGAAATTGTGAAAATGCACACACACACACAGGCCCGGCACAGGGATTCCCCCTCTGGGCAGGTACCCTCCAATGGTATACACCCCCAATCCATTCCACCCTCACGCAGACCAGCTGCTGAGGATGGCCTCGCAGATTCTGGCCCAAAGGAGTTATTTTCCGTCATACTCTCCCGTTTAGGGCCCTGCTCTGAGATAATTACATGACATAAAAGATTAATTATTTCTGCTTGCACTGCTGTTATCAGGTAGTGCCCTTTGTACACATGTGACTGGATTTAACTATAGGTGTATTTGTTTTCATTGTTTGAGTGTATCATTATATTTATACTGCTGTTACCTTGAGGTAATAGAAGGTTGATTTTTGGTGTGCGTATATGAGGGTGTTTGTGATTTCATAATTATGCATTATAATCAATGGATTATTTCCTAACCTTATATTTTCAGTAAGGATTATTATGCAAACATAATAATCTAGCATACGACGCTTGTACACTAATATGCCTCGGTTTCATGCATGCTTTGATTAGAAGTGCTTATGTCGTTTTGTGTGTGTGTATTTTTTGTACGATAGGACATGGAGAGGGAGAGGGGGGGAGAGGGGGGATGCAAAAAAAAATGGTTAAGGGCGGGGGGGGGGGGGGGGGGGGGAGGGTAAAATTGTATGCTTGCGTGCATTTATATCAATTCCAATTCATGGATCAAATGCACGGATTGTGTCAGGATGCTCCAAGTTGCTGTGCCGATACATGCCATGCACATGCTCTTTACGTGTTTCGCTAGTCTAACGAATGCATGTGGCGGCGTGCCGGCGTGCGTGTGCGTGCGTGTGTGTGTGTGTGTGTGCTTGGGGTTGAATTGATAGATATTTTTTGCTCGGATAAACCGGACTTAATGACTTGAATTCGTGTGTGGCTTGCCCTATATTTGATCAAATATTTTGTGAGCTTTCTACCTGTTGGATCAGGTGTTTGTACAGTGGATTGTTTTCTCCGCTGCGTGCCTTTTGTGACCAATTGTGATCACATCCCTAATTTTGTCTAAATTTGTTTAAATTTGCTGTTGTAGCCTATTCATTCATTCGTCGGTGTTTGTGTTTTTTATATTTCAAATTGCTTCTCCTTGTGTCAAAGCATACGTGCTGCATACAAGGTGTGGGATTTTTTACTACATATTTACGCTGGCTTTATATTCTTTTTTGTTGTTGATATTGATTGTTATTGTTTTGTCTTTGGTATTCTGACCTTTCATACACGTTGTTTTAATTGCTGCTTCCCTTTCTTACATATTGGTACAATTAAGTGCCAGTAGTTTAGCTATAAAATATCTAAATTAGTTTGATTGATCTTTGTTCTTTGGATTAAAGCTTTGTTGAATGTATCCATTTTTATTAATATGCCTTCTACATTAGATGTTTGGCCCTCTCAAAACGGTTTACGAGTAGGTTATCTTAATATTAATAGAGCTCGCAATAAAACTGATGAAATTACATCAATCTTACATAATAATTTTCATATTTTTTGCATTGCCGAATCAAGATTAACTGATTTTATTCCAGATTCTGAGGTACTAATGCCAAACTACAATACCATTCGACTTGACCCTCACTCTCCTAAATCAACAGGGCTACTTCTATACTGTGTCAATTCACTGAACTTTAAAAGGCTTCCTCATCTAGAAAATCATAATGTGGAATCTGTATGGATTGAAGTGTACTTTAAGCACCACAAACCTCTCATTATTGGATTCATTTATAGAAACCCTTCTGAAACTGCTAATTGGTATGATAATTTTAATTCTATGATGGATACAGTGATTCTTGATACCAAAGAAGTAATTTTGTTTGGAGACTTCAACATAGATTTAACATTGTCAGGTACTCATTGGAGTCATTCTTATACTACATATGGTCTGGAACAAGTAATCGATCGTCCGACACGTATTACAGATAAAACAGCTACGTTAATTGACCACATTTATGTAAATACAAAATCTAATATACTTGAATCATGTTCAGTACAAACTGGTTGTAGCGACCACTGCTCTATTTGTGTAACATGGAATAAAAAAGGTGTCAAAATTC
The DNA here is from genome assembly GCA_017654935.2 of Phymorhynchus buccinoides. Lineage (NCBI taxonomy): Eukaryota > Metazoa > Mollusca > Gastropoda > Neogastropoda > Raphitomidae > Phymorhynchus > Phymorhynchus buccinoides. The sequence goes on along the minus strand of CM065700.1, from coordinate 23,177,833 downwards.
CAAAGCCAGGGCACAAGGAAATTTTTTACAGATGTTTCACTAACTTCGATGAAACTACTTTTATAAGTGATCTATTAAATTCCGGACTAGATTTTGTTTATCAAATAAGAGACCCTGATGATGCAGTTGATTACTGGACCCGTACGTTTATTTCTGTATACGATAAACATGCCCCTTTTATAAAGAAAAGAGTAAAACATTCTATTAAACCACCTTGGATAACAAAAGAAATTGATGATGAAAGATATAAAAGAGAAAGTTTACTGTTGTCCAAGGATAAGGAAAAATTGCAGCAACAAACAAAGTAAACTCAATGAAACACAAAGCAAAAACAAAATATTTTCTAAATTTAATTTGTTCATCACAAAATCAAAAATTGGTCTGGAAAGCCATTAACATGTTAACTAATGCTAACTCCAACAATCACAATCCAATAAACGAAATATCACCTGATGACATTAACCTTCATTTTACTAACGTTGCTAACAACATAATTTTAAATGACAAATCCAACCAAAATGATTTATCAGCTCTGCAAGAATTCTGTCGATCAAAGAACATTACTTTAACCTTCACCATTCCGCCCATTTCAGTCAATGAAGTACTGTTCGAACTCTTACATTTAAAACAGTCAGGGAGTCGAGATTTAGATGGAATGGATGGGAAAATACTGAAAACCGCTTCATTTGCTATAGCAGACACACTCACTTACATATATAACTTATGCATTGATAAAAAACAGTTTCCTTTAAAATTCAAGCAAGCAAAAGTTATACCATTACATAGAAGCGGTGATCGATCAAATCCAGCTAACTACAGACCTATATCAATATTAAGTATATTGTCTAAACCACTTGAAAAGCACATCCAAGAACATTTGAATTCTCATTTGAATCATTACGATTTAATAAATGAAAATCAGTCTGGTTTTAGACAAAATCACTCCTGCCATACTGCTCTTATACAACTAGTAGATAGATGTCTTTCAAATATCAATAACAACGAATTTACAGGTGCTTTATTCATAGATTTGGCTAAAGCGTTTGATGTTATCAACCATTCACTTTTAATTAAAAAACTTACTCATTACAACATATCTAGCAGTGCTTTGTGTTTCATTGCGTCGTTTCTTACTGATCGACAACAGCTGGTTGAAATCAATTCTGTAAGGTCAAAGTTACTCCCGATAAAGTTTGGTGTTCCCCAGGGATCAGTCTTGGGGCCACTTCTATTTTCAATCTACATTAACGACTTGCCTTTGTACATTAAATGCTGTTGTGAAATGTTTGCTGATGACACTTCATTGCAATCTAACAGTGCCAGTCCTTTTGAATTAGTAGACAATCTGCAGACCAATGTTAATAAGCTAACTGAGTGGACAGAATTGAACCACATGTCTCTTAATGCACAAAAAACAAAATGTATGTATATAACCACACGTCAAAAGCGAAAGAAGATGAACACTGTGTTTCCTCCATTGTATGTCAAAGATAAAATAATTGAAGAAGTTTCCTCCCATAAAGTGTTAGGGGTTATCATTCATAAGGACTTATCGTGGAGTGATCACATTAATGACCTCGGTAAGCGTATTTCCAAAAGAATTTACCAGTTATCAAAAATAAAGAATTTCTTAGACCTTCATTCAAGAAAACTCTTTTTTCATGCACACATCTTACCTCTTATAAATTACGCATCCACGTTATGGGATAGTGCTAGTGAAAATAATCTAAAATACATAACTCGCTTACACAAAAGAGCTTTAAAGCTTGTCCTTCTTAAGTCTACTAGTTTGACAATAATTGACTATAAACAGCTAAACATCCTTCCGTTTAAAGAAAGACTTTTCTTAAACAAATGCCTATGTATGTACAACATCGTAAACGGAACAGCCACAAATAAAATAATAAGTTCCTTTATATTAAATGAAAATCGACATACTCATAAGCTTTCATTTCCTAAGCCCCATAACGATCTGTTCAAATCCAGCTTGACATACTCTGGGGGAAACACATGGAACAACTTGCCATCATTCTTGAAATCATGTCCATCTAAACCAGCTTTTAAAAAAGCTTTAAAGAAGAACCTGGTTGATAAATTGTAATCTGGCATTATTAGGATGTATATATATGCTTTGCATGTTCTTATGTCTGGAAATATTCTTTTCTTCCTTCTATCTTCCCTTTCCTTCTGTTTTTTGTTTTGTTTTCCAATTGTGTGTGCAGGTGTGTGTGTGTGTGTGTGTGTGTGTGTGTGTGTGTGTGTGTATGTATGCGCGCGCGCGTGTGTGTGTGAGTGTGTGTGTGTCACAGCTGTTTCGGGAGGAACATTTAGTTTATCTATATTTTCATAAGTTGTTTCAAGCCAACTTTAGTTTACCATAAGTTGCTTTTCATAAATTACAATCACGAATATGTTGTAGTATGTGACTAAATTACTTATATTCAGTGGATATTGCTAGATGTTCACTCATGGGCAATTTTATTTATGTTTGTGTATTATTCAAGAACATTTTCTACTAAATATGTTGTATGATACTGCTCAACAAAATAAGTTTTTACCATAAATCTGATGGAAGAAATATATTAAAAATACAATGAAGAACATACAGCCTGAATATTTTTACAAGCAAAAGCTTGGTGCAGTTTTTATCTAAGATTTCTAAATTCAGTCTTTTAACTAAATAGCTTGATTGTGTATGGGGTGGAACAGCTGTGGTGTGTGTGTGTGTGTGTGTGTGTGTGTGTGTGTGTGTGTGTGTGTGTGTGTGTGTGAGTGAGTGTGTGTGTGTGAGTGAGCGTATGTGTGTGTGTATATGCGCATACACGCGCATGTGTGTATGTGAGTGTTTCCTCCCCCGGCTTTCTCTCCCTCTCTCTTCCTCCCTATTCCCTTCTCTCTCTTCTGTTTGGTTCTTTGTTGTTGTTTTCTTTCATTAATTTATACTGATCATAATGTTTTCTGTTTTGTGTTCCTGTAAATATGTTAAGTTCATTGATTTTTGATTGATGTGTATTTTTCTTATGAGGGCAGGATGAAAAAAAGCTTTGTTAGCTTATTCTTTAAAGACGATTTTGACTTGACTTGACACACACACACACACCATGAAAACATCTGGCAAAACAATGTCAAGTCTGAAGTCCATTTTGGCTTCTTCAATCATTGTGCTTACGGTGAACCTGAGATCACCTGTGGACTGGGGTCCGGCACAGCCTGTGGGATCAAATTTCACCAGTAGAAACTGGGAGATCAGGTGCAGAGTACAGTCCAGCCTCAGTATTCCCACAAGTGGCAACGCAACTGACTGGCCGAAAGTAAAAAATGTCCATAACCATGTGGTGGAACAAGAACACATATGAACACATACGTGGAGAAGAGACTGAGTAGAACTGTCCTGATTACTGGAGTGTCTGCAATACTGAGGTGCCTGTTGGTTCAACTGTACAACTACAGAGTCGAGCCAACTGAGAAAGACAGTTCTAAAGAAGGAACGCTGAAAGAGGTAAGAAGAAGAAAGAAAGAAGTAGAAACAAAGGAAAATGAGCCAGCTGGACAGACCAGTTTTTAATAAGCGAGGCAGACAGAAAGAGAGGGAAAGAGAAAGGGAAAAAAGGGAAACTAAGACAGATTAGATGGACTGTGAGGAAGAAAAAGATTTTAAACACAGTGAGACAGATAAAGAGAGTGTCAGAAAGAGAAAAGAGGAACACCTAAGCTGCAGATGGACAGAGAGAATGAAAGGAGAAAAACTGAGGCTGACACATAACAGAGAAACAGACAGACAGCACTCACAGTCACACTCACAGCAGTGATGCACCAAGGGTGAAATATGATAAAACAAACTGTCCTGATGGAACAAGAAAATCAAAAGAACAGAACATCTGCCTCTTGTAGAAACTGATTTCTAGACGAAGTTTGATTTCCATTTTTATGTCCAATAATAATAATAATAATAATAATAATAATAATGCATTATATAGCGCTTTACATCAAATGCGCCCAAAGCGCTTTACAACCAAGTGTTCAACAATGACCTGGGCCTTGGGACATCACTGCAGACAGACAATCAGAAAGAGACAAACCTGCTGCAGGTCCTGAATCAAATCGTTCAGTTTGCCGTCATCGGACATCAGATGCTCCAGGTCCTCCTTCCCAAGATGCTGCAGCAGGGCCACCGCCGCTGTCTCGTCCATGCGTCCCATGATGCTCCCCGCACCCCGCGGACTTGTGCCCCCAACAGAGGGCGACCCAGTCTGACCAGAGCCGTAGTTGTACTGGTGGCTGTTGTAGTGGTTATACATGGCACATCTGTAATGTAGACACAGCACAAGCAGCAAGTCAGGCAATAGTAAATTTGTTATGCTTAACCCCTTCAACTAGACATCACTGCCTTAGGCAAAAATCATTACTCATTTACTGGAGGGGAGGGGAGGGGGGATTCAGATCTAGGTTTTGAAGACCTGCTACAACATCCAGCCCTAAAAAACAACAGTGTTCAAAAACAGCTTCTTACCCAGAACAACCAGGGAATGGAATGTTCTCAATGACAGTGTTGTTTCCGCTGGGTCGGTGGAGGCTTTTAAGAACCTCCTCCACCAGACCCCCAACCAGATGTAAACAGATGTAAACCCTTCCATCCCCCTTCCCCACCCCATTCTCCCCCATTTTCCTCCACCCACACCCCATCGACAGAGCAACAAGATCTACGGAAATGCCTGAAGGAGGAAGATAGAAAAAGACCAAGAGAAAAAAAAGAATGGGGAATGAAAGATCAAGAAAGGAAAACAAGAGGAAGGAAGAATCAAGAAGAAAGAAAGATCAGGAACAAAAAGGAAAGCTCAAGAACAAAAAAGAAAATATCAAGAAGAAGGAAACTGCAAGAACAAAGAAGAAATATCAAGAACAAAAAGATAATCAGATTAGGGAATAGGTATAGGTCAGGTGCTCTCCCCTAGTTTTCGTCGATAAATTGCCACAAAAGTGGCCCCTTCGACTAATCCACAGAAACAGAAAGGAAACCAAGGGTTTTGCTGGCCTTGTTTACGATGTTGTCCTACGACAGATCTTGTTGGATAGTGACACCAAGACCTGTACTTTGCCTCTTTGACTGCCTGTAAGGTCTGGCCGTGAAGATTGTAGGAGCCAGGTTGGGAGTTCTTTTTTCTGGATGTGTGCAAGGTCTGACATTTTCCTGGGTGGAACTCCATTTTCCATTTATTCTCCCACTCTGCCAGGCTGTCAAGATCTTTTTGAAGTGCCTCTTGGTCTTTCTGAGATGCGATGTTTTTGTGGCAGAGGGTATTACCTGCGAAGACTGAAGAGCCGAGATGTAGAGGACAGTTTTTCAGGTATGTCATTGATACATGTAGTTAAAAGAAACAGGGCTGGGCCCAGTATGGATCCTTGGGGGACTCTACACTGACAGGCTCTTGACTTGGCGCCCTCCACAACAACAGCTTGCTGCCTGTCCTTCACTGGCTTCAGGAAGTTCTGGATCCAGGTGTTGATGTGCCCGGTGATCCCATAGTGGTGGAGCTTGTGAATCAGGAGGGAGTGGCAGATTTTGTTAAAGGCTTTGGAGAAATCCATCATCAAGACATCAGAGAGTGACAGCTCGTCCACAAGACAGAGGGTCTGCTCCTCTCCATAGAGTGTGACAGCTCGTCCACAAGACCGAGGAGCTGGCTCTCACACGAACGGCCCTTCCTGAATCTGTGTTGTTCTTCTCTCAGCCCTCTCAGGATATAGTTGGTCTACGCAAAGCTCATAATGGTACGGACCATAATGTCTCCAGTGCTTTACACAACACACTCGTCAAGGAGATGGGGCGGTAGTTTTCAGCACGATATTTCTCACCCTTTGAGTTTGACACTATTATTCTTTAAATCAATTGACACATTCTTGAAATCAATCAAATAATCAATCAATGGAAACCAAATGAAGATACATGAATACATCATTACATGATCAACAGATTATATATAGTCACAAACTAAAATACTTAAATTACCTTAAACTAGTCAAAGTAAAAAAAATGTTCTCAACATTCCAACAACAGCAATCAATTTATAACAACAATAACAAAACCCCGCCGAACACACACGACACATATAACACACTTCTTCTTCTTCTTCTTGCATCTCATCCTCCATCAACAATTTGATGATTATGACGAAGTGACACACATAATATTGACTCAAAACATAATATCAAGTTCATGATTAAAACCTAATCTAAGTGGCAAAACTGTCACTATCAATGATACATCATGTATTGATCATGAAGTTGAAGGTTATGAAGAACCTAATCATCGGATTATTACATTGATCAGTCAGTCAGTCCTTCTGTTTCTGTTTCTGTCTGGATACATCGCAGACGCCACTTCTGACGATAAATCGTGACGGAACTTGGAGGGTGCATGAACCGAATAGAAAACATAGAAAGAGAAAGACCTACAGCTACTGCTTACCCTGGGTTAAGACCATTAACTCTTTCAATCATGCAGACCGGTTTTCCGGTTTCAAGGCTTAATTCCTTTCTGGCTTTTCAATCCTGGAGAACGGACGGAATTCAAACATCGATCAGGGCCTGTGTGTGTGTGCTAGACGTATCAATGAAAGCGCTGGACTATTTCCAGTTATATTATTCTGATGAAGTGCTCAGTTCTCTGCTAGAATATTCCAACAATATTATCTGTGTAAAAAAAATTAAAAAGTGTGCAAAATAGTGTGGTGCTTGTTCTCTATATATTTGTGTTGTATCCATACATAATTGTCAAAACAGACAATAAACTGTTGATGTGTTGGGGACAATTATGGTGACAATGGTGACACTTATCCGTGGAGTAATGACAAGCACAATGCATGGGGATGTACAGAAGGCATCGCTTGGTGAGTGCATGCATGAAATATACAATTTGCTTTAAAAACACTGACCTGATGGTATGTTTTATGTTTTATGTTAAATTGTAAACTTACCTGTTTTACACCTGTGTGTCATCTGTCATGTCACCATAATGTGTCAACATGGTCACAAACACTGAAACAGCTTCTCACATCAAATCCCTACACAACGGTACATGACATTCTTAGGTTCTTGTAATGTGGGTTACTGTCGTAAGTCTCTGAAATAAGTACCCAATTATCACATTTTTAACCCTCTATAAATCCAGGAATGAAGGGAATAGACAGATAATAAAAACATAGGAATAAGGGGAAGCAACAGTTAGTGTAAAACAAGGAATGAAAGAGTTAACCCCCCCAGTTCAGCCGGAAGGGCCCAGACCCCTCAAGATCAGATCGTAATAGTTAGAAAGTAACAGATTCTTCTTCTTGCATATAGCATCCTATTTGAAGTTGACCAATACAACAGCAGCATTAACAGTACTGTAGTGTATCAAGTGACATTTTACTTTTTAGTAACAACACTACTGACTACTAGCCTAGGGCTAGTAGCCTTGGCTTTAGGCTTTACGCCAGTTTACGGCTTGAAGTTTAGAACACACGGCACTCGCTGACTAGCACACTAACAAAGCACGATACTTACTCCAATGTTTTCAGGACCTAACAACAGACAAACTACTTTACAATTGTTTAAAACGTGGCCTTCAAAGTAATTAGGACATCATTTCGAACCCATCAGCTGATCTCATTGCGAAAGAGAACGAAAACGTAGCCCTTAGTCACAAGCCCTGCACTGACGAAGACAACACAGCAAGATCAAGGCAAGTTGAAATAACTCTATAACTTCCGCATTTAGGAGTTGCTTCCCATTATTTTTCTCTTGCCAGTCAGTCACACTGTGCCTCCGCCAAGACGGTCTTCTTCTTCTTCTTCTTCTTTAATTAAAGGGTCCACGGTCAATCAGCTGACCATTCTGGTTCCTTTTGGAGGGAAGAAGACTGAAAAAGAGGGGCTCCGGTGGTGTTCAAATCCGGTTGGCAGAGGTGGTGTAACAACTTAAAAAAATAGAGATTGGAGTGAGCAAGGCAGAAGCAAGGGCCGGTGGAGGGAGGAGGGGGAGGGGGAGGGGGAGGGAGCTGACTGATGAGTTACTGATCAGCCTGCAGTCCTGACGTGCCGGGTCGGGATTTTCCTGGTATTGCAGGATCGTCCCACCATATGTAAGCCCTACATTTTAAAATGTTCCACATGTACATGTTCCAGGTCGGAGGACTGTGACGTTAAACGGAGTTCATCCTGACGTGCAGTGAAGGCTGCGATGGAATCCTGCCGCAGTTCGTTCCACCCCATGATGATCCTTGGGAGGAACGAGTTGGACCTGTACTTAGTGCGGCATTGAATGCGCTGAAACTGCAGGTGCATGGTGTCCACGCCTTTGCCGAGATGGAAGTAACACCAGCTTGGCTTGCAGATTCGGGCAGTGTACAGCGTCGGTGCTGATCTTGTGCAGCGTGGAGAGCCTGGTCCTCTGCCGTCTGATCAGTCTCCAGTGATTCGCAGCCCAGGTTTTCGAGCATGGTGCTCACACTTGATAAGCCTACTGGTTTAGCACAACTAGTGCTGCCCTACGCTGGACCGCCTCCAACTTACCAATGTTCTCCTCTGTATATGGGTCCCAGACGGAGCATGCATACTCAAGCAAGGGACGCACGAAGGCTTTGTAAGCTCGTTCCTTGATGGCGGTGCTGCTGATCTTTAGGTTCCATCACTGAGAAAACCCAGGGTTTTCAGTGTTGGCCTTGGCACTGGTGTTGTTGACGTGGCAGTCCCAGGATATCTCGCTGTTGATGGTGATGCCGAGATATTTAGTCTCCCTTACGTTCTCAAGGGTGTGCCCGTGCAGGACGTACGAATACTGTAGGGGACTCCTACTCCTGGTAAATTGCATCGCTTTTGCAGGATGAAATTCCATGTCCCAGCTCTTCTCCCAGTCCGCTAGGCGGTGGAGGTCAACTTGCAGCTGGTCGACATCTTAATTGGTCTTTGATGCCGGAGATCAACCTATATGCTGCAGTATCGTCTGCAAACAGTCTCGCAGTTGATGTCAGTCGGTCTAGCAGGTCGTTAATATAGGCTAGGAACAAACATGGTTCTAGCATTGACCCCTGGGGAACACTTGACGTGACATCAGCAAATGAAGACGTTGATTCATCAACCAGAACTGCTTGGTGGCAGTTCTTGAGAAAGCTGGATATCCATATGTGTGTGTAGAGCCTCTGACACCATAGCGTGGGATCTTGTTATTAATGGTAAGCAGTAATCTGTGGAACACCTTATCAAACACTTTCGAAAAGTCCATGATGAGGACGTCTGTTTGCTTGCTGCTCTCCAAATTGGCTGTCACTTCCTCTGTAAACTCCAGGAGTTGGGACTCACATGATCTCCCCTTTGTTCAGGATATGATGCTTCTCAAGGTGCGATCAATCATGACTGCTCCAATGATGATCGATGTGCTCTAGGAGCTTGCATCCGACACTGGTGAGGGACACAGGCCGATAGTTGGCTGGGTCGTATTGTTCACCTTTCTTGAAGATGGGAGTGACATATGCTGATCTCCAGTCGGGTGCCACAGAGTCTGAGGCAAGGGAAGACGGAAAGATTGCAGTCAGTACAGGCGCCACTTCCACTGCCAACTCTCTGAGGACACGTGGTGTAATCCTGTCTGGACCACAAGCTTTATTGGTGTTGAGGTTTTGGAGGAGCGCTGTTACCCCACCTATTGTGACCACTTTAGTATGTCGTCCATTGAAGGAATGGCAAGGTCTGGCATTCCCGTCTTTGGCAAGAACTCTTCATCATTAAAAGTTTCTCCACTGCCAAAAACTGACTGGAACCGCTTATTCAAGATTTCGGCCTGTTCAACTGGCTTGGAAATCAAGCGACCGTCTTTTTTTAAAAAGAATGGGCCACACCAACGTTAGACGCCTTTTGATGTTTAATGTAGGCCCAAAACCTCTTGTCTTTTGCGGCTGGCTTCGTTGGGTCCAATTCAGTGAATATGCCGTTTAGAAAGTCCTAGTAGGATTGGCGGAGTTTTAAAAAAAATATCTTGACGAAGATCCTTGAGTTCAATCTTCAGTTCCTCTGAACCCGTCTTCTTCATCCTCTTGTACAGCTTGTCGTTCCTGTGGATGAGGTGCCTGGTTTCATATGTCACCCATGGAATTTCATCCTCTTGTACAGCCTGTTGTTCCTTTGGATGAGGTGCCTGATTTCATCTGTCATCCATGGAATGTCATCCTCTTGTACAGCCTGTCGTTCCTGTGGATGAGGTGCCTGATTTCATATGTCACCCATGGAATTTCATCCTCTTGACAGCCTGTTGTTCCTTTGGATGAGGTGCCTGATTTCATCTGTCACCCATAGCGCCATGGAATTTCATCCT
>CM065700.1:23142489-23162489 GCA_017654935.2 Phymorhynchus buccinoides | reverse complement strand
ATTTCTGATTCATTAAACAAATATAGCGGGATAACTGGGCATGTTTCCAGCTTTTTCCGGAACATTAACATTTTGGCCTGCTTTGCCCTGGTGGCTTTTCTTTTACGTCTGGCTGAATTATTGGAATTAATTATTTTATTGCTTTTGTTTACATTAATAAAAAAAATATATTGCTACTTTGTCATTTTTTTTGCTTATTTTGTAACATTTTATGTGATTTAAAATAACTTTACCAGCCCCTTGTTCCCTTTTAATTCACAAGGTCTGTGTCTTCTTTGGCTAAAGTAGTTTATATTATTTTACGTGTTTTCATATCACAGCCAGATAAGCTTTAAATTGAACTTGAAAGAAAAAAACATTAAGCTTAACGCACACACTGGACACACACACACACACACACACACACACACACACACGGCGCGCACATGCACTCATGCATACACACACACACACACACACACACACACACACACACACACACACACACACACACACACACACACACACACACACACACACACACACACACACATATATATATATATAGTTAAGAAATAAATCCTATAGACCAACGATCACCATCAGATGGTGAGCTGTGCAGGACAGATGAATCAAATAATATAGAAAATATATAGTTTGCTTTAATAAAACTTTTCTGTGTCCAATGTCTTTATTTGTGAACCTCAGAAACAAAACTAGTTAACGTTAATTTTGAGTAATGTTCGTGTTCAAAAAAAAAGTAAAAAAAAAAAAAAGTTATATAAATTGTGCTGATTTACTTTTTCTCCCAATGGGGGAGGGACAGTGCCTTATGCAAAGACAGCTGTTTCGATATATTCTAGTTTTATTTCTACTTAATATATATATATATACACACACGCGCGCGCGCAAACACACACACACACACACACACAGACACACGCATACGCACACACACACACACACTTACATACACACACACACACACACACACACACACACACACACACACACACACACACACACACACACACACACACTGCATGGCGGGCTTACAACATGGACAAAGCTACTAGGTCAATGCACAAGGTTCATGCATGCATAGAAAGTTGTCAGAGGCACACTAAGGCCAAATCAATGACCTAAGTGGAATCAATGGAGCGTGCACTATATAATGAGCATACTTATTCTTGAATGGAGGATATTCAATTATGCTGTCCTACGTAACTAAAGTTTTGTTTTATGTCCTCCCGGTCATGAAAAGACCTGTCCTACTTTCGCTACTTAAGGCTATATATATACACAGTAGAACACTCGTTGGTTCGTAGTTCTCATGATAAAATATATTGCATCACATTTGAACAAATAAGGATTAAGAAATAACAGATTCATTGAAGTATTCAGATATTCAATATCTGCATTTAAATAGGAATACAGTTATGGAATAACGTTAAAGAAAATATAATTATCCGATTTCTTCCCAAAACAGAAAATAACTTATGGAAGAATAACTAAGGAAGTTGTGCTCAGTTCTATTCATCAATCGATCATTGGATGCATTTCTTCTCTCACACAAAATAGTCTGATATATTATTTTCATGTAGAATGAATGCGTCACGTTGAGACGAAATGAAGCTCATATTGCATTTTAATGGCTAAGAACTGCTGTTTGATTGCTTGTTTAAATGATCCTGCTGCAGCGCCGTTGCTATCCTTGCTTTTCCTTATCATCCCATTTGTGCATAGTTGCCTACTTAAGTGTGATTATTTACACCCTAGTGGGTTGGCCAAAACTTTATTGCTATTGTGCTAAACGTAGATCAGTGCATCGCAGTATGTTTTGGTTTGAATTTTCAGGTCTTCAGATTGTCAAGGGCACTGGTCAATGACATACATTGACCCCTCATTTTGTGCAGTCATGGGTCACATGAACCATGAAATCTGCACTACAATTAAAGTATAGTAGTACAGTGACACATTATTGGCCCGTTCGTTTTCTGGAAATCCCCCCCTCATTTTCTGTAATCAGGGGTCATGTGACCCATGATGTTTGAAAACAATCTGAAGCTCTGAATTTCACATTTGTTCTTATAGCTTGGTTATTTAGCTAAGCAGCTTTGTTGGTGTTTATTGTTTTGAGTGTGGTGTAATGCCTTCTTCAGCAGAGGGAAACCAACCTGGATGATTTGTTCAACCCCCGCCACCCTCTCCCTCTGCCGCCGTTGTCGGAGTCATTTTCCAGCGAGGAGGTTCGACACTATATTATTATTATGGGCTTCCATTATTGTGTTCTCCGTGGAAGTTTGGTGCAGTTCTAACTTTTCCATTCAGCCCCCCCTGATTTACCCCCTCCCCCCCCGCTCAATCGTTTTTTGAAACGCATCATACAGTGTGTTAACTTTTTAATTCCACTCTTCCAATGTGTTCCATGATCCATCGAATCCATCTTCCTCTCCCCCCCCCCCCCCCCCCATCCCTCCCATTTGGCCAAAAAAAAAAACGATTGACGCTTAAACAGATCTTTAAAATCTTGATAATTCAAAACATCGGGACTTTCCTGGTATTGCAATACTTCCAGGATCGTCCCACTATCTTAATAGTTATTAATGTCCCACATGTGACTGTTCCAGGCCGGAGGACGTTAAACGGACTGTCATCAGATCTGATTCAACCTCTCCATTTGGTCACCCTACCCGCTCACACTTCCATGATTTATATTGAAACGCATCCGATTTAACATTTCCATTTGGTCACCCTACCCGCTCACACTTCCATGATTTATATTGAAACGCATCCGATTTAACATTTCCATTTGGTCACCCTACCCGCTCACACTTCCATGATTTATATTGAAACGCATCCGATTTAACATTTCCATTTAGTCACCCACCCTCTCGCACGTTTAAACCCCCACCCCCTTTCCCTTCCTTTGGTCCTTTATATTTTTCTCTCATAAAAATATGCATTTCTTTTTTTCTATCTGAATGCATTGACCAAAACACGATTCTGGTACTGCTTGGCGATTGATTCCTTTTGTTTAATTGTTCCAGTTATTTAAAAGTTGAATAAGATAGAAAACAAAATTTGTTAAACGAATTGAAAACAAGAGCCTTTTTCAAATCCTTGGTGGATGGCATGCTTGCATGCTTATGAATAATAGTATGAAATATTTAGACACAAAATCCAAATGAAATCCTTTGTTTCTTTTCCAGAATCATGTTTTTGTTGTTGTTATGTTTTAGAAATATATGTTGTATAACACCAATGGACCATGCTTACTGGTATCTTTTACTCTCCTCACACTAACATTGTGTGCACATATCTGTGCATATGTTGTATAGTGTCGTCGCTCATTGCTAACCATTGCTAGCCTTGTCTGAGTGCGTCTTAATCAGTTAACACGGGTAGAAACATGTATTAGAAGAAACTGCCAAGACGATACGGAGGCATGTGACTAATACCAGCCTAGATGGGGTTAAGTGGTGCATGTGATAAAGATTTGTACAGAATTTCTCTTTACAAATGTCTTTAAGAAATAATTTAAAGAGCGTTGGATATTAAGTGACGTTTTGTTTTATATTAAGATGCGAACTTATCACGATTGTGTAGGAAATGCATGTTAACCTACAGCTTTTTGTCGGGTTTTAGCATGTTTAAAAAAAAGAAATACATGTATGCTTGCATTGTACTTTCACTGCTTTAAGTAGTACGTTAGATGGAGTTTGGGAATAATGGGTTAAATTAAAATGTAACAGTGTTGCAACCAATACTACCTGTGTTGAGTCTGTCCTTGTTCAAAGTTAAACGTTTGCATTTGGGCAAAGTTGTAGTCAGTGTTGACCCCCCCCCCCCCCCCCCCCCCCCATCACATTTCCTCGTTGAAAATGTTTACTGAGACAACATTCTGCCATTCTCGGGAAAAGGATAGGTTAGGATCAGCCTAGGGTTATTGTCATGAAACAGACTTTGAGACTGAGAGTTGTAAACATGAGGGGGGGGGGGGGGGGGGTCTAAACTACAATGTAGCTTACTTTTGATCCACCATTGAAACGTGCTACAGCCAGGACTTCCATTGTTTCAGAGAATGTCAGCTAAGTTAGTGAGATGCGTGACCATCGGCTTGGTTTCGGTATTTTGGAACCGCTTTAGTCATAACGTTTAGTTCACTTTAGTGGGCGTGTAGGTGCTACCGTGGACTATACGAATTATGAATGCATGTTTGAGTCAAGGTGCAAATATTTGACTCTTTTTATGTTCCCAGGTTTAACTCCCTTGCCCCTATCATTTACTGTAATTAGGTCATTTACTCCCTCTATTGCCTGAAGTTAGAAAGAGACGAGCGCAAACGTTCGATCTGTCGCCTCCTTAATTGCATACATTTTCATGTTCACCCAGTTAATACAATTGCAGTTATGCACCGAGAAGCCAAAATTGATAAGTCAAACTGTCCTGGAATAAGAAAAGCAGCTGGACAAAATGTCCTGTTTCTTTTTCAGAAATCAATAGGACAAAGGACTACAGTTCAATTACTATAGGACATTAATTTTGTCATGACAGAGAACACAATAGGACATTTTCAATTTTAATAGGACTATGTCATATTCCCTGGGCCTCTGGACAATACTGCAATTGCCATACACCCCCCCCCCCCCCCCCCCGCGCCCCCCCCCCCCCCGCGCCCCCCCCCCCCCCCCCCCCGCGCCGGGACCCCCCCCCCCCCCTGCGCCCCCCCCCCCCCTGCCCCCCCCCCCGTTCAGTTTCTTTAATTGGCGTTGGACACGGGCTTAGTAATGAATATTTATAACGGGACTTGGTGAGTGCCGACAAGTTTAATCTGTTCACAGTCTGGGGTAATAAATAATGCGTATTGAGGCTCACCCTGTTCTCTGTTGTGTTCACCCTGTTCTCTGTTGTGTTCACCCTGTTGTTCTCTGTTGTGTTCACCCTGTTGTTCTCTGTTGTGTTCACCCTGTTCTCTGTTGTGTTCACCCTGTTGTTCTCTGTTGTGTTCACCCTGTTCTCTGTTGTGTTCACCCTGTTGTTCTCTGTTGTGTTCACCCTGTTGTTCTCTGTTGTGTTCACCCTGTTCTCTGTTGTGTTCATCCTGTTGTTCTCTGTTGTGTTCACCCTGTTGTTCTCTGTTGTGTTCACACTGTTGTTGTTGTGTTCTCTGTTGTGTTCACCCTGTTGTTCTCTGTTGTGTTCACCCTGTTCTCTGTTGTGTTCACCCTGTTGTCTGTTGTGTTCACCCTGTTCACCCTCTGTTGTGTTCACCCTGTTGTTCTCTGTTGTGTTCACCCTGTTGTCTGTTGTGTTCACCCTGTTGTTCTCTGTTGTGTTCACCCTGTTGTTCTCTGTTGTGTTCACCCTGTTGTTCTCTGTTGTGTTCACCCTGTTGTCTGTTGTGTTCACCCTGTTGTTCTGTTGTGTTCACCCTGTTCTCTGTTGTGTTCACCCTGTTGTTCTGTTGTGTTCACCCTGTTGTTCTGTTGTGTTCACCCTGTTGTTCTCTGTTGTGTTCACCCTGTTGTTCTGTGTTGTGTTCACACTGTTCTCTGTTGTGTTCACCCTGTTGTTCTCTGTTGTGTTCACCCTGTTGTCTGTTGTGTTCACCCTGTTGTTCTCTGTTGTGTTCACCCTGTTGTCTGTTGTGTTCACCCTGTTGTTCTCTGTTGTGTTCACCCTGTTGTTCTCTGTTGTGTTCACCCTGTTGTTCTCTGTTGTGTTCACCCTGTTGTTCTCTGTTGTGTTCACCCTGTTGTTCTCTGTTGTGTTCACCCTGTTGTTATCTGTTGTGTTCACCCTGTTGTCTGTTGTGTTCACCCTGTTGTTCTCTGTTGTGTTCACCCTGTTGTTCTGTGTTGTGTTCACACTGTTCTCTGTTGTGTTCACCCTGTTGTTATCTGTTGTGTTCACCCTGTTGTCTGTTGTGTTCACCCTGTTGTTCTGTGTTGTGTTCACACTGTTGTCTGTTGTGTTCACCCTGTTGTTCTCTGTTGTGTTCATCCTGTTGTTCTCTGTTGTGTTCACCCTGTTGTTCTCTGTTGTGTTCACCCTGTTGTTCTGTGTTGTGTTCACCCTGTTGTTCTCTGTTGTGTTCACCCTGTTGTTGTCTGTTGTGTTCACCCTGTTGTTCTGTGTTGTGTTCACCCTGTTGTTCTCTGTTGTGTTCACACTGTTGTCTGTTGTGTTCACCCTGTTGTTATCTGTTGTGTTCATCCTGTTGTCTGTTGTGTTCACCCTGTTGTTCTCTGTTGTGTTCACCCTGTTGTCTGTTGTGTTCACCCTGTTGTTCTCTGTTGTGTTCACCCTGTTGTCTGTTGTGTTCACCCTGTTGTTCTCTGTTGTGTTCACCCTGTTGTTCTCTGTTGTGTTCATCCTGTTGTCTGTTGTGTTCACCCTGTTGTTATCTGTTGTGTTCACCCTGTTGTCTGTTGTGTTCACCCTGTTGTTCTCTGTTGTGTTCACCCTGTTGTTCTCTGTTGTGTTCACCCTGTTGTTCTCTGTTGTGTTCACCCTGTTGTCTGTTGTGTTCACCCTGTTCTCTGTTGTGTTCACCCTGTTGTTCTCTGTTGTGTTCACCCTGTTGTCTGTTGTGTTCACCCTGTTGTCTGTTGTGTTCACCCTGTTGTTCTCTGTTGTGTTCACCCTGTTGTTATCTGTTGTGTTCACCCTGTTGTTCTCTGTTGTGTTCACCCTGTTCTCTGTTGTGTTCACCCTGTTGTTCTCTGTTGTGTTCACCCTGTTCTCTGTTGTGTTCACCCTGTTGTTCTCTGTTGTGTTCACCCTGTTGTTATCTGTTGTGTTCACCCTGTTGTCTGTTGTGTTCACCCTGTTGTTCTCTGTTGTGTTCATCCTGTTGTTATCTGTTGTGTTCACCCTGTTGTTCTCTGTTGTGTTCACCCTGTTGTTCTGTGTTGTGTTCACCCTGTTGTTCTCTGTTGTGTTCACCCTGTTGTTCTCTGTTGTGTT
Organism: Phymorhynchus buccinoides; assembly: GCA_017654935.2. Lineage (NCBI taxonomy): Eukaryota > Metazoa > Mollusca > Gastropoda > Neogastropoda > Raphitomidae > Phymorhynchus > Phymorhynchus buccinoides. The sequence continues at coordinate 23,155,538 of CM065700.1, read as the reverse complement.
CACCCTGTTGTCTGTGTTGTGTTCACCCTGTTGTCTGTTGTGTTCACCCTGTTGTCTGTTGTGTTCACCCTGTTGTTCTCTGTTGTGTTCACCCTGTTGTTCTGTTGTTCTGTTGTGTTCACCCTGTTGTCTGTGTTGTGTTCACCCTGTTGTCTGTTGTGTTCACCCTGTTGTTATCTGTTGTGTTCACCCTGTTGTTCTCTGTTGTGTTCACCCTGTTCTCTGTTGTGTTCACCCTGTTGTTCTCTGTTGTGTTCACCCTATTGTCTGTTGTGTTCACCCTGTTGTTCTGTGTTGTGTTCACCCTGTTGTCTGTTGTGTTCACCCTGTTGTTCTGTGTTGTGTTCACCCTGTTGTTATCTGTTGTGTTCACCCTGTTGTCTGTTGTGTTCACCCTGTTATCTGTTGTGTTCACCCTGTTGTTATCTGTTGTGTTCACCCTGTTGTCTGTTGTGTTCACCGTGTTGTTCTGTGTTGTGTTCACCCTGTTGTCTGTTGTGTTCACCCTGTTGTTATCTGTTGTGTTCACCGTGTTGTTCTGTGTTGTGTTCACCGTGTTGTTCTGTGTTGTGTTCACCCTGTTGTCTGTTGTGTTCACCGTGTTATCTGTTGTGTTCACCGTGTTGTTCTGTGTTGTGTTCACCCTGTTGTTATCTGTTGTGTTCACCCTGTTGTCTGTTGTGTTCACCGTGTTGTTCTGTGTTGTGTTCACCCTGTTGTTCTCTGTTGTGTTCACCCTGTTGTCTGTTGTGTTCACCCTGTTGTCTGTTGTGTTCACCCTGTTGTTATCTGTTGTGTTCACCCTGTTGTCTGTTGTGTTCACCGTGTTGTTCTGTGTTGTGTTCACCCTGTTGTTATCTGTTGTGTTCACCGTGTTGTTCTGTGTTGTGTTCACCCTGTTGTTCTCTGTTGTGTTCACCCTGTTGTTCTGTGTTGTGTTCACCCTGTTGTTCTCTGTTGTGTTCACCCTGTTGTTATCTGTTGTGTTCACCCTGTTGTTCTCTGTTGTGTTCACCCTGTTGTTCTGTGTTGTGTTCACCCTGTTGTTCTCTGTTGTGTTCACCCTGTTGTTCTGTGTTGTGTTCACCCTGTTGTTATCTGTTGTGTGTCATTGGCGCAAGTTTGTTTACCGAGTTTTATTTTGCTGTCTGTTTTGTCGTAAAGTATTTTATTTCCGTTTTTCTTCACACAAACCTATTTAAAAAATATCATTATACAATATATTATATAGCCTTTCCCCTCCCCCCCCCCCCCCCCCCCCCCCCCCCCACATTTTCGCATTGAAAATGTTAACAAGAAGTAACTTTCTCAGCTTGGGGAAACGGATAGGGTTAGGATCAGCATAGGATTATATATTTTATTTTTATTTAAAACTGAAAGAAGCGAGCGAGGATCGTACCCATGAGAGGGGTGACTAAAAAACAAGATTGCCGTAAAATCTTGTGACTTAAAGTTTGCTCCGCGTGACTTCCACATTAGTTGGCCAATTATGTGCGTGGTATGATTTCGTTCCATTACATTAAAAAGCAGACCACCACTTTGAAAATGTTAAGAACAAAACAAATTGAAAAAAGTCTAGAAAGTATGAACGTATACCACCCCCTCCCCACCTCACATCTTTTGCTTGCAGTTTTCACATTTGATCAAAATTATTCCCTCGTAGGATAGAAGGATGCACTTAGCAAACCCTGCTAACATCTTTTTCGTTCCTTCTTTTTTTTCTTTTCTTTTTCTGTTACACAAAGAGAAATATCCGGCTAAATGTCACCTAAGGCGTGTCTGCTTGAAGAAAAGTATTAGCCATTAATAAAGTGTCTCTTTGCGTTTTTGTGCCTGATATTATGCGAATTGGAATGGGCTTTATGCATATACATATTATGTTTAAATGTATTGCACCGTTTGGATCCTTCACTGCTTCGCGTGTGGTGTGTAATATAACGTCTGTATCCACAGGAAGCCTTGCTGGTTGTCTAATCACTCAGTCATTGGCTCTGTTGGCTAAACCTGATCAGTTGATCAGATTTGTTCAGTCCTTGATTACTTGCATATTGGACAATTGATTTTCCTGCGTGTATCATGATTGCTATGTCCGATTGATTTTTTGGTTTAGCTGGTAGAGCATTTCATACAATAGGACTAAACATTTCGCATTCAGTGTGATTGATTGTTTGTTCAATATTATACGTTCATTATTGGCGTGCCTTGTATGAATACTCATTTGAGACATTGAATCACGTTGTAATCATTCACTTTACTGGGCCGATTATTGTTGTGTTGACAACTGCTTAGGGCGAATATTATATTGTATTCTTTTAGGGTGCAATTCATGCTGAGTTCTTAAAACCTAGTCTTTGTTGTTTTTTACAAATACTTTTAGTTTATGCATCAAATGCTCAGGTCTTTGTTCTGTAAACTTAACATGTTGTAACGCGCAGTAGAACACACGTATGTACATCTAGGCCTACCTATATGTAGACCTACACCCACATCTGTCGTTCAGTTTATTTTGTTTCCTTTCTGACTGACTTGTGATTTACTTCTTCTACTCATTTTTCAGTCATCATCGTCATCATCGTCGTCGTCGTCGTCATCCCATTGTTGTGGTTGCACTTGTTTCAATAATCGTGTTATGTGTAATCATTTCTCCAGCTGTAGGTGCTTTCCTTTGTATATTGATGTGCGTCTTTGTCTCAGCAGTAAACCGATAATTAACAAAAGGGTGTCTCCGACAAATCATACTTATATTATATAACTCGGTAGAATTGTGTTATCTCACTCTTGTCATAATTCATAACCGTCACACACAGACACACACACTCTCTCTCTCTCTCTCTCTCTCTCTCTCTCTCTCTCTCTCTCTCTCTCTCTCTCTCTCTCTCTCTCTCTCTCTCTCTCTCTCTCTCTCGCACCACTAACAATACATTTTCTCTCTTCACATTTTTTAAAATCAACTTGAAAGCTTCACCTACTTCATACAGACAAGAATTTTGTTTTATGAAGAAAAGGAAAGAAGGGAAAGAAAGCAAAGAAAAAAGCTGCCAACGGAAGAAGAAAAAATACACAATAGCTGGCACATTGTGTAATGATAGGCCTTTCACAGGAATGAAAAGGCTAAACTTAAAAGCCCCCTACTATGTTTGTACCGTGAGAAAGGCCTATATGCACAGTGTACGGGGTCGTTTGAGTCATATTTTAGGGGAGCTGCATGAAATGTGAACCCTCTGAGTTAAATAATAAACATTTTTTTGTTGGCTGGTTTAAAATGACCTGTATACCTTGTTATTTATCACAGAACGCCATGTTGGAAAAAAGGGTCTGTACGAGTCGAGAGATTCGAACATTGTGTGTCTAGAGCGTTGTATGTCTAGAGCGACTAGGCAAGGAAAGGCAAGGCAAATTGTTTATTTCATACTCACTTGGGGCACAGAAATATAAAACAAAGCACACACATATTTAAACACTCAAAAATCAATAAAGAGTGATATCTCTACTAATTACTATCAGAAACGACAAACAATACAAACAATGTAACATCATGAACAAATATACTTGTACCATAATACAAACAAAACCAAAAGAACATGTGACATTTTATCCATATAAATCATCGAAAAGAACTGTTTATAGCTGTTACAAAGTGCTTAAGTTTAATCAAAAGTTACTTATTTCTTGAGACAAACAAAGCATTCAAGCTATACGCATTTGGTCGCACAAAAAAGTACCGCGGAAGATATCTATTTATTTCAACGTTGAAAAAGGGACAAACAAACAAATAATGGAACTCATCTGCCACATCATGTACATTACACTTTTCACAGATTCTTTCATTTCTGGGTATATTATCATAGCGCAATTTATTTACTGGCAAGTTATTGGTGGGTTCTAAATTTTAGATGGGTAAACACATAATTCTGTGGAAGTACTAAGTAGTAGGGATCAACGCCAAATGATGGTTTAAACATTCTATAGTTCATATATAATTCATCATTATCAACATGCATGTACCAGATTTGTAAGAAGCTATCTTTAAGACATCTCTTCACTTTCTCTTTGAACCATAATGGGTGTACATCAAGATAATTTTGATTCAACCAAAGGCTACTTAAACCAATTTCGTTTAAACGTATGAATGTATTTGATATATTTATTTTCGTGTACATTTAATTCATACATTCCCAAAAGGGTTTTATACACAATATATGATAGCTTTTCACTAGCACTCTGATGGTTTGTCACTAGCCTGAGGTTAAACCAAAATGATAACATTCTGGATTTAACAGTGACTGATACGGGATATTTTCCTGTCTCTCCAAATATCACGAAAGAATGAGTCGATCGACGCACTTTCAAAACCATCTTATAAAATTTTAGTTGCAGTCTTTGAATAAGATCATTCATATCAGTAGTGTAGGTTACTTATGCGCGTCCTGCGCGCTTAGACGCAAGCACACACACAGACACAAGTTGTGCAAATGTACACGTGCACACGCGTAAACACACATACACGTTCTCTTATTATTAAACATCAGACCTTCATGTCGCAAAGAGTAGTCAATTATTCATTAGTCACAAAGAGTAACCAATAGTCGCAAAGAGTGACCAATTATTCATTAGTCGCAAAGAGTAGCCAATTATTCATTAGTAACAAAACGTTAAAGTTAACAAATCAAACGCAGCCTTTCTGTTTGTGTATATTATATGTATCAGCGTAGAGATTAAAATCTGGCAAGGTTAAACTCTACTAGTTGGCTTAAACTCTACTAGTACAACTCTAACTAACGAAGTTTCTTCCCTTTGTTAATTTCCCTCATCTCAATCCTAGCCTGATTATTTCAATATTTCATCTACTAGTAGAAATTTCAATTTTAATCTCTACTAGCGATCTCTACTAGTTGAGTTTAAAACTCTATACCAGCTGAGTTTAAAACCTTTCTAGTGTAAATCAAAATAGAAACGTTTGTGTCTTTCATTTGGAAGAAAGAGCAAAGCAGCAAAGCCTGTTTTATACCCAATATTTTATTGTTAACAATTCGGGACTTTACTGGTGTTGCACGGCCTCCGGGCATTGCCGCCAGGATCGTTCCCACCATCTTTACATCTACTAATGTCCCATATGTGACTGTTCCAGACCGGAGGACGTTAAACAGATTTTCATTCATACCCAATATTACTGACTGTAACTAATGAATGTTTGTCTCCGCCCATGCAGAGCCATTGGAAAAGACTGTTTTCCTTGTGTCTATCTTTTTCTCGTTGTTGTGGGTTCTTTGTCTGTCTGTCTTGCCTCCGTCTGCTGGTCCTAATATCTGGCTGAGGAAGCCCACATGCGCCAGAGAGATTCGTTACAGAAAGTAACAAAGAGACAGACACAGTGAGAGAAACAGGGACAGGCAGAGAAACGGAGAGACAGAACGACAGACATACAGAGAGGGACAGAGAGAGAGAGAGAGAGAGAGAGAGAGAGAGAGAGAGAGAGAGAGAGAGAGAGAGAGAGAGAGAGACACACACACACACACACACACACACACACGCGCGCGCGCGCGCGCGCGCGCGCGCGCACATACGCAGATAGGCTTACGTACGCCTCCCGCCCCTCCCCACGCACATTTTGTAGCGGCTTAAAGTAAGTAATGGAAACGACTGATTATAACTAGTGTACGGCTAACAGTTTAATGTCTTTGAAAATAAATGCAATCTATTAGAGCCAAGTGAAGATCGACATTTTGCATGTCACGTAGAGCCGCCATACATTAATCTACTAACGTTGTTCTATCCGTAGACAATTTGATTGTTATATGGCTCAAAATAAGAACCACGATTTTGATTTATACTAGAAGAGATAGCGATTGTAACCTCTGCTAGCAATATTTGGAGTTGATCCTATATGAAAAGAAACGAATATGATTTAATAACAATTCTCCAGAAATGGGAGTGAAATCCACATTTGTTGCAATTTGGCAGCAAATGCAATGGCGGCTTAGCAATGGAAAACGGTGTTATGTTAACTGAAATAATTTAGTTTATCAGGAATCTCATTGTTAATCTCATTGTCCGTATTGTTACCTCCGCGCTTAGTTTGTAACTGAAGAAAGGTAGTTACGACTATTAAAAACGAGTATTTTGTTCAAATGTATTCCGTAACATAAAAAATACTGTTGGCACCACGCATACATTAGTCAGTCTTTCGTACCGTGGGAACGCGATGACTGTGACAATCGCGAGCGGTAATCCGACCGTGAAGGAATCGGCGTAAAAAAGACACATGCCCCCCCCCCCCACACACACACACACACACCATTTACAGGACACATGTGTGTGAGTCTGTGTGTGTGGGAGGGGCATGTGTCTTTTTTAGTAAAAGTAGATTTTTTTAAATATTCAGAATTGGTGAGAGAGAGAGAGAGAGAGAGAGAGAGAGAGAGAGAGAGAGAGAGAGAGAGAGAGAGAGAGAAGAGAGAGAGAGAGAGAGAGCGAACGAACGAACGAACGAACCTTTTTTTTATATTATTATTGAGGGTTAAGAATAAGCACTGTACAGGTTTGTTTGCATCCAGCCCTCACAAAAAATGAAAAAGGAGAAGAAAAAACAATCACCACCATTAACAATAAATGTAAAAATTAAAAAAGAAAAAAAGAATGAAAGTGAAAAAGCATGAACATGCACATTCAAAATTCATACCTATCAATTAACCATGAAAAACATCAAACACATTGAAATCAAAGTTACCCATTAAGCATGTACGCGCGCGCGCGCACGCACGCACACGCACGCACGCACGCACGCACGCGCACGCACACGCACGCACGCACACGCACGCACACACACACACACACACACACACACACACACACACACACACTTTCTCTCTCTCTCTCCCTCTCTCTCTCCCCCTCCCTCTCTGTCTCTCCCTTTCACACACACGCGCGTGAAAATGCGCGCGTGAAAATACCTGTCAAGAAGTAAAAGGGACAAAAGCAAAGTTACATTCACATCGGCTATCTTGAGGAAACAGGGGGTGGAATCTGGGAGAAGGTTTAATGATATGAACAACATGTTATAGAATTGAATTATAAGAGAGAGAGAGAGAGAGAGAGAGAGAGAGAGAGAGAGAGAGAGAGAGAGAGAGAGAGAGAGAGAGAGAGAGGGGGGGGGGGGGGGGGGGGGTTAGCATGTGTATGCGCTTGCTTGCTTGCTTTCGTGCATGGATGTCAGGGCTTCTGATTTACGCTCACCCTCTGTTTACAGTTTTAAGGGGTATATTCACTCCCAGTTTCAAATTTTAAAGGGTCAAGACCCTACGTCCTACGTAAGTATACGGCACTTACATAGACACACGTGCGCACGTACATGCACACGTGCACACAACACACTCTCTTCACTCACACACCTACTCATCACTTGTTTTTTGTTTTTGATGAACAACCTGTTTCTTCTTTTTTGTAAATCTCACGCATGGTTTGACATTCTAGGGGGTGACTTGAGAGCTTTAGTGCGTAAATACGCACAATCTCTACGTTTTCAGAAGCCCTGTGTGTTTAATATCCACTTTGTGTTGCTGTTTCCAAATCTATCACAGGCATGACTGCAAGCTCTGTATGCCTAACTCTCTAAAGAAGATAGTCTTCATTTCATTTCCCCCCCATTTAACACGAGGTCTACTGAAGCTACTACAGACACAGTCACATAATCACACAGTGACCCACAACATGCACATAAAAAAAGTGTTTTCTCTTGTACCACAAACACAAACAGTTGAAACCCAATGTAAAACATGATTTTTGGGGGGTCAACTTTGTTGCATAATAAAACCGCAATGCGGCAATGGATCTTTTAATGACCAGCAAGCAGCAAGCAGCATTCCGCCATTCATACAGATAATCGAACCCATCCAAAATGCCCAGGGGGTAGTTTTGGCGTGGGGTGAAATGCTGCTTGTTTGACCGAACAGAAGTGATCGTCTTGTCGTTTCTATTTCTATTGTCGCGCTTCGCATAGCTGGTCGGCCTACTCCCTTCAGCTCCTGATAGATTGTTGTGTTTGTCCCAAGCAGCGTCGGACCCCGTTTTGTACTCGGGTCGCCATTTTGGACAACACCTAGACATACTTATCAGAACGTGAAGGCGAAACTTTTCGCAGAAGCGGCTTTCTTCACTGTGTTTTGCTAGCATCAAAGTATTGTCTCTGTAGGCTATTTGGATTTCACCCTATTAAAAAAAATACAGTGTCTATTTGAAAGTTTGCTTTCCTCGTCAAACAGATGATTGTGTGTCTGCTGAGTTGTGATTTCCTCGCGACAGTTTAGTAGGATTTCAACTCGTTAATTAGAAACGTCAAATTAGCGACAGCTCGTTTGCAGCGCTTTTATGCGAAGCGTGCTTTGACTGCCCTTGACCTCGTTTGTCTCAGGTATGTAAGAGGGACTAGAGTCACTAGACTAGAGGTAAGATTGTCCCGGAGATAACAGAGAGAGAGAGAGCGAGAGAGAGAGAGAGAGAGGGGTGGGGAGGGGGCGGCTGTATTAATACATTTCTGTGATTTGGAAGGTCATTTTTTAAGGGTGTGTAATAAACGCACATTCTGTGGACACAAGACGTTCAATGCTGCACTTGGTCATCTCCAAATATGGAAAGTGACGCCATTCACGTGACAATGTCGGTTTGTAGCGAAACTTTAGAATGTGTATCTTTTAGCCATTCAATCTTAAATTAAGCAGACTAACCTTGACCCTAACCCTATCCCTATCCCTAACCAACACCTTAAACCGTCAAATACACCAAAAATGAAACTACAAAATCTTGAGTGTTCCATGTTTGGAGATGACCAAGTGCAGTCTTGAACGCCTAGTGTTCTATACCAACGATGTGAGGATTGCGTGGAATCAGATAGGAAGAGAGCGAAAACTCCCGCGTGGTAGGAAGCCAGGCAGCGCTAGGCTACCACCTTCACACCACGACAGCTGGGATGCGATTCCTGCCGCCTAAGAAAAAGATAGCAAGCAAAAGATGTGTGTGGGTATGTGTACACTGTGTAAATACACTGTGTAATACTTGGAAGACGGAATTAATGTTCTAAAAATGCTGTAACTATGTAAGGACAGTAATGAAAGTAATGGACCTCAAGATGTTTGTGTAATGCTTAGAATAGTTTGTTCATCAATAGCCATCTTCATAAGCCTATGTATGCATGTTTCATTCATGTACCTAGTATACACGCGTTAGAGTGAACGCACATGCAAATGAGTGTTTTGTTTTTGTTACCTTGGTTTCTCTATATACCTCAACAAATTACGTTCAACTTCTAAGTCGTTCAATTTAACCTTCCCCGACGACTGTGAAAACTTTTCATATTTGTTGAATGTGGGTGGTAAAAACACCCATGCTTTCCATAATTATAGGCATTTTGCTACATATTCTCAATCACCAACTGTGGGTGGTAAAAACACCCTTACTGTCTGTAGAGGACGTTATGCTACTAATCCTCATTCAGCGACTGTGGGTGGTAAAAACACCCTTACTGCCTGTAGAGGAAAATGTGATACAAAACCTTATTCAATGACTGTGGGTGGTAAAAACACCCTTTCTCCCCATAGAGAAATGTATGCTATGAATCCTTGTTGCAATGACTGTGGGTATTTGAAACACCCTTACCCTTTGTAGTGACCCTTGCACCGGCTCTGGTGCTGCAGCCAGAGGGATGGGTTGACCTTTGGGGACCTTCCCCAACATCAGCTGAGTCCTAAAATGCCGAGAGAGTGGGTAAACAAATTCTTGCCGGCATAGCATCTGTACCTCTCTGTTATCTGATGAGGCAATAGCATGCAGTCTGTAAATGCATGTCAGTGTGTGTGTTAGCACCCCGCCCCCCCCCCCCCCACACACACACATGTGCGCACATTCAAATATGATAGAGAGGGAAAGAGAACTGCAATATGAAAAAGAAAGAGAGACAGAGAAAGAAAGAGAAAGATTCACATTAACCCACATGTAGACATTAACATGCGCACTCGCACCAAATATTCGTGCACATACCTGCATACACACACACACACTGTGAAATGCCTTCTAATCATTTGTTATTATCATATTTCATGCATAATGCCAGACTAAGGATACAGTTTTGCAGCTGATATGCATGCCAGCTTGTGTCACATATTTATAAAGGAGAAAACAAAATCTGCTATAATAACTTTCAAACTTATCCAGAACTCCGTTTACTATACTTAGTTATAGCAAAGATAAATACACAAGAACAAAAAAACCTTTTCTTATAAAAAAAAAAAAAAGTCCAATCAAACTGGAAATGCTGAAACAGGAGCATAAAAGCACAAACATTTTAACATATCAATTGGACAATAGCACCAAAGCAAGCTGTGAAAAAATCCAACAGGTGTGTTCAACAAAATGAAACAATCTGAAGCAAAAACATATTCACCTCTCTCTCTCTCTCTCTCTCTCTCTCTCTCTCTCTCTCTCTCTCTCTCTCTCTCTCTCTCTCTCTCTCTCTCTCTCTCTCTCTCTCTCTCTCTCTCTCTCTCTCTCTCTCTCTCTCTCTCTCTCTCTCTCTCTCTCTCTCTCTCTCTCTCTCTGTGTCTCTCTCTGTCTGTCTGTCTGTGTCTGTCTGTCTGTCTGTCTGTCTGTCTGTCTGTCTGTCTGTCTGTCTGTGTGTGTCTGTGTGTGTATGTATGGGTGTGTGCTGATAATTTGTAATTATTCATGTGTTGTGTCTTCATATATGGATAACTTTGTTATTTTGTATTTTTTCATTTTTTTTCTTGACATTAATTATTTTCTTAACTGTTGGCAAGATGAAAAGAAGTGTGTTTAATATGCTTATTCTTTTCCAACAATAAAAAAGATTCGTTCGTTCGTTCGTTCGTTCTCTCTCTCTCTCTCTCTCTCTCTCTCTCTCTCTCTCTCTCTCTCTCTCTCTCTCTCTCTCTCTCTCTCTCTCTCTCTCTCTCTCTCTCTCTCTCTCTCTCTCTCTCTCTCTCTCTCTCTCTCTCTCTCTCTCTCTCTCTCTCTCTCTCTCTCTCTCTCTCTCTCTCTCTCTCTCTCTGTGAGTACATACAGCAGTGTGGTTTTGTTCAAATGTATGCAATAATGGATATTTTTAGTAACTTGTCTAACAAATTTTTTTACAGGGAAACAAGTGAATTCCAAAATGAATCCAAAATAATTTCATAGGAAACTCACAAAAGTAGAACAGTCAAGAACAAAATAGTCTTCTAGCTCTGTCCCCAAAAGTAACAAGTAACACAACTACACGCATGTTTACATTCATGAAAATAATTCACTCCATGTCATAAAAATCCAAACAATCGACCTAACTCTTCTCTCAGATCCGTTTCTCACCCTCTCCCCGTTTCTCTCTCTCTTACCCTATCTTTGGCATCTTGAGTATGTAGAATATATGTGATAGGCCTATATGAAACACACTGACAAATGTTTTCATCAAATCAACCAAAACGATCATCTTTTTGTTTCAAGAGAAAGCGCAGGCTTCACAGAGTGAGTGCAGGTGTTTCTTGCACAGCCGGTTCTTGCACATTGTGCAGGCAGAGGTGTTTTTTGCATCCTTTTTGTATGGACACTGTCCACAACGTCTTTGAGATTTGCGGGCTTTGGGCTGCTGTTCTTGGTGTTTTCCCTTGTTTCCATCGTTTGGTGTGCCCCTTTCTTTTTTCGAGTTTGTTGCTTTGCTGGAATTCTTACTTTTGGGCCCATCTTCAGGGGTTGTACTCTTCCTTTTCCGGCTTCTTTGGTTGCCTTGCTCTGCATCTTGGGTTGCCTTGCTCTGCATCTTGGCACTCCGTCAGACGAGTGAGGGCAGATTTGATGTCTCCTTTCAGGGCTCTGGGGTGATTTGGTATCACCAGACGACATTGGAGGTGTTCAGCACAGAGTTGCTCTGCCACTGCAAGGATGAATTTCCACCGGACATCTCTGGAAGACTAGCCATCTTTGGGAAATTCCAGCATCCCACTGCAATGGTCGCATGGTCAAGAAGGTTGAAAAACATGACCATGGGCCATCTTTGCGTCTTTCTTTTCGTGGTGCAAGCATGGGCAAGCTTGTCCATGGTATCTACAGCTCCTTTCGTGGAATTATAGAATGTGATGATTTTCGGTTGTTGTTTTTTGACGACTGCTCGTCGATTTTTCCATTCTTGTGCATTGAGCTGAGGACAATCACACTTTTCAACCTTTTGGTCTGGTAGTAGGCAAGCATGGCACCTTGACGGTAGGCAATTTCTGAGTCATGTAGTGGAAGTCGTGATTTTGTTTTGAACTCCTCTGGAAGAAATCGTTTGTTCTGTCGGACAGTTCCAACACAGGTCAACCCTTTGCTTTTTAGGGTTTGGGCAAGCTCCAGGTCTGTGAAATAATTGTCACAGGTGATGTTGCGGCCTCTATTGAAGAAGGGCTCTGCAAGATCCAGAGCAGTTTTGCGCCCCACGTGTTGTCTCTCTGTGCCTTGTTTTCCTAGGTACGGAATGCCATACACTGGAAAATTGTTATCAGCATCTGCCAGCCAAAAGATCTTCATGCCATAACGATCTGGCTCTGATGGCAGATACTGGAGAAATGAACAACGGCCCCTGAATGGGACCAATTGTTCATCAACTGTCAAGAGAGGACCTGGCATGTAGTACTTGCGCAGATTGCGCTGGAAGGTATCCCAAACATCCCTGAATGGGGCAAAGACGTCTTGGGCTCGCCTGTGTGAGCGCCGGGCCGGTCTCCTTGTCATCAAACCTCATGTATGTCAGTAGATCTATGAATCTTTGACTATAGGGTTCCCATAGTAGGAATCCCATATTCTTTCTGTGCCCAGCATGTTTTGCTTTTCGGCACCAAGCAGCCAATGATAGCTCGAATCTCACAGGTGTCTGTGTTCTTCCAATGCTTTTTGTGGACTCGGTGTGCTTCTTTGTTTGTGTTTTCCATTATCTTGTCAGTGCTTTCATAGCCAAGTCAAAAGGGAAGTGTGATGCACAGAATGAAAACTAAGTAGCCCCAATGCCTTCAGATTCCTGTAATGAAGATGGC
>CM065700.1:23134989-23139989 GCA_017654935.2 Phymorhynchus buccinoides | reverse complement strand
TCTCCCTAGCTGGATGGTGGTGAGGCTTATCACCTTCCGCCCCCCTCCCACACAGTTGGCTTCCTTCTTTCCAAGTAGAACAGGCGCCGGCGTTTTGCCTCTCCCCTTCTTTACACACTCTCTGGTGGAATGAAACTTCTTTTATTCATGGTCTGCTCACACACTGGGAAATGCCGTTGTTGACCGGTAAAGCCGAAATCAAAGGGAACATAGTAGGCCAATAATATGTAGTGTGTGTGTGTGTGTGCGTGTGCGTGTGCGTGTGTGAGCTTGCGTGTGCGTGTTGTGTAAATTAGTGTTTGTGTGTGCGTGCGTGCATGTATGTGTGTGTGTGTGTGTGTGTGTGTGTGTGTGTGTGTGTGTGTGTGTGTGTGTGTGTGTGTGTGTGTGTGAGAGAGAGAGAGAGAGAGAGAGAGAGAGAGAGAGAGAGAGAGAGAGAGAGAGAGAGAGAGAGAGAGAGAGGTATTGCCCAATGCCGGAACCATAACTTGTGACCTCACAACGGGGTATTGTCCAACGCGCGTAACATAGCTTCATAGCAGGGCATTGTCCTACGTGACAGAGCATTGTTCCACGTGACATAGCTTCACAACAGGGCATTGTCTAACGTAACATAGCTTCACAACAGGGTATTGTCCAACGTAACATAGCTTCACAACAGAGCATTCTTCTACGTAACATAGCTTCACAACAGGGCATTGTTCCACGTAGCATAGCTTCACAACAGGGCATTGCCCAACGTAACATAGCTTCACAGCAGGGCATTGTCCAACGTAACATAGCTTCACAGCAGGGCATTGTCCAACGTAACATAGCTTCACAACAGAGCATTGTCAAACGTAACATAGCTTCACAACAAGGCATTGTCCAATGTAACATAGCTTCACAACAGGGCATTGTCCAACGTAGCATAGCTTCACAACAGGGCATTGTCCAACGTAGCATAGCTTCACAACAAGGCATTGCCCAATGTAACATAGCTTCATAACGGGGCATTTCCCTATGCAAAACAGCTTTATTGCAAAACAGCTTTATTACAGGGTATGTTTTCAAGGAAACATTGCTTTGCATCGGGCCATCGTCCAAAGCAGGACTGATTTCAAATTAGGAGACATCCAAGGCTTGATAGCTTGCCTTTATGGAGTTGTGTTTTTAACGTTATTGGGCTGCACAACAGGGCATTGTATTATTATTGTCGTCACTGTCGTTGCTACAGGCATCATCATCATCATCATCGTCGTCGTCGTCGTCTCCAGTAATAATCATCAAGTACAATGCTTTTATTGATGTTTTCTCACATACGATGCATATGTTGTGCCTAACTCGCAGAATTGCCTAGTCTGTAGATTAGGCAGCCACTTTGCCTGGTTTGTGAACTAGGCACTCAGACTGCCTAACTTGTAAACTAACTTTTCAGACGTGTCTAGTCTACGGATTAGGCAGTGCTTATTTTATTCTACATACCTCGTCTATATTTTAGCACCAAGAATATAACAGTAATGTCATGAAAAGACGTTTATGACTTTTTTGACTCCATTGTCTGTCTGTCTGTCTGTCTATCTGCTGTGACAAAAGTAACATATTAAAATAATAATAGGCTGCCTATTCTACAGATTAGGCTGCCTAGTCTGTAGATTAGGCTGCCTAGTCTGTAGATTAAGCACGTCTGAAAAGTTGGCTTACAAGTTAGGCAATCCGAGTGCCTAGTTCAAACTAGGCAAAGTGGCTGCATAATCTACAGACTAGGCAATTCTGCGAGTTAGGCACGACACATATAACTATATATAAACATAACTATATGCTAAAAAACATCAAAACGTTACACAATCGCACAAAAACATGAAGATGGAAACATAAACGAGGTATCATACGATACATAGTGAGTATAACTATTTCGGTGTACAATTTCACACGTGGGTTTGTAATAGTAAAGTGTGTGAGTGTTGTATATTATGTTTTCTTTTGGTATGCATTTGCATACTGTATGATTTTGCCCTTACGTATGCGTGCATAGGCGCGCTGATTTGTTTTTTCTTAGTTTCAGTCATTTATAGGGCTATTTATATAAGCTTTGATATGTAGATACATTGATATGAAAATAATTGCTATGCTTATTTGAATGTACACATGCGCGCGGGCTTATGTCTGTCTCTATGTCTAAGCAATGCCCAGTTATGAAAACAAATTGTTTTGCATATTCTGTCAAACAGACTGTGCAAAAATGTATTCTGCACATTTAATCAATGCTTTTTATTGAGTAGGCAATACAACTGCATCTTTTATCGAGTCATGTATAAATCAACAACGATCACCAGCCCTCTGTAAAGAATATAATGCAAAAGGATAATCGCTATCGCTACGTCCATGTCTTTGGCAGATCACGGGTTCAGCTGCACCAAAGAACCACAGCGCAGCTCTCCCGACAACCTCAGACCCCTCGCGGGGCATCTCCCCCGTGCCCCGGGTCAGCCCCATCCCCACGCCCCGGAGGGGAAGCCCCTCCCACAGCCCCGCACACAGCATGACGAGCGTGACGCCTCGCTTCCTGAACAACACGTCCCAGTGGACCCACGCCTCGCCCAACTCTTCATTCGATGTGCCCCCATCCTCCGCCCTGGCTGCAAGTTACGCACACAGCATGAGGAGTTTTTCACATCCTAAGCCTGTGCTCAGGAGCTTTGATGTAAGTTATATAAACTAACATGGATTTTTTTGGAGGAAAATCGGTAATTTAGCCTACGTCAAACTGCAAATTAAACAAACAAACAGAAATGTCACACTAGTATGGTGGTACCTCCCTAATAAGACTCCCAAAGACTCCCTCTAAGATGTGACCCAAAACATTTTCATCGATTTTTTCCCCTTTCATATCCGGCCTACTGTCCACCTCCCTATTAAGACCTGTTTTGGGCTGATTTGTCAAGGTGTTATTAGGGAGGTTCCACTGTATATTAGATGTGTCATCACATATTATAGATCTGTTTTCAATGATCGCATTAACTGGTAATTAATTACCAGCAAAATATTGATTGCAAAACCAAAATATTGAGAAATATGTTTTACCTGTCAGTCCCGGAACTGATAAATGTTTGCTAGGTCTAACAAATGGTTTTAACAGAGGCTTTGATGTTGTGAGTTTTTGTGGTTTTCACTGTTTTTTGTTTCCTTGGGACTGGTTTTGGTACTGTTTGTTGGGGGAATTGTCGCTGATGGGACTGGTTTTCAAAATTCCTAGTGCGATCACTGGTTGTGCCAACAGCACGAGGGGCTTCTCCAACCTCAAGGCAACGCTGAAGAGCTTTGGTCGAACCTTTACAGCACGACAGCTTTCTCCCGTAGTACCTAGTCCATGTTTCAAATATGTGGATGACATTTTTAACACTGAGAAAACCTGTTCTTCCACATTTGAATTGTGGTCAATTTTCTGTCATTTAAGAATTGTTCCTCCATGCACAGCTATCGCGTTTGTTCTCTGACTCTCTTTACAATTTACATGACACATGTCTTTCACTCTCTTTACCATTTACAGGACGCATGTCTTTCATTTACAGGACACATGTCTTTCATTTACATGACACATGTCTTTCATTTACAGGACACATGTCTTTCATTTGCATGACGCATGTCTTTCATTTACAGGACACATGTCTTTCATTTACATGACGCATGTCTTTCACTCTCTTTACCATTTACAGAACATCTTTCACTCTCTTTACCATTTACAGGACATATCTTCACTCTCTTTACCATTTACAGGACACATGTCTTTCACTCTCTTTACCATTTACAGGACATATCTTCACTCTCTTTACCATTTACAGGACATGTATTTCACTCTCTTTACCATTTACAGGACATATCTTCACTCTCTTTACCATTTACAGGACACATATCTTCACTCTCTTCAGCATTTACAGGACACATATCTTCACTCTCTTCACCATTTACAGGACACATGTCTTTCACTCTCTTTACTATTTACAGGACACATATCTTCACTCTCTTTACTATTTACAGGACATGTCTTTCACTCTCTTTACTATTTACAGGACACATATTTTCACTCTCTTTACCATTTACAGGACACATATTTTCACTCTCTTTACCATTTATAGGACACATATCTTCACTCTCTTTTCCATTTATAGGACACATATCTTCACTCTCTTTACCATTTACAGGACACATCTTCACTCTCTACCATTTACAGGACACATAATTATCTTCACTCTCTTTACCATTTACAGGACACATATCTTCACTCTCTTTACCATTTACAGGACACATATCTTTACTCTCTTTACCATTTACAGGACACATATCTTTACTCTCTTTACCATTTACAGGACACATATCTTCACTCTCTTTACCATTTACAGGACACATAATTATCTTCACTCTCTTTACCATTTACCGGACACATATCTTCACTCTCTTTACCATTTACAGGACACATGTCTTTCACTCTCTTTACTATTTACAGGACACATATTTTCACTCTCTTTACCATTTACAGGACACATGTCTTTCACTCTCTTTACTATTTACAGGACACATATTTTCACTCTCTTTACCATTTACAGGACATGTCTTTCACTCTCTTTACTATTTACAGGACACATATCTTCACTCTCTTTACCATTTACAGGACATGTCTTTCACTCTCTTTACTATTTACAGGACACATATCTTCACTCTCTTTACCATTTACAGGACATGTCTTTCACTCTACTATTTACAGGACATGTCTTTCACTCTCCTTACCATTTACAGGACACATATCTTCACTCTCTTTACCATTTACAGGACACATGTCTTTCACTCTCTTTACCATTTACAGGACACATATCTTTCACTCTCCTTACCATTTACAGGACACATATCTTCACTCTCTTTACCATTTACAGGACACATATCTTCACTCTCTTTACCATTTACAGGACACATATCTTCACTCTCTTTACCATTTACAGGACACATGTCTTTCACTCTCTTTACCA
>CM065700.1:23129989-23132489 GCA_017654935.2 Phymorhynchus buccinoides | reverse complement strand
CTCCGCCGGTTTTCGACCGAATCGCTTCAAATTTGCTATGAGCCCTAACGGGACGATGGCAACGGCAACCGAGGCGGCCGTGTCATTTGCGCGGTTTGGCAAATGCGCGAAACGCGTATCCGCCGGCCTTCGGTATTTCTGGACCGATTGCCTTCAAATTCGGCAGGTAGATGACCGGGGACGGTGACTATCTATGTGCCAAACCGGAAGCGAATCGATTCAGAAACGCGCGCGATATACGCCGCGTCACCTTTTCACAAATAACTCCGCCGTTTCTTAACCGAATTGCTTCCAATTTGCTGTCAGGCTTGCTGTGGCCGGGGCAAAGCATGGCAGCAAATTTGAAGAGAATCGGGAGAGCGCGTCACTCTCAGAGCAGCGCCAACGGGAAACGGGGCCTTATAACTCCGCCGTTTCTTAACCGAATCGCTTCAAATTTGCTGTACTCAGCGTTACCTGTACTTGGCGTTACCGTTGCTAGGCGTTACCGTTACTAGGGAGAGCGCATCACTCTCAGAGCAGCGCCAACGGGAAACGGGGCCTTATAACTCCGCCTTTTCTTAACCGAATCGCTTCAAATTTGCTGTACTCAGTGTTACCGTACTTGGCGTTACCGTACTTGGCGTTACCATTACTAGGCATTACCGTTACTAGGGAGAGACGTCACTCTCAGAGCAGCGCCAACGGGAAACGGAGAATCGCTTCAAATTTGCTGTACTCAGCGTTACCAGTACTTGGCGTTACCGTTACTAGGCGTTACCGTTACTAGGCGTTACCGGTACACGGCGTTGCGCTAGTCATACTAATATGGGACTGGTTGGCTGACTGGGTCGCACTCATGATTTCGGTACCCGCTTGCATGTAAAGTAGCCTTTTGGTAAGAATGTCTTTTCTGTGGGTTTGTGTGTGTGCTGTGCGTGTGCGTGATTTTGTGTTTGTGTGTGCGTGTACATGTGCGCATGCGCACGTGTGAAGTATTGGATTTGTATTTAATATATATATTTCTGATTGTTTTGTGTTTATTACTATTGTTATTGCTGTTGTCTAAAGTTAACTTTGTAAGCGCTCTGAGCTCTTTGGAGAAAGAGCGCAACAAATATACATTATTATTATTATTATTATTATTATTATTATTTTAGGCAGAAAAACACACAGAGAATATAACTTAAACAAAAAGTCTTAGGGCTCTAGTATTTACAAAGCCCCGTCATTTCAAGACCTGGGTATCTAATTTTGAGCATAGTCATCCTCTAATTGACTAAAGGTCACCAGTACTATAATTAAGGCAGAGGCACACACGAAAAGCATACTTGCTTTCCTAAAGGAGCTGCAGTGGAAGATTTGTGCTCTGGCAAGTGTGATGAAATGGAGTAGGTGTTCAAAGGAAGTAGAAAAGAAGAGAAAACGTCTGTTTCTGTCATGGTACTAAAGTGTGATTTTTAATGTGAATGGCAACAAAGATAATATTTTTGAATGCTTTTGCCTCTTGAATCTATGTTTTAAAGTGTTTTTTTCCATTATCATAGATTTTGCCATTGTTTTTTTGGGGTTGTGCTTTTGAGGTCATTAGTTTACAAGAACATGTTTTGATGATACGTTTTGGAGTGATTTAGTTGTCTTCCAAGACACAAATGATTTTAGTTTTAGTGCCAGTATCCATAGGCTTTTGTAAAGCATTTTCATAGAGATTTTTCTCATGTGCTGCTCTCGTCCAAGACAGTAAGACGATATATGTCCCTGTTCCAGGCAGGAGGACGTTAAGCACAATCTTCGTTCACAGAGACGAGATTTGAAAGAGAGCTCAGCAATGAGGACCTAAGCAATTGTCTCACCGGTTTGTCGTAGGCTCTACTGCATACCTACTGATGACAGCCAACTTAGACTGTGCTGTTATAGCTTGCTTACTGTGCTCTAAATAGCTCCGTTTTTCTGTGACTCTCTAACAAGGGGGCATTTGTATTGACTCTTTGTGCTACACACTGGAGGGTCTGGTCCCCATAGGCCAACCCATCCCTTTGGCTGCAGCACTAACAGCCAGTGTAAATGCCCCTTAGTTTGTGTCAGTCTTCCACAAAAGACAAAGCTGTACCATAGCATTACATTCCAGTTCTGTAGAAAACTCATTTATTGTATAGCTCTCAATTTACTATTGGCCCATACCAAGGGCAAATGTCCACCAATGACACAAGCCTTTTGAGGAAATGGCATGTTGCCGTGTTGACAGGACAGGAGCTGTCTGTATGAGCACAGCATGAAGCAGTAAAGGGCATGTTGCCGTGTTGACAGGACAGGGGCTGTCTATATGAGCACAGCATGAAGCAGTAAAGGGCATGTTGCCGTGTTGACAGGACAGTGGCTGTCTGTATGAGCACAGCATGAAGCAGTAAAGGGCATGTTGCCCTGTTGACAGGATAGGGGCTGTCTGTATGACCACAGCATGAAGCAGTAAAGGGCATGTTGCCCTGTTGACAGGACAGGGAGGCTGTCTGTATGAGCACAG
>CM065700.1:23107489-23124989 GCA_017654935.2 Phymorhynchus buccinoides | reverse complement strand
CAGCTAGCCGCGCAGCAATCTTTTCAGCTCCAGTGACCTTGACCTTCGACCAATCTGAACTTGGCCTAGATATCCTAACTACCTATTCACATAATTGACAATGAGAGCCGAGCAGTAAGTACCCCAAAACCATTGCCCTGAAAGTGAAAGTCAAATAATATTAAAACAAATAAAGACAAATATTGGCCGGTTTCAAATCAAGATTTGTTTGCCCTAGGACCAGTGTCTTTCAAAAGTAACAAGCAGTGCGCGGCACATTTTCGGCTCCAGTGACCTTGACCTTTAACCAATGACCTTCATCTTTGAACTTGGCCTGACCACCTATCCGCATGCAAAGCCTCCTATGTCCCTTCGTTTAGACGTTATCGTGTTTACATAGATAGATAGGAACAGACTGCCCTGAGAACATTAGACAGCTTTCGCTTCGCGGCCTTACCTCCCAAAAGTAAGAAACAAGGCAATTGGATAATGGACCCTGATTTGATGGCTAAGCGTGTTGTGTTGCGTGGTGTCAGGGTCATCTGACGTTTGTTGGTGAAGCCTACCATTGTGTGTCTTAATTTCCTCAGGGATTAATAAAGTTATTTGAATTGAATTGAATTGAAAGTCAGCAGTACATGTCAGTGAGTTGCGTTGTTTGGTGTCAGGGCCATGTTCCGCTGGGTGGTGGCCATGGACCTGACCAAGAACCAGGTGAGTGAGATCGTGCGGCCCCACCACCACCACGCCCTGGTCCGGCAGGTCCGCGCCGGCAAGGAGACCTACCACCAGCTCTTCAAGAAACTATGCAGGTACATAATACGCAGTAAATTATACAGACCTACATAGCTCCGTATCAATTCAAGCTTCCCTCGATAGAAAGCACGCCATTGCCAATACAACGTCAATGTATAAGAACAAATGAATTTAAGTTGAATATCAGAGAACCGCAAGTTTACTGTTGCAGTGACATAGTCACAATTTATAATATTTATTGTGCTAGAAGCAATTAAATACCAACCCATTCTTTCGAACACAGAAATAAATGGCATACTCTTTCAAAAGGTGAAATGAGATTGAACGTGTACGTAGGGGTACGTGCAAGCGCTGCACTCGTGAGCCACGTCATATAAGTGTCAATTCAAAGGGCGTTTAGGAAATTGAGTCAAACACATTTATCTCCAAAAGGCCGCATATGTTTGCTATGCAATACTTTAAACTGTTTATAAATAGCAATAGCCATTTATACCAAATAGCAAACGTAAGACACGACTGACTGTATACTTTGGACCAAATATAAGCAAAACATTCCGGAAGAGAAAGCTGTAGCGGTACCCAGCTAGCTTTGTTTTCCGTCTTTAAGCTAACCCTATTCCATCCCTGAATACCTTTATCTTTTTCCAGCTAAGCTGTTAGCTCACACTGTGAGATTGTGATGCGCTTCTGTTTGTTCTTTTGCAATTGATTTTACCCTGACTCATCTCTGAATCTGGATTTTGTTCCCAGCTACGCCGACTTGCACTGTGATACACTGTTTGGCTTCGATTCACGTTCCTTGCCGTGCTGGAAACTGTCTTTACTTTTTCTTATTGATCTAACTCTAATCCATTTATTTATTTATTAAGACAACTTTTATAGCGCCTAATCTTTAAGCTCTAAGCGCTTTACAGAAATCACTAAAATGAATAGTAAACACAATGAACAAAAAGTATACATCAAACATTGACCAACACCCCCCTTCCCTGATCCCTCAGTCAATTTCTCAATCACGCCCAAATAATGAATGACATAATCTACAGTACACTTTCGCAACCAACTTGAAACACTCACACTGATGGACACTTAAAGACGCCCAGGCCGCACTATTAACAAATCACACTCACACCCACACTTATAACGATAGAGAGAGAAAGAGAACGAGAGAGAGAAAGAGAAAGAGACATACATACAGACAGACAGACAGAGAAAGACAGAGACGGAGACACAGAGAGTCAGACAGAGGGACAGACAGAGAAAGAGAGAAGAGAGAGACACACAAACAGAGACAGAGATATATAGGACTGAACTAATCCATCCATGAATCTGTTTCTTTCCCCCCCCCCAGCTATGCCGGCTTGCACTGCGAGATAGTGCTGGGCTATTCCAAAGGGGCGGGCTACAAACCGGGCATGCGCATGGAGGGCAATGCCTTCCGCAATGCCTGGACCGCCGTCTTCGTGGACGGCTCGTGGCGCCTGGTCAACGTCACCTGGGCCGCGCGTCATGTCACTGGTCACCGCAACAACCTGTCCCAGCTCTTCTACAAGTACGACGAGTTCTACTTCCTCACGGACCCTGAGGACTACGTGTACCAGCACTACCCGGACGACCCCAACTGGCAGCTCCTAGACATCCCCCTGCCCTTCTCCGAGTTCCTCAACCTGCCTGTAGTGAAATCCCCGTTCTTCAACTACGGGCTCAAGTTCTATTCCAACTACGGCGCCACGCTGTCCACGGACACGGGCATGGTGGAGGTCCGGTTAGTCACGCCCAAGATCATGGGGTTCGGTTCCTTGCTGGAGCCTGTGACCAAATCCTCCTCGGAGCCTAAGCAGTATGATGGCAGGGTGCTGCTGAGGTACGTGAAAAACGAGGCTATTTTCACTGTGGCCTTGCCTGGGCCAGGGATGTACTACTTCACGGTGTATGTCGGGGATTACTGGAACTCGGAGTGCTTAGAAAGCGCCTGTTCCTTCCTGATCCATTGCCAGGCCATGTCGGGAGCTCCCTCCCCTCCCTACCCCCCGGTGCCTTTCTTCGGGGCCACGCCGGTCATGGAGAGTCTTGGCATCAGCGTGGACTCCAACGTGGATCCTCTGATCGTGTGCAACTCGGACTTCCTGGATTTGAACTTAAAGCTGGACAATGACCTCAAACTGACGCACACCTTCCAGTACTTCGACGTCCAGGACGGCTCCATCTCGGACATAGACCGCTACGTTTTCCTGCGCTCGCGCAGCGACAAGGGTGCCAATTTCTTGGTGCGCTGCCCAAAAGAGGGCTTCTACATCTTCTCCATCTACGCTGCCGATCCGAGCTCAACAGGCAGCGCCAACAATCTGGACTGCGCCATTCGCTACCTGGTGATCTGCCAAGAACCCAGCCCCTCCGTGGCTCAGTTCCCCAAAACCTGCTCGCGCTGGCAGAGGTGCACGCTCCACGAGCCCCTAGCCGGGGACCTGATCATGGACAAGCGCTACGTGTTCAAGCTGGACGTGCCCCAGGCCGTGGAGGTGTTCGTGGTGATCGGCGAGGTGTACCACCACCTGAAGAGGAAGGTGGGCTTCGCCTGGGAGGGCCAGGTGATGACGGGGAGCGGTCACTCCCTGGCCAGGGTGGTGACTCGTTTCCAGCACGGCAAGGACAGCTCCACCTTCGCCAACATGCTCGAGTACAGACTGGTGGAGGACGTGGAGACCGAAATATGATGAGAGAAACCTCGTTCAGATCATTAAAATCCAGAGGCAGTGATCACCCAGTGTGGAAAAATTGACAGCACAAATTGTCATGAAACATGTAAATCCACCACTGTTGGATTTCAAAAGGACATTTGACCCTATGTAGGACAACACAGTAGGACATTTTGAGTTGGAAGAGGGCTATGCCCTGTGACCTGGGTCTCGGGCCACTAGAAAGTCCTGCTTGGTATTGTGTGGAGGAAAACTGCCACTGGTTGCCAGACATTTGTCGAGGGTTATGTGCCAGACGGTGCTTCATTCCTCTGGGGTGAAAGCCAGGAAGGTACTATTACCTTCTTTATTCCTTTGTCAGTTTACCTTCTGGCATTTACAAAAGAAGAAGAATGTACCTTCTGGCATAAAAATTTAAATTTCTTTCAAAGCAAACAAAAGACAAGAAATGCGTCAAGAGACAGAACTGTCTCGTTGGTGCTGTCAGATGGGGAACGTTTCTTTTTTTTTCTCCTCTTCTTGTGGGCTGACTGTTTCTTTTCTCATAGGTATTAATACTACATGTTGAGATGGCCTGAAGCATGACAACGTCCTCAGTGTGTGTCCAAAAGAAAATGGTAGATATATTTTGCAAATTTCTGCTGAAATAATTTACTTTTGTTTTTTGCACCCCCCCCCTTTATTCAGTAATGTGACATCTTTTCTTGTTTAATGTAAAACGGTGCTAAAAGGGCGAATGAAGATGTTCATTTCTCACTCGTTCTTTGTTTCTGTCTGTCTCTGTGTCTGTCTCTGTGTCTGTCTATCTGCCTCTCTTTGCGCGCGCTTGTGTATCTCCAATTCTTTCTGTGCTATCCAGGCCAAAACAACGTGGTCTTTGTTCCGCTAAGGGAACTAATTTCTGAAGTTTCGCCCCACGAACTGACTGTTATATTACCTATGTATGTAAAGTGGAACAACTGGGAACGCCTGCCTATGACGGGTAAATAAGACTGCTCTCTCTCTCTCTCTCTCTCTCTCTCTCTCTCTCTCTCTCTCTCTCTCTCTCTCTCTCTCTCTCTCTCTCTCTCTCTCTCTCTCTCTCTCTCTCTCTCTCTCTCTCTCTCTCTCTCTCTCTCTCTCTCTCTCTCTCTCTCTCTCTCTCTCTCTCTCTCTCTCTCTCTCTCTCTCTCTCATATTGTAAAGCAACTGCCATACATGCAAATGATGGTGCATTGTAATATCGCTTTGTTCGTTACATTCTCATAACAAAATATGCATATTACGTTGTACCGTTTACACTATATTAATTTATTAACTTAATGCTAAAATATTGACCCTACTTATCGGTATCATAGATTTATTGTAATGTTTTTTGACAATAAATGCAAGAAATCGTTGTTACCATATCGTATCACACATATCTGCCGATGTATTTATTTGTTGCCTTCTATTGTTTTTGCATCCTCAAACGATTGTTAATGAAGAGTGGCGTGTCAATGTCAGATGTTCAGCTTTAATTCTTAGTCGACATTTACCTGTTATAGCAAATCAATGATTTTTTCTTCTTCTTCTTTTTGCTTCATGACAGAATCAATTTTTGTGACAGAAAACATCAAGATCTTTAGCACATATTTCGAAAATATTCCGTTTGATCTCAATTGAAACTTTCACATATTCGGGTAAACGCTTGTGTGAAAGTTTTTTGGAAACGTCTGTTTTCGGGATTCTTGCTTATTCTATGCGTTTTGGGCTCACTCGTGTCAACGAAGTGAATCTATGTTCTCATGCTTGTTCGGTTTTGTGTGTGTGTGTGTGTGTGTGTGTGTGTGTGTGTGTGTGTGTGTGTGTGTGTCTGTCTGTCTGTCTGTCTGTTTGTCTGTCTGTGTTAACTTTAACGTTGGCTTTTTTTCTGGAACTACAAGGCGTACATTGTTCAAACTTTGCATACACATAGATGTTTTGGCCATATCTTTTATATCCTGGCAGATATAGTCCCCAAATTTGGCAAGCAGGTATACTAGATTAAGATCAAATGGAATGCGAAGTGTTGTTGACCTCAGTGACCATGATCACCTTGACATTTTGACTTTGAATTTTTGTCTATCACAATATCACATGAATCGCTGCACGGATTCACTTAAAATTTTGTATGGTAATATATCACATCAAGCTGATGAGTCCAGTAACATTTTGGTATGGAGTTTATTTGAAAGTAAATGATTTGTCATTTAGATCTATCTCTGGCATTTAGATCTATCTCCAAATAAACTCAGCGAGTGAGCCTTGAAGGCTTTGCCATTTGCTTGTTTTGGTTTGTTATTAAATAAAAAGTGTGCAGAAACGAAGATTTGTGTTCTTTATGAAGAGAGTATGCAAGTATTGATTCAACCCTTTAAGTCTCTTACCCCATCTATTTTTTGACGTCCGTTGCATTTGAACCGACAAGAAGGGAATAACTATTTTTTGAGTGCACGTGCGTTGGATTTTTTTAATTTATTAATATAAGCTCTGAAAATGGAAAACATAATTTTATGACAAGGTACTTGGCAGTGAATGCCTTTGCATTTGGTGAGAGTGAAGTATGATGTACTGGGCGAATGATACCAGAATAGTGATAACATTCTGTTTTGAAGCATTTCGTCTTTCTCAGTGTATCATGTTTTGCATTCCATTTTACATACTGTACATATTTGTAATTATCATAGTATAATGCTATGCTGAGGGCATATGCCTGAAGGTAGTATCATTATTTTAGGGTCAAAGCCACCAGGTACTGTCAGCCTTCTGTATTCCTATGGGGACAGGGCCTTCCAGCCACCAGGTACTGTCAGCCTTCTATGTTCCTATGGGGACAGGGCCTTCCAGCCACCAGGTACTGTCAGCCTTCTGTATTCCTATGGGGACAGGGCCTTCCAGCCACCAGTACCTGTCAGCCTTCTATGTTCCTATGGGGACAGGGCCTTCCAGCCACCAGGTACTGTCAGCCTTCTGTGTTCCTATGGGGACAGGGCCTTCCAGCCACCAGGTACTGTCAGCCTTCTGTATTCCTATGGGGACAGGGCCTTCCAGCCACCAGGTACTGTCAGCCTTCTATGTTCCTATGGGGACAGGGCCTTCCAGCCACCTGGTACTGTCAGCCTTCTATGTTCCTATGGGGACAGGGCCTTCCAGCCACCAGGTACTGTCAGCCTTCTGTATTCCTATGGGGACAGGGCCTTCCAGCCACCTGGTACTGTCAGCCTTCTATGTTCCTATGGGGACAGGGCCTTCCAGCCACCAGGTACTGTCAGCCTTCTGTATTCCTATGGGGACAGGGCCTTCCAGCCACCAGGTACTGTCAGCCTTCTATGTTCCTATGGGGACAGGGCCTTCCAGCCACCTGGTACTGTCAGCCTTCTATGTTCCTATGGGGACAGGGCCTTCCAGCCACCAGGTACTGTCAGCCTTCTATGTTCCTATGGGGACAGGGCCTTCCAGCCACCAGGTACTGTCAGCCTTCTATGTTCCTATGGGGACAGGGCCTTCCAGCCACCAGGTACTGTCAGCCTTCTATGTTCCTATGGGGACAGGGCCTTCCAGCCACCAGGTACTGTCAGCCTTCTATGTTCCTATGGGGACAGGGCATTCCAGCCACCAGGTACTGTCAGCCTTCTGTGTTCCTATGGGGACAGGGCCTTCCAGCCACCAGGTACTGTCAGCCTTCTGTGTTCCTATGGGGACAGGGCCTTCCAGCCACCAGGTACTGTCAGCCTTCTATGTTCCTATGGGGACAGGGCCTTCCAGCCACCAGGTACTGTCAGCCTTCTGTGTTCCTATGGGGACAGGGCCTTCCAGCCACCAGGTACTGTCAGCCTTCTATGTTCCTATGGGGACAGGGCCTTCCAGCCACCAGGTACTGTCAGCCTTCTGTGTTCCTATGGGGACAGGGCCTTCCAGCCACCAGGTACTGTCAGCCTTCTATGTTCCTATGGGGACAGGGCCTTCCAGCCACCAGGTACTGTCAGCCTTCTATGTTCCTATGGGGACAGGGCCTTCCAGCCACCAGGTACTGTCAGCCTTCTATGTTCCTATGGGGACAGGGCCTTCCAGCCACCAGGTACTGTCAGCCTTCTATGTTCCTATGGGGACAGGGCCTTCCAGCCACCAGGTACTGTCAGCCTTCTATGTTCCTATGGGGACAGGGCCTTCCAGCCACCAGGTACTGTCAGCCTTCTATGTTCCTATGGGGACAGGGCCTTCCAGCCACCAGGTACTGTCAGCCTTCTATGTTCCTATGGGGACAGGGCCTTCCAGCCACCAGGTACTGTCAGCCTTCTGTGTTCCTATGGGGACAGGGCCTTCCAGCCACCAGGTACTGTCAGCCTTCTGTGTTCCTATGGGGACAGGGCCTTCCAGCCACCAGGTACTGTCAGCCTTCTGTGTTCCTATGGGGACAGGGCCTTCCAGCCACCAGTACCTGTCAGCCTTCTATGTTCCTATGGGGACGGGGCCTTCCAGCCACCAGGTACTGTCAGCCTTCTGTATTCCTATGGGGACAGGGCCTTCCAGCCACCAGGTACTGTCAGCCTTCTGTGTTCCTATGGGGACAGGGCCTACCAGCCACCAGGTACTGTCAGCCTTCTGTATTCCTATGGGGACAGGGCCTTCCAGCCACCAGGTACTGTCAGCCTTCTGTATTCCTATGGGGACAGGGCCTTCCAGCCACCAGGTACTGTCAGCCTTCTGTATTCCTATGGGGACAGGGCCTTCCAGCCACCAGGTACTGTCAGCCTTCTGTGTTCCTATGGGGACAGGGCCTTCCAGCCACCAGGTACTGTCAGCCTTCTATGTTCCTATGGGGACAGGGCCTTCCAGCCACCAGGTACTGTCAGCCTTCTGTGTTCCTATGGGGACAGGGCCTTCCAGCCACCAGGTACTGTCAGCCTTCTGTGTTCCTATGGGGACAGGGCCTTCCAGCCACCAGGTACTGTCAGCCTTCTATGTTCCTATGGGGACAGGGCCTTCCAGCCACCAGGTACTGTCAGCCTTCTGTATTCCTATGGGGACAGGGCCTTCCAGCCACCAGGTACTGTCAGCCTTCTATGTTCCTATGGGGACAGGGCCTTCCAGCCACCTGGTACTGTCAGCCTTCTATGTTCCTATGGGGACAGGGCCTACCAGCCACGAGGGCGCAGTGGTAGTGTCGCGGGTTGCTGGACTGGAAGTCAAGGGTTCGAATCCCATTAGAGTCTTGTGGGATAGCACTTTGTGGCTATCACCCAGTAAGAACGATATTATCTTCTGGCCTATGACCCTCCATAGTAGGTTATGATAGGTGCATGGACTGGTCATGTAACTGTGAATAGGCAGCAGATGTATCGGGATGTTGGCTGAATGAAGTTATGGGCCTGTATGCATTATATATATTTATATATTTATATCTGCGTCTGTTTTTCCGTTTCTGTCTCTGTCTGTCTCTCTCCCTATCTGTCAACCCGTTTTGAGTGTGCATATTTGCATGTGCATGTTTGCACATAGGCGTACTATATACTAACAGGTTATTTCTCATCATTGAATTAATCATTTAATGTATTTGTTGGAAATATACTGATGACTGAAGGATACTGATTTTAATAATTCACGCATATCAACTGTCCTCGGTAATAATGTTTGGTTTATTGGTACATTGTCATTGATAATACTGATCTCTGATAGACAGGAATTAATTTGGTATTGACGGACATGTTGTTGTGTGTGTAGAATGCATGTACATTGCGCCGTGCTTTCCCTTTTTTCTCTTTAAGCATTTTGTTCTTGTTTCTTCTTTTCTGTCTGTCTGTCTTTCTTTCTTTCATTCTTATTCTTTGTTTTTATACATGTATGGCGACTGAGGGGAGAAAACTTCACAGATTATAGTTGTATGTAATAAAAAAAACTATGTATTACCGAGGTTTACTTCCCTTTTATGCCCACAGTAAAACACGGGCTCGCGCGCGCGCTGCACGCACGCACGCACACACGCACACGCACGCACGCACGCACGCACGCACACACGCACGCGCACGCACGCACGCACACGCGCGCACGCACACACGCACACACACACACACACACGCACACACACACACACACACACACGCACGCACGCACACACACACACACACACACACACACACACAAAGTGGGTTTTTTTCCTTCTAGATCTCTTTGTATTTCACATTTACTGTCGTCAAATTGCAAACATGAATGTACAATATTATTTATACGTCTGAAGTTGGACCTTTTTGGTCTACATACATCTTTATTCAGTTCAACATGGTACACATACAGCAATACACTGTCAACATAAACGAGCAGCAACAAGCTACTAAATTTGAATGAGCAGAAGTTTGTTCACTTCACGAAAAGGTAATAAATAAATAAAAAAGACGAGTCTATTACAGTAAACATGCAGTTCCTTGCTATTTTTTCATGACACGACTGCATGGGTAGGGGAAGACGGGGTAAAAAGCGCATGGGTGGGTAAGAAGCCCACCCCAATTATCTCATGAAATAAAGAAAAGTTCAGTCAAATTTGCCCATGAGACGAATGCTAGACATTAACGCTCGTCTCATGGGCAAAATGAGACTGAAATTTGCTTTCATTTCATGATATAATTGGGGTGGGCTTCTTACCCGCCCATGCGCTTTTTACCCCGTCTTCCCCTACGGTGCAACTGTTATTGTTTGTTTTAAACACGGAAATCAGTATTTGAAATTTCTGTTGACACGGAATTTCCGGGTTTTTTAAAATTCGCAAACGAAATGGAGATCGGCTTTTGCGATTTGGGGTGCAAATTTGTTAAAACATTTTTTTATAGCAAATTTGGACTTCCTATTTCGTGAAATGAGTCGATTTATTTGAAAATGCATTTGCGAAATGAGCAGAAGAAATAACAATGCTCTCTGTCTCTCTCTCTGCCCGACTCTGCCTCCCCCCTCTTCACCTCGATTTATGCTGTCTATCTACCTTTTTTAAAACTTCAGGAAGAAATCTTGGGTATCCCTATTAAAGGTGGACCCTGACGGATTAGTCTTTGCAAGAAACACGTCGAGATCACCAGAAAGACAGCCTCTTCAAGGATAGGAACACTCACTTTGCTCTGGTTTCCTAGAAATTAAACCGTTAAAATGGCGATTCCTCCTTGGCGGAGATAGTAGCCATTTTGTGGTCATTGTGGTTGAAGCGTGTGTTTTTTGTAGTGCAGTAAAAAAAAAAATTGGAGCTATTAAAAAAGAGACGGCACACGCCTTCTCTTTGGGTGAAAGAATTTGACTTCCAGCACCTCCGCCATGGAGCAATCGCCGATCTGACGGTTTGATTTCTAGGAAACCAGAGGAAAGTGAATGTTGCAATCTCTGTAAAGGGTGTTTTCCTGGTGATCTCGACGTGTTTCTTACAAAAACTCACCCGTCAGGGATGACAATAATATAATAGATACAATGGGCCTAGTGTTTCTTGTATGTATTTGTTTCTTAGTGATTGGCTGCATAACAGCCTTTTGTGTCTAGCGGATGCTGTGATTTGGCTTGATTTTTTAACTTCGTTATTGCTACAAAGATTTTGTGTCTACCGTTATAAATATTTTTGTCGGTATTTCATAAACACACACCTGAAATACACACACACACAAGAGATATAGAGAGAGAGAGAGAGAGAGAGAGAGAGAGAGAGAGAGAGAGAGAGAGAGAGAGAGAGAGAGAGAGAGAGAGATGCGTATTTCTATGCTTTCATTGTTCTGATTTTTTGGGCGGCTTTTGATTTTTTGGCTTGTTTATTATTTGAAATGTTAATGATAGGCCTACTATTGATTTATTTACCAAGCTTGTTCCATGACAATGAAATGATGGACACTTGCATCAGTTATGTATTTATGTTACAAGATGAAATAACAAATTTGGCCATTTGTACCACTGAATATTATGCATATCATCAGCTTGAGGAATGAATGTCATTTGTATTGTAGTGTATATATTTTACTCTCCATGCTGCTTTTATGGCTTGTGTGTATTTCTTTGGCGATAGGGGAAGACGGGGTAAAAAGCGCATGGGCGGGTAAGAAGCCCACCCCGATTATCTCATGAAATGAAGCAAATTTCAGTCTCATTTTGCCCATGAGACGAGTGTTAATGTCTAGCATTCGTCTCATGGGCAAATTTGACTGAACTTTTCTTTATTTCATGAGATAATTGGGGTGGGCGTCTTACCCGCCCATGCGCTTTTTACCCCGTCTTCCCCTACCGATCATTATAATTCCTTGCCTTTGGTCGCTTTTATGCTTTCAATGGGGTTTTGAATTCAATATATGATAATAAAACACTGATGTGCTCGTTATATATACAGAACGACTCGCGTCAGAACAAAGAAAGATGATCATTGTAATTGGAGTGTGTGTGTGTGTGTGTGTGTGTGTGTGTGTGTGTGTGTGTGTGTGTGTGTGTGTGTGTGTGTGTGTGTGTGTGTGTGTGTGTGTGTGTGTGTGTGTGTGTGTGTGTGTGTGTGTGTGTGTGTGTGTGTGTGTGTGTGTGTGTGTGTGTGTCAGAATAATTGACAGAAGGACTGACATATTGACTGACAAAGATTGAAAATGACAAGAGGATAAAAGGGGATAGTAGTGGGGGACGCGTGCGTGCGTGGGATAGTAGTGCGTGCGCGCGCGCGCGCGCGCGCGCGCGCGCGCGCGTGTGTGTGTGTGTGTGTGTGTGTGTGATTTACTTAACTGTTATACCCAAAGTGATAACCCTGTAATAATCCGAATTTTAAACATACACAAACACAGACAGACAGACCGACCGGCACACAGACAAACGCGCGCGCGCACGCACACACACACACACACACACACACACACACACACACACACACACACACACACACACACACACACACACACACACACACACACACACACACACACACACACACACACACACACACAAAAACACACACAAACACTTTCACACACACACACACACAAACACACACACGCATATAGATACACATGCACGCATGTACATACATACACACTCATACGTATGAACATGTATAGCACATTCATACATACGCACATGTGTGTGTGTGTGTGTGTGTGTGTGTGTGTGTGTGTGTGTGTGTGTGTGTGTGTGTGTGTGTGAAAGTGTGTGAAAGTGTGCGTATGTGTCTGTGAGTGTTTCAATGCCGATTTGTGATCAATAAAGAGCGCTATATAAATATCCGTTTATTATTATTATTATTATTATAATTATATTACAAGATATACCTCCGTGTCTCTCATTTACTGTAACACAAAGAAACGCACAGATAACCCGCACGCACACAGACGCGCGCGCGCGCCAACGTGCGCACGCCTTCACACGCACATTATAAAAAAAAATCAATTGAGGACATTCTACTTTCTCGTTGCCATAGTGATCAATTACAGTCTGAAATTAGAGTGCTCACGACACCAGGCAGATTATTAGCCCCCCCCCCCCCACCCCCCCACTACTATCCCCTTTATCCTCTCGTCATGTTCTATCTTTGTCAGTCAATATGTCGGTCCTTCTGTCAATTACTCTGAGTCAGTCAGTTTGTCAATCAGTCTGCGAGTCAATCAATCAGTCAATTAGTCTCTCAATCAGTCAGTCACTTAGTCTCTCAATCAGCCAGTCGGTCAGTCAGTTTATCAGCCTGTTAGTTAAACTGTCAATCAGTCAGTCAGTTAATCAGTCAGTTAATCAATAAAGGTTTGTCAGTTACTCTGTCTGTCAATCTGTGTATGAGTCAGTCATTAGTTAGTTATTTAGTCCATCAATCAGTTAGTCTGTCAGTCAGTCAATCAATCAGTTAGTCTGTCAATAATTCCGTTAGTCAGTCTGTCAATCTGTTAGTCAGTCTGTCAATAATCCCGTTAGTCTGTCAATCTGTCAGCCAGTTAGTCAGTCTGTCAATAATCCCGTTAGTCTGTCAATCAGTCAGTCAATTAGTCAATCTGTCAATAATTCCGTTAATCAGTCTGTCAATCTGTCAATAATTCCGTTAGTCAGTCTGTCAGTCAGTTAGTCAGTCTGTCAAGAATTCTGTTAGTCAGTCTGTCAATCTGTCAGTCAGTTAGTCAGTCTGGCAATTAACAATCTGTCAGTCAGGTAGTCAGTCTGTCAATCTGTCAGTATGTGTATGGGTCAGTCATTAGTTTAGCTAGTCTATCAGTCAGTCAGTCAATATATCAGTCAGTCCATCAGTCAGTCAGCCAGGCAGTCCACACGTCAGTCAGTAAGTGAGTCAGTCAATCAGCCAGTGAGTCAGTCAGTCTGTCGATATGTGCATGAATTAGTCTGTCAATCGGTCAGTCAGTCAATCAGCCAGCTAATCAGTCAGTCTGTAAGTTAATCTGTCAAAGAGGCACACATTATGTTGTGTCAGTTTGTCAATCAGTTAGCCAGACAAGGGGACAGAGAGAGAGAGGGGGGGAGAGTGTGTGTGTGTGTGTGTGTGTGTGTGTGTGTGTGTGTGTGTGTGTGTGTGTGTGTGTGTGTGTGTGTGAGAGAGAGAGAGAGAGAGAGAGAGAGAGAGAGAGAGAGAGAGAGAGAGAGAGAGAGAGAGAGAGACAGACATTCACACACACACACACACACACACACACACACACACACACACACACACACACACACACACACACACACACACACACACATTACATATTCGTATTACTTTTTCATTCTGAGGACAGGATGAAAAAAAGCTGTCAAGCTTACTCCTTTATCCTCAATAAAGATCATTTTGACTTGACTTGACACACACACACACACACACGCACAGAGAGAGAGAGAGAGAGAGAGAGAGAGAGAGAGAGAGAGAGAGAGAGAGAGAGAGAGAGAGAGAGAGAGAGAGAGAGAGAGAGAGAGAGAGAGAGAGCAGACTGACAGTAAACAGACAGACAGATCGAAAGACAGAAAAGAGTGAGAGAGAAGTGGATAATGTAATGATGGTAATGACAAAGGCAGCGAAGTAGTAACTGGTAATCTGCCTGTTGGCTCACCAGGTCCATAGACCGTTATTGTAACCATGGCAACGACCGAATGGTGGACACAGATGGCACAGCGAGATAATAATGGGAATAGCAAAGCGAGGCTTTATTGAAGAGAGAGAGAGACACAGAGAGAGACAGAGACAGAGAGAGAGACATTGAGACAGATATTGACACACACGCACACATAGAGAAAAGATAAAGCCAAATTTCCATTCGTATAATTTTTTATTTACACGTGTCAAAGAGGCAGACATTCTGTTTGTGAGTCAGTTCATCTTGTACATTGCACTCCCACCCACTCCTCGCTACGTCTCTACACATAACTAAACGAATAAACTAACGTGAAAACTGGAAATGATTCGTGAAAAGTGTGTTTCTTTTTCATGCCATTGTTTAAGTAGGTTTTCAACGACTAACAAATGGCCACAAGGAGATGGTAGCGAAACGAGAAACACGCGGAATAGCATCCACTATAGTTCCTAAATAAGCTGGGTTTGGTATGCTGGTTATAAAGGTAGGATAATGATAAGGAAGTAAATACAAAAACAGACACACTCTTACCCCACCTCTTAACCTCAACTTGCATTCAAAACAAACGAAAAAAACAATAGTTTAAAACATTCCAACACATTCAACTTCGGTTTGGAGAAAATAAAGTATATGTCACAGTAGAAATGGAATCGGAATCCTAAAATCGGAATTCTAATTTCTACTAGTACAAATCAGAATCCCGATTTGCACTGACAGCCATTAGAAAAAGGAATTCAGTACAAATTGGAATCAACATGTTGTTGCAGTTGTAAGAGAAGAAAGACAAAAGCGGGGGGGTGAATTTGATAGTTTGAGAGCACTGATCATTGAATTATATTAACAAAATAGTTGTTAGCTCAGCTATGATCACGCCTGAATATTTTTGAAACGCGAGAACAGTGGTCAAATAACTCACTGGGAAGCTCAGCATAGTTCTGTTAAAATTATTCAAAATTGTCGTCTTCACATCTAACTATCCTGTTTACAATTGTGACCAATTTGTATTATCAATCACTAAAATATAAATTGTGACATCCATCATTTCTTTTCTGCTATGTGTGTGATCTGTGATGTGTGTATCCCATCTGGCAGGTTTTGCTGTTCTAACACAGCCTTTCCTAAACTTCTAAGTCTTATTTAATATAATTTCACCAAAGTTTAGGAGTAGAAAACAAACTTCCAATTTGTACTAAATTCCACTTCACACTGGTTGTCAGTACAGATCGGAATTCCAAATTGTACTAGTAGAAATCAGAATTCCGATTTCTACCGAAGAAAATCTAGTAGGTATTAGAATTCCGATTTCTACTAGTACAAATCGGAATTCTAATTTGTACTAGTATAATTCCGAATCCTACTAAATTCCAGTTTCTACTGTGACATACATAAAGAAACAGAACATTGGCAACAAGAAGATGATAATAATAAAAAAAGAAAAAAAACTAAGAAGAAGGAGAAGAAGAAGAAGAAGAAGAAGAAGAAAAGGTAACTGCAAAAAGGGACAATGCATAATGTAGAGAGACAAACAGGAATATAAACCAATAAAACACTAAGGACGACTCAAAAAGGGACTGAGAAGAAAGCCGTCACTTTTTTCTCATCACTGGAAAGCCAGGGCTGAGTTTGAAAGCCTTCCCAGTTGAACATCCACGCGTTGTACTGCTGATGCCTGCTTTTCGAAGATCTGCTAGCTCTTTCCTGTTTGGAAAATATATCCCAGGTTTTAAAGGCTGCACTGCTGCTGCACTGGCTGAAACTGGATTGACTGCAAAAGCTGACACCCTCTCTCTGGAACTCTTCGTCCTCTGCTCAGGCAGCGCCATCTTTAAAGATACTACTTCCTCGCATTTCTTGATGAACTGCACACGGCACTCTTCCAGATCCACGCGTGCGCGGCACGTGTTGCTCGTGCAGTACGGGGTCACGGGCGTGAAGGTCACTGGGATATTTTTAGGTGCGGGAACGGAAGGGGAAGAAAACCTCACGTGATTTCTGCCGCTCGGGGTGGAATGGTGTTTGGATTGAGTGAGTGCGCTCGGTGCTTTAATTCTCTGTGACCCTTCGCCCAGTTGTGTGGTCATTTCGACCAGTTCTTTTCTGAGCTTGTCGTTGTCCAGCTTGGCTTTCAGGAGGTCCTTGTGGACTTGATCCCTCTCCTGACGCAGTTCGTGACAGTCCCTGTGATTGGCTAGCTGGTCCTCGAGGTCAACTACCATGTCTTTCTGTTGGTTGATCTCAATGTGTTTCTGCTGGAGCTCTGTCTCTAAGAGTTCTTTGGCCTGCACAACAAAAACAACAAACACTCAACATAGCAAACAAAGATAGGATTACTGATCTACAGAATGATGCATCTTGTTGATATGAAGACTTCTATGATACGTACATATTCTGATGATAATAACTTATTTCAGTTCCACAGCATCTTCATAACCCACAATACGTTTTTAAAAACAGTAAAACTGAATTCAAAAAGTAGCCTAACCACGCATTTCTATGGATTCAAACACAGTTGAGTTTTTGTTGGTAATCGCATTATCAATAATTAGACTACTTTTACTATTGCCCCATAATGCTATAATCTTTATTTTCTTGATGGAACATACTCATCTCATTCTAAAGTGTCATAATTTCGAATACGGTTTTCATAATGATCATGATCATCAGCAGCAGCAGCAGCAGTGTCATGTCATCACCGCGTTTTGTCATTATATAATTAAGATAACATTTGACCGACAATGTAAGAATACTATCTAGTTGTATTTTTATTGTCTCCATAGCATCGCCACATTTTATTGACTTTTTCGATGAATAATTCTGCTCATTGTGCTTTTCCTCCAATCTCGAACTTAATCTAAGTTAAAAACAAACCAAACAACATCAACAACAATAACAACAACAAAAGCAAAGCAAAAATCAAAACAACAGACTTACAAACAAAGAAACAACAACAGCAATAAGCCCACTCAGCACACACACAAATCCAAGGCCCGTCATCACCTTCACAACCTCCTTAATCTCTTCTCTCCCTTGCCG
>CM065700.1:23092489-23097489 GCA_017654935.2 Phymorhynchus buccinoides | reverse complement strand
TTGTAGTACACACTGTTTTGTATTTTAGCATGGTTTTGGCTATATATTATTATGTGCTTGATTTTGGGCAGACGGGTGTATCTCTCTATCTACAGTTTTGCATTTTAATATGATTTTTGAAATGATACATGTGTTTGTAATTTCTCTTACTAAAGATAATAAGGTTGCTTTGAGTTTGAGTTGAGTTGAATTGAAGCAACAATTAATAATAACATCACATATTCAAACAATAATTACCAAAATAAATATCACAGATCGAAACTAGTTTGTGGATATGTATGTGAATATGATAACGTTTGAACGGAGGGCCCTGCATGCGGATAGGTAGTTAGGATATCTAGGCCAAATTTGAAAATGAAGGTTATTGCTTGAAGGTCATTGCTCAAAGGTCAAGGTCACTGGAGCAGAATATATACCGCACTGAGCAGAAAATGTGCCGCGCAGTGAAAATGTGGCGCGCGGCTGATGGTATAGCGTCTTAGCGCTTTAGTTTGATATACTTTTCATTGATGCAATAAGACTTAAGGGCCAGCCACATGTCCACTAAAATCGCACGACTGTACGATACGATTGCGTGGTCTCCAAGAACAAATGTGATTGGCGCATCGAGACCACGTGATCGAATCGTATCGTACAGTCATGCGATTTTAGTGGACGTGTGGCTGGCCCTTTGGTTAGACTAGACTGGATTTTGCTGACGTCTTTCATAGCTAAAGTATACAGATTTATTTGATTTTCAGAAAATACTGATACCATACAAAAAAAACTAAATCGTCCATGAACAATTTTATAAAAAGAATGTTCATATGCTTCAAAATAAGATAACATAAATAACACAAGCTCTGGATCAAATCTGATATACATGGAATTAATTTTTATTTTATGATGATTGCCAGACAATAACGTAACCCTAGCAAACAGGGAAACATTTGTGACATTACGATCTGTTATTTGTTTAACATAAAGCAAAATTAAATATTTCAACAATGTACAAAAAAAAGTAAAAATCCAACAACAGATTTAAAAATAAATATGTTGATTATTTAAAATGAAATGAAGTACTTGCTCGCTCATGATTTATTTTCTAAAATGAATTCAGAGTAATCACAGACTGCAATGAGTTACATAATTACTCAGGAAACAAACAATACTTTCAAAGTGATTTTACATACCGTATCCCAGAAGGTGAAAACCAACCAGGCGAGTTTGCGGTACAGTATTGAATCCGTGTCTGCCCTTTGCTTAAATGGCTTTTATCACCGGTTAGCCTGTAGTATAGCCAATAGCAACATGAGAGCTGCACAATAAATGAGTTTCAACAGTAATGGAACATGACGATTCAGCTTTAGTCCTTTGTGGAAGACTGTGATTCTCAAACTAGGGGGCACTGGCTGTTAGTGCTGCAGCCTTTGGGGACCTCCCCGAACGCCAGCTTTCCACACATCTCATTGGCCGATAGAGTGGGGATGTAGCATGAGGCATCTCCACTATAAACACATTTTAGCCCAGCACGCCGGAATAGCAGCTGCCCCCTCCTGCTATCTGGCACTCATAGTCGGACACGACAGACCGGCATGCATTCCGCATGCAGTACAACAAACACAATTGTACAAAAGTAGCCACAGTGTAGTCAGTGTGCAGTGATCATACACAGTGAGGGGCACAGATGCTTAGGGTCTCTGTTCAAAACGACGGCTGTAATGCCAGATGCTTCCAGAAATACCAATCCGTTCCCATGGTAACGACGGCATCAGCTTGACAGAAAGATGAGAGTCTGAGGGAGTGACAGTGTGAGTGAGAGATGAGAGAGAGAGAGAGAGAGAGAGAGAGAGAGAGAGAGAGAGAGAGAGAGAGAGAGAGAGAGAGAGAATGTGTGTGTAAGTGTGTGAGAGACATAGGGGGAGAGAGAGAGAGAGACAGAGACAGAGACAGAGACAGAGAAACAGAGAGACAGACAGAGAGACAGAGACAGACTTCAGACTTCAGACACTTTATTTTACAAGGATAAGAATTTAGGCTGGGCCTAGTCTTCCATTCTGTCCTTGATACTAAGCATGCAACATATAACTAATACTATAAACCAACATTGAGACACAGAAAAATCGTCAACAGAAACAGCAAACAGTAGCAAAAATGCGAACAGTGACATGGTTGGCAGAGCATCAACATCAGTAATAAGAACAAGAAAAACAGAAAACCAAACGATCAAATAAACAAACATAAACATTATTTTAAGAAAACAAGACTAGAACACAACACTATTTCCACCATAATTTACATATGCTACTATCATCACTCGTACTACTATTAATGCCATCGCCACCACACCACTACTACTACTACTACTACTACTACTACTACTACTACTACTACTACTACTACTACTACTACTACTACTACTACTACTACTACTACTACTACTACTACTACTACTACTACTACTACTACTACTACTACTACTACTACTACTACTACTACTACTACTACTACTACTACTACTACTACTACTACTACTACTACTACTACTGTCACCATTTCTAATAATCATAGCATCATAACACAAGTAGTTTAATGTCAATGAAATAAAAAAGGAAAATAATCAGAAAAGAACAATTACATAAGCGTGTGTGTGTGTGTGTGTGTGTGTGTGTGTGTGTGTGTGTGTGTGTGTGTGTGTGTGTGTGTGTGTGTGTGTGTGTGTGTGTGTGTGTGTGTGTGTGTGTGTGTGTGTGTGTGTGTGTGTGTGTGTGTGTGTGTGTGTGTGTGATGAATATGAATGATAACCTGAATTTTCATAGTTTTATAATTTGTTTGTCAGACGGCACGTGGATGACACGGGAACATTCGTCGAACATTGGCGGAGCGACGACGATTGGCTGTTTCACTGGAAAGGTACAACACAGCTTTTGCACTTGCAGTAGGAGTGTTCAATGATGGTGCAAAGACATATGCCAGTGTTATGAAACAACTTGGTCTTCAGATTGGACCGTTTACCCTGGACTGTTTTTCCAACATCGACAAGGAGCGGATACAAGATGCACAAAAGAAGGCTGCCCAAGCAACTCATGAGGCCAGACGGATCCAGAGGAGAAGGAAGAGACTTGCCAGAAATGAAGTCCAAGAGGAGAGGGAGGGGTTCCTATACATAGCAGGGGGGCATTAGAGCAGCACGCATCAGGTAAGATGAATGTTTGTCTTGTCTTATGTCAAATTTGGGGTAGAAAAGTTAACAAAAATTGCGCGTTTTCAATGCTTTTACATGGATATATTCTGAACTATTTAAGAAAGACTTACCAAATTTGGCACACTTATTTGTTAGATCAGTTGCAGGATGCTAAACCTCCCAGACCGTGACTGTAATGTAGGCAAAAGTCAGTGTGTAGCAAGCTGAAGTAATGAAATTTATTAAAATAAATTGCCGATATGGGTATGTACATGACATGGTCATATTTTTACTAACAGCTTGCATAATGTGGTTTAACATCCTCACAAACTCATTATCAAAAACACTGTGAAGTCTCAAAGCTCTTTGCCGTATAGCTTAGATTGTATGTGTGATGGAGTACACAATGCGTTCAGGATATCTGCCAAAGTAAATTTATGCGTTTATTCCTGTAAAAAAAATTCCTCACTAATATCTTAATGAATTTCTATTAATACCTGCATAATGCATGGGGTTTTAGCTATCTCTCATCAAAATTTGGTCAAAATCCACTTACATTTAGTCTATATATCCCAATAATGATTTGGTACCCGTCCTCAGCTAGAACTGCCACCTTACATCAATCAAATTTTAAAGACAAATCAGAAAAAACAAAGTTACACAATCAGTCTAAACCTACAAAGATTGTTCTTGTGTGGTGCATTGAATTCAATGTTTTATTGAATGGAGTTAAGGAGATACCCACGCAGGTTATATTTGAAATTTGATAGGCCTACTGAATAACTTGCTATAACAACTGAAGAAAGTGAATTCCAAACGTGTGGCCCTGAGAAAGAAAAACTTGCTTTGAAAAGGTCAATTCGGGTGCGTGGAAGAACATAATTATCAGAACGATAACTACATGTGGAAGGAGTGAGGAGATTTTCTAGGTATTGGGGCGTCAGGTTAGTGTGAACTTTATACATTAAGACAGCTGTGTTATAATGCAACTGATGTTCAAGCCGAAAAATTGCAAGCTTATGAGACTTATCTGAAGTTGATAGAGACGGATCTGGTAGAATTAGGTTGACCGCTCTGCTGTGGAGCGATGCTAATTTTTTTAAGGTGTTT
The DNA here is from genome assembly GCA_017654935.2 of Phymorhynchus buccinoides. Lineage (NCBI taxonomy): Eukaryota > Metazoa > Mollusca > Gastropoda > Neogastropoda > Raphitomidae > Phymorhynchus > Phymorhynchus buccinoides. Next base: position 23,093,216 of record CM065700.1, on the reverse strand, counting down.
TTTTAGCAGCGCAGGACCATACAGTGGATGCATAGTTGAAGTGCGAGAGGCAGTGGCCATAGACAAACATTTTACGAGCATCTAGGTCCAGATAGACAGACAGAGAGAAAATGACAAACGCAAGGGAAACTCTCTCTGTCTGTTTTTATTGTGGATCATTAAAAAGCGTCAGTTTCTTTGCAGCCAGTAGTCTCTTTCATCATCCAATTATCGACCCTATAATGATGTGCTTAGGCTACATTCCACATGGTATCACAACAGAGAGCAAATGCGTCCTGAACTACCAGACTCACTACTAGCCTACTTGCTGCCTTTATTATTTCGTGGGGTGAAAGCGAAATGGTATTATCAGCTTTCTTCATTCTCTATATGACACCTAGTACCTTCTGGCTTTCATCCTTCCATCGACATTTGTGTCGATATTTTCTTTAGACATCACAACGCTTAACGAGAACAACAAAAGAAACAGCATTTAGTTATGACAACCGAATCCGAATGACACCTATGATTGCATGCTTTGGGCTACTTCGTAGAAGACAGAAAGCATGGACGTGGAGACAGAGATAGACACATAGAGAGAGAGAGAGAGAGAGAGAGAGAGAGAGAGAGAGAGAGAGAGAGAGAGAGAGAGAGAGAGAGAGAGAGAGAGAGAGAGGAGAGAGAGAGAGAGAGACGGAGAGAGAGAGAGAGAGAGAGAGAGAGAGAGAGAGAGAGAGAGAGAGAGAGA
>CM065700.1:22994989-23087489 GCA_017654935.2 Phymorhynchus buccinoides | reverse complement strand
CTGTCCACGACTGACTGCTTGCATGAATCCTGTCCATGCCGGTCTTGGTGGTCGCAGTGGCCAAGATACTTTCCAAGCCAAATCAAGCAAACTTTCAGTATCCTCACATGAAAAATCACGCATAACGTCATACTTGAGCTTCTCCAAACCAGGATCTTGCTTTGCCATGTAGAAATGAATTGGAATCCTGCCTATTTTCTTGATCTCCTTCAAATCCACTGGCTTCCTAGGTACTGCTGTTGTTGTGGTGGTCCTTGACGTGAATGCTGCTATTATACCCATGCCATGAAAAGTGTCAAAACCATCCAAAGTGCAGATATCATGGTCGACGTTATCAGCCACGAATTGCAGGAAATGGTTTCCAGTAATGCCATAAACATGTTTGGATTGGACGTATGCAGCTGACTGCTCAAATTTGTTCATCTCCTTGCAAGATAAAGAAAACCCATGGCGATGCAAACATTCAACCAGCATTGTTGAGGCAAAATGATAGTGCATTTGGATGACCAGACCTATTTGCAATGGAGCAAGAACACTTCTTGGTCGAGCTGCTTGAACAATAGCCTGACCAATTGCAGCAAGCTTGAAGTTGTCCTTTTCATAAACAACTGTCTTCAAAAGAAGTTGCAATGACTCTGGTACCAAGTCTAGATTATTTTCAACTGAAGACATTTCATCAGAACTAGGATATCGTTCTGTTGGTACATGAAGGGCTATGATGTCATGTCACTTCTAATCAGTTTTGCTGCCGCTTCAATCAATCAGTCTGGATTTTTCTGTCTCAGGGTCTTCCGAATCTGGCATTGAAAAATATTCGTCTACAATTTTGGAAGTGTTTGCTAGGAATTGACAACTTTAGCCTTGCCATCAACAGTTGTTATCAAAAGATTGTTGCCAAAGTGTTCTTCTAGCCTCTTTTTCATGTGTATGGTTGTATAAGCATCTTAACAGTACTCGTCCATTTTTTCACACGGTAGTCTGTTCTTCATCACAATTTTCCAGGAAATCACAAACCTTCTAAAAAGCTTCTTGCCTCTTGTTGACCGTTTTTTCAAATGACATTCGGAATCCTTTTGTTTTGCCTTTTTCTCACCCAAAAACTTTGTTGGAACTTGTCTAAATGTCCTGAAATTGATGCTGCATGTCTGATGATAGCTAGCATCTGCTGCACGAAGGTCTGTTATGTATTGGAACGAGCATACACAATTTCTCCCCAACTGTCATTGTCTTTTTGGATTTGTTCTCTTGTTGCTTGAAGGGCGTTTATTTGTGTTCCGGTTTTTACTAAGTGCATTTCCGGACCACGCTTCCTCTTGTTAACTTTTGCAGGCAAGCCACAGAAAAAAACAGTGGTCCCTGTATCGATTAAATTTAAAGCCATCTCCTTTAGATCTTGTCTCTGGACCATTGTCTGACGTGTTTTCTTTTTCTTCTTCTTTATAGCCAGTTCGATGTAGTTCGGATTTATGTAGTTACATCTGCATTTCACATGGTAATCCTCAGAACCTCCCCACGTAATCTGCTGGCGTTTATGACACCTTGGATACCCTTCTGGCTGAGTTCAACAATGTCCCCTCCATTGGATAATGGTTGATTGTAGAAGACACAAAATGTTATCTAATGCTGAATCTGAAGAGAGAGAGAGAGAGAGAGAGAGAGAGAGAGAGAGAGAGAGAGAGAGAGAGAGAGAGAGAGAGAGAGAGAGAGAGAGAGAGAGAGAGAGAGAGAGAGAGAGAGAGAGAGAGAGAGAGAGAGAGAGAGAGAGAGAGAGAGAGAGAGTGAGCACTAGATATTAGACGATCTGACAGTGAACATAAAACTAAACTAGAAAAAGTAGCACCATCATCACCAGCCCGGAAGTAACAACTCTATTGTATTTTTATATAATTCAACTCTCTCTCTCTCTCTCTCTCTCTCTCTCTCTCTCTCTCTCTCTCTCTCTCTCTCTCTCTCTCTCTCTCTCTCTCTCTCTCTCTCTCTCTCTCTCTCTCTCTCTCTCTCTCTCTCTCTCTCTCTCTCTCTCTCTCTCTCTCTCTCTCTCTCACACACACACACACACACACACACACACACACACACACACACACACACACACACACACACACACACACACACACACACACACACACACACACACACACACACACACACACACACACACACACACACACACACACTTGTTGCCTTTTCAATTAAATTAATTACTAAAACATATGTCAAGTTTGATCTTGCATTTTTCATTCTGTAAGCAATCTTTTTATCAAAACTAAATTGTAACCTGTTATATCACTACTAGTAGTGGTTCTTGTAAAGTGCTCCACAAATAAATTGGAAAACAGTTAATTAGAAGCTTACTGTCCTGTTTGCATCCAGCCATGATGACAGTAACTTTTGACATTAGCGGTCTTCCATACTTTTGAAATGCAGCTGAACAAGTTTCGTACAATGCACCTAGTGAACAAGACAGAACGATCGACTAATTAGATTTTATTTTTCATACACATAGATTATATAATAAATGACAATAAATGTGTAAAAACATTGACTTAAATATCAGAAAATCGTTTACTTCTTTGATTCCTATATCTTTTTTTTAATAAATATCATAGTTCACATTAAATTAAAACAAGTTAAAAATTCAGTCATAAACTAATAATGAATTTAATACACGAAAAAAGAAGCAAAAATATAATGCACCTTCTTATACATCTATATCGCTACAAAAATCGGGACTTTCCTGGAGTTGCACTGCCTCCGGGCATTGCCTCCAGGATCGTTCCCACCATCTTTATTAATGTCCCATATGTGTCTGTTTCAGACCGGAGGACGTTAAACGGATTTTCATCCAAAGCAGCACTTAGCTGCAATCTGTGCTTTCTGTGCAAAGTTATTTTATTTCTCTGACATTCCTTTCTCTGGCCCCGTTCTGTTCACAGAAAATGGAAGGGAAAGCTATAAAGAAAACAGTGCTGGGTGAAGACCAGCCGGGCAGTACAAGGTCTGGAATTCATCACCTCCCTGGCATCTCTGGTTAATTGACCCTGTCATCAGTAAAGGGGAGCCCTCCCTAGGGGCTGTGTTCTATAGTTTTCGCTTCAGGTTAAAAAGTGAAGAAAAATTTATTTAAAATCAAATTTTGACTATGTTCCCCCACACCCACAGCGCTAAACTTTGTAGCTTTGAAATCAGCACGATTTATACTAAATTATTAAAAAAAAGAACAGTCGTGCAGCATGCAGTTTTTAGAAAAAAACATTTTACCTCCGCTATTGCATTGGAATACATGGACACCACATCGCATGTCATTACCTTGCATTACAAGAGAACATGCAAAGCAGGCCCTAAGCCATGAAGGAAAATGTAACTTAAATACCTGAGGCTATTGCACGCGCCATTCGTGCTGCTGCCAGAAGACATACCACGCCAGAGGAAGGCTGCAGTGAATGCTTTCTGCACTGCACCAGATAACAAGTTAGTCGTGCTGTGATTTACACGCAGATTTCATTAGATGGAGATAATGACTGATAGTGCGCACGCTTCTGTTCACATAAAGAAAGTCTACAAATCTGATATGTTGTGCCACAAGAACATAATGGATGTGAAGTAGGCGACCTTAAAAGCAACCTGTTTCGATAAACTTGTTGAGAGAGAGAGAGAGAGAGAGAGAGAGAGAGAGAGAGAGAGAGAGAGAGAGAGGAGAGAGAGAGAGAGAGAGAGAGAGAGAGAGAGAGAGAGAGAGAGAGAGAGAGAGAGAGAGAGAGAGAGAGAGAGAGAGAGCGAGCGAGAGAGAGAGAGAGCGAGCGAGAGAGAGAGAGAGCGAGAGGGAGGGAGGGAGGGAGGGGGGGAGGGAGGGAGGGGGAGGGAGGGAGAAAATGTCTGAATGGCTTTTTTTTGGTACCAAACGATTAAGCAATATTAAAACAACGAAAAAAATATAAACGCTTAAACATCACTAAGTTTAACATTCCATCGAAACAATTAATACAAAAAATTAAAATAATATTGTTTAAAACCTAAAATAATGTGACAATAATCCACGCAACAACACCAATGCTGACGACAATAACAATGCCGATATGATGAGAACGACATTATTTATTTATTAAGAAGATCAGGGGGCCTTGATACTTGGTTCTATAGCGCATACGTTTAACCGTTTCAGCGCCAGACATTTTTCAGCCAAAACTTTAAACTTACGTGGGTCGAAAACAGATTTTGTCTGAAATATTGGGGATTCCTCTGTGACATGCATGAAATAGGGCCTGTCCTTACCTCCCAATATTAAGAACATAAGGTCACAAGATAACAGACCCTAATTTGATGCTTTTTAGTAACATGGGTGTTAAATCATTGTGGTGCCAAGAGGCGACAGTGGCGACCTCAGCAAGATACAACATTAGCAAGATGAACAAGAACAATGAACAGGTTTTGGTTGCTTTTCAAGGCGAAATAAACTTTTTCAAAACAAAATAATTAATAATCAGGTTGATGAGTATAGTTTTTCTTCCCCTTTATTTAGATGTTTTCCTTGACACTATTTTGATGGTGTCTGTCTAGTTCAGTTTTTCTCTCTCCCTTCATTTAAAATATAAGGAGGTTGTGTCTTTGTTGTTGTTAGTTTGTCTGTTTGTCAGTATGTACGTGCACAGCATTTACTGTCCGCAGCTTAACTAAATAGAAAGTGAATAGATTTTTTTCTGGGCATAAAGATATAATTTAATACATCTTTCTTCTGTTTTGTTGTTGGTGAAGTAATTCAAATTATAACAACTACGATAACAATTTTAAATTGTACTTTTATTGGAGACAATCTTAAGGTCTGGTACACGTTAACATTATTCATGAGATATTTCTATTTACATTAACATTTCTATTAATATGACTTACAGCTCACTGCGTTGCCATGGGAAAATAGAAATATCTTGTGAATAGTGTTAACGTGTACACAGACCTTTACAAATCAAATCTATGTTTCTTTACGACTTATATTTTTTTAAGATAGATGAAAAATCATCCATGTGGCCGACTGATGAGGGCCATTGACCCTATTCGATTGGGTCTCAACGAATGGGTTCCGGTCCAATTTTTGCCTTTGTTTTTTCTGATCTTTGTGAATGAATGGCGTACACAATTTCCGCGTATCAGTATTTTGGAGTCTCTTTTCCATTTGCTGTTTTTGTTTTGTTTTAATCCGCTTTGAAAATGTGTTTGTTATCTTTTGTGTCTATTTATATATTTTCCAATAGCATAATCATTTAAATGATGTTTTCCCTACTTATAGTCCATGTACAGCTTCGTCTGTAGTGGCAGACCATGACTCTCAGACCAGGGGGCCTACTTATAGCCCATGTACAGCCTCGTCTTTAGTGGAAGACCATGACTCAGACCAGGGGGGCTACTTATAGCCCATGTACAGCTTCGTCTTTAGTGACAGACCATGACTCTCAGACCAGGGGGGCTACTTATAGCCCATGTACAGCCTCGTCTTTAGTGGAAGACCATGACTCTCAGACCAGGGGGGCTACTTATAGCCCATGTACAGCTTCGTCTTTAGTGACAGACCATGACTCTCAGACCAGGGGGGCTACTTATAGCCCATGTACAGCCTCGTCTTTAGTGGAAGACCATGACTCTCAGACCAGGGGGGCTACTTATAGCCCATGTACAGCTTCGTCTTTAGTGACAGACCATGACTCTCAGACCAGGGGGGCTACTTATAGCCCATGTACAGCTTCGTCTTTAGTGGCAGACCATGACTCTCAGACCAGGGGGCCTACTTATAGCCCATGTACAGCTTCGTCTTTAGTGGAAGACCATGACTCTCAGACCAGGGGGCCTACTTATAGCCCATGTACAGCTTCGTCTTTAGTGGAAGACCATGACTCTCAGACCAGGGGGGCTACTTATAGCCCATGTACAGCTTCGTCTTTAGTGGCAGACCATGACTCTCAGACCAGGGGGGCTACTTATAGCCCATGTACAGCTTCGTCTTTAGTGACAGACCATGACTCTCAGACCAGGGGGGCTACTTATAGCCCATGTACAGCCTCGTCTTTAGTGACAGACCATGACTCTCAGACCAGGGGGGCTACTTATAGCCCATGTACAGCTTCGTCTTTAGTGGCAGACAATGACTCTCAGACCAGGGGGGCTACTTATAGCCCATGTACAGCTTCGTCTTTAGTGGAAGACCATGACTCTCAGACCAGGGGGCCTACTTATAGCCCATGTACAGCCTCGTCTTTAGTGGAAGACCATGACTCTCAGACCAGGGGGGCTACTTATAGCCCATGTACAGCTTCGTCTTTAGTGGAAGACCATGACTCTCAGACCAGGGGGCCTACTTATAGCCCATGTACAGCTTCGTCTTTAGTGGCAGACCATGACTCTCAGACCAGGGGGCCTACTTATAGCCCATGTACAGCCTCGTCTTTAGTGGAAGACCATGACTCTCAGACCAGGGGGCCTACTTATAGCCCATGTACAGCTTCGTCTTTAGTGGCAGACCATGACTCTCAGACCAGGGGGCCTACTTATAGCCCATGTACAGCCTCGTCTTTAGTGGAAGACAATGACTCTCAGACCAGGGGGCCTACTTATAGCCCATGTACAGCCTCGTCTTTAGTGGAAGACCATGACTCTCAGACCAGGGGGCCTACTTATAGCCCATGTACAGCCTCGTCTTTAGTGGCAGACCATGACTCTCAGACCAGGGGGCCTACTTATAGCCCATGTACAGCCTCGTCTTTAGTGGCAGACCATGACTCTCAGACCAGGGAGCCTACTTATAGCCCATGTACAGCTTCGTCTTTAGTGGAAGACCATGACTCTCAGACCAGGGGGCCTACTTATAGCCCATGTACAGCTTCGTCTTTAGTGGAAGACCATGACTCAGACCAGGGGGCCTACTTATAGCCCATGTACAGCCTCGTCTTTAGTGGCAGACCATGACTCTCAGACCAGGGGGCCTACTTATAGCCCATGTACAGCCTCGTCTTTAGTGGAAGACCATGACTCTCAGACCAGGGGGCCTACTTATAGCCCATGTACAGCTTCGTCTTTAGTGGCAGACCATGACTCTCAGACCAGGGGGCCTACTTATAGCCCATGTACAGCTTCGTCTTTAGTGGAAGACAATGACTCTCAGACCAGGGGGCCTACTTATAGCCCATGTACAGCTTCGTCTTTAGTGGAAGACCATGACTCAGACCAGGGGGCCTACTTATAGCCCATGTACAGCCTCGTCTTTAGTGGCAGACCATGACTCTCAGACCAGGGGGCCTACTTATAGCCCATGTACAGCCTCGTCTTGAGTGGCAGACCATGACTCTCAGACCAGGGGGCCTACTTATAGCCCATGTACAGCCTCGTCTTTAGTGGAAGACAATGACTCTCAGACCAGGGGGCCTACTTATAGCCCATGTACAGCCTCGTCTTTAGTGGCAGACCATGACTCTCAGACCAGGGGGCCTACTTATAGCCCATGTACAGCCTCGTCTTTAGTGGAAGACAATGACTCTCAGACCAGGGGGCCTACTTATAGCCCATGTACAGCCTCGTCTTTAGTGGCAGACCATGACTCTCAGACCAGGGGGCCTACTTATAGCCCATGTACAGCCTCGTCTTTAGTGGCAGACCATGACTCTCAGACCAGGGAGCCTACTTATAGCCCATGTACAGCTTCGTCTTTAGTGGCAGACCATGACTCTCAGACCAGGGGGGCTACTTATAGCCCATGTACAGCTTCGTCTTTAGTGGCAGACCATGACTCTCAGACCAGGGGGCCTACTTATAGCCCATGTACAGCTTCGTCTTTAGTGGCAGACCATGACTCTCAGACCAGGGGGGCTACTTATAGCCCATGTACAGCTTCGTCTTTAGTGACAGACCATGACTCTCAGACCAGGGGGGCTACTTATAGCCCATGTACAGCCTCGTCTTTAGTGACAGACCATGACTCTTAGACCAGGGGGGCTACTTATAGCCCATGTACAGCTTCGTCTTTAGTGGCAGACAATGACTCTCAGACCAGGGGGGCTACTTATAGCCCATGTACAGCTTCGTCTTTAGTGGAAGACCATGACTCTCAGACCAGGGGGCCTACTTATAGCCCATGTACAGCCTCGTCTTTAGTGGAAGACCATGACTCTCAGACCAGGGGGGCTACTTATAGCCCATGTACAGCTTCGTCTTTAGTGGAAGACCATGACTCAGACCAGGGGGCCTACTTATAACCCATGTACAGCTTCGTCTTTAGTGGAAGACAATGACTCTCAGACCAGGGGGCCTACTTATAGCCCATGTACAGCTTCGTCTTTAGTGGCAGACCATGACTCTCAGACCAGGGGGCCTACTTATAGCCCATGTACAGCCTCGTCTTTAGTGGAAGACCATGACTCTCAGACCAGGGGGCCTACTTATAGCCCATGTACAGCTTCGTCTTTAGTGGCAGACCATGACTCTCAGACCAGGGGGCCTACTTATATCCCATGTACAGCCTCGTCTTTAGTGGAAGACCATGACTCTCAGACCAGGGGGCCTACTTATAGCCCATGTACAGCCTCGTCTTTAGTGGAAGACCATGACTCTCAGACCAGGGGGCCTACTTATAGCCCATGTACAGCCTCGTCTTTAGTGGAAGACCATGACTCTCAGACCAGGGGGCCTACTTATAGCCCATGTACAGCCTCGTCTTTAGTGGCAGACCATGACTCTCAGACCAGGGAGCCTACTTATAGCCCATGTACAGCTTCGTCTTTAGTGGCAGACAATGACTCTCAGACCAGGGGGCCTACTTATAGCCCATGTACAGCTTCGTCTTTAGTGGAAGACCATGACTCTCAGACCAGGGGGCCTACTTATAGCCCATGTACAGCTTCGTCTTTAGTGGAAGACCATGACTCAGACCAGGGGGCCTACTTATAGCCCATGTACAGCCTCGTCTTTAGTGGCAGACCATGACTCTCAGACCAGGGGGCCTACTTATAGCCCATGTACAGCTTCGTCTTTAGTGGAAGACAATGACTCTCAGACCAGGGGGCCTACTTATAGCCCATGTACAGCTTCGTCATTAGTGGAAGACCATGACTCAGACCAGGGGGCCTACTTATAGCCCATGTACAGCCTCGTCTTTAGTGGCAGACCATGACTCTCAGACCAGGGGGCCTACTTATAGCCCATGTACAGCCTCGTCTTTAGTGGCAGACCATGACTCTCAGACCAGGGAGCCTACTTATAGCCCATGTACAGCTTCGTCTTTAGTGGAAGACAATGACTCTCAGACCAGGGGGCCTACTTATAGCCCATGTACAGCTTCGTCTTTAGTGGAAGACCATGACTCAGACCAGGGGGCCTACTTATAGCCCATGTACAGCCTCGTCTTTAGTGGAAGACCATGACTCTCAGACCAGGGGGCCTACTTATAGCCCATGTACAGCTTCGTCTTTAGTGGAAGACCATGACTCAGACCAGGGGGCCTACTTATAGCCCATGTACAGCTTCGTCTTTAGTGGAAGACCATGACTCAGACCAGGGGGCCTACTTATAGCCCATGTACAGCCTCGTCTTTAGTGGCAGACCATGACTCTCAGACCAGGGGGCCTACTTATAGCCCATGTACAGCCTCGTCTTTAGTGGCAGACCATGACTCTCAGACCAGGGGGCCTACTTATAGCCCATGTACAGCCTCGTCTTTAGTGGAAGACAATGACTCTCAGACCAGGGGGCCTACTTATAGCCCATGTACAGCCTCGTCTTTAGTGGCAGACCATGACTCTCAGACCAGGGGGCCTACTTATAGCCCATGTACAGCCTCGTCTTTAGTGGAAGACAATGACTCTCAGACCAGGGGGCCTACTTATAGCCCATGTACAGCCTCGTCTTTAGTGGCAGACCATGACTCTCAGACCAGGGGGCCTACTTATAGCCCATGTACAGCCTCGTCTTTAGTGGCAGACCATGACTCTCAGACCAGGGGGCCTACTTATAGCCCATGTACAGCTTCGTCTTTAGTGGAAGACAATGACTCTCAGACCAGGGGGCCTACTTATAGCCCATGTACAGCTTCGTCTTTAGTGGAAGACCATGACTCAGACCAGGGGGCCTACTTATAGCCCATGTACAGCCTCGTCTTTAGTGGCAGACCATGACTCTCAGACCAGGGGGGCTACTTATAGCCCATGTACAGCCTCGTCTTTAGTGGAAGACCATGACTCTCAGACCAGGGGGGCTACTTATAGCCCATGTACAGCTTCGTCTTTAGTGACAGACCATGACTCTCAGACCAGGGGGCCTACTTATAGCCCATGTACAGCCTCGTCTTTAGTGGAAGACCATGACTCTCAGACCAGGGGGCCTACTTATAGCCCATGTACAGCCTCGTCTTTAGTGGCAGACCATGACTCTCAGACCAGGGGGCCTACTTATAGCCCATGTACAGCTTCGTCTTTAGTGGCAGACCATGACTCTCAGACCAGGGGGGCTACTTATAGCCCATGTACAGCTTCGTCTTTAGTGGCAGACCATGACTCTCAGACCAGGGGGCCTACTTATAGCCCATGTACAGCTTCGTCTTTAGTGGAAGACCATGACTCTCAGACCAGGGGGGCTACTTATAGCCCATGTACAGCTTCGTCTTTAGTGACAGACCATGACTCTCAGACCAGGGGGGCTACTTATAGCCCATGTACAGCCTCGTCTTTAGTGACAGACCATGACTCTTAGACCAGGGGGGCTACTTATAGCCCATGTACAGCTTCGTCTTTAGTGGCAGACCATGACTCTCAGACCAGGGGGGCTACTTATAGCCCATGTACAGCTTCGTCTTTAGTGGAAGACCATGACTCTCAGACCAGGGGGCCTACTTATAGCCCATGTACAGCCTCGTCTTTAGTGGAAGACCATGACTCTCAGACCAGGGGGGCTACTTATAGCCCATGTACAACTTCGTCTTTAGTGGAAGACCATGACTCAGACCAGGGGGCCTACTTATAACCCATGTACAGCTTCGTCTTTAGTGGAAGACAATGACTCTCAGACCAGGGGGCCTACTTATAGCCCATGTACAGCTTCGTCTTTAGTGGCAGACCATGACTCTCAGACCAGGGGGCCTACTTATAGCCCATGTACAGCCTCGTCTTTAGTGGAAGACCATGACTCTCAGACCAGGGGGCCTACTTATAGCCCATGTACAGCTTCGTCTTTAGTGGCAGACCATGACTCTCAGACCAGGGGGCCTACTTATAGCCCATGTACAGCCTCGTCTTTAGTGGAAGACCATGACTCTCAGACCAGGGGGCCTACTTATAGCCCATGTACAGCCTCGTCTTTAGTGGAAGACCATGACTCTCAGACCAGGGGGCCTACTTATAGCCCATGTACAGCCTCGTCTTTAGTGGCAGACCATGACTCTCAGACCAGGGGGCCTACTTATAGCCCATGTACAGCCTCGTCTTTAGTGGCAGACCATGACTCTCAGACCAGGGAGCCTACTTATAGCCCATGTACAGCTTCGTCTTTAGTGGAAGACAATGACTCTCAGACCAGGGGGCCTACTTATAGCCCATGTACAGCTTCGTCTTTAGTGGAAGACCATGACTCAGACCAGGGGGCCTACTTATAGCCCATGTACAGCTTCGTCTTTAGTGGAAGACCATGACTCAGACCAGGGGGCCTACTTATAGCCCATGTACAGCCTCGTCTTTAGTGGCAGACCATGACTCTCAGACCAGGGGGCCTACTTATAGCCCATGTACAGCTTCGTCTTTAGTGGAAGACAATGACTCTCAGACCAGGGGGCCTACTTATAGCCCATGTACAGCTTCGTCATTAGTGGAAGACCATGACTCAGACCAGGGGGCCTACTTATAGCCCATGTACAGCCTCGTCTTTAGTGGCAGACCATGACTCTCAGACCAGGGGGCCTACTTATAGCCCATGTACAGCCTCGTCTTTAGTGGCAGACCATGACTCTCAGACCAGGGAGCCTACTTATAGCCCATGTACAGCTTCGTCTTTAGTGGAAGACAATGACTCTCAGACCAGGGGGCCTACTTATAGCCCATGTACAGCTTCGTCTTTAGTGGAAGACCATGACTCAGACCAGGGGGCCTACTTATAGCCCATGTACAGCCTCGTCTTTAGTGGCAGACCATGACTCTCAGACCAGGGAGCCTACTTATAGCCCATGTACAGCTTCGTCTTTAGTGGAAGACCATGACTCTCAGACCAGGGGGCCTACTTATAGCCCATGTACAGCTTCGTCTTTAGTGGAAGACCATGACTCAGACCAGGGGGCCTACTTATAGCCCATGTACAGCCTCGTCTTTAGTGGCAGACCATGACTCTCAGACCAGGGGGCCTACTTATAGCCCATGTACAGCCTCGTCTTTAGTGGCAGACCATGACTCTCAGACCAGGGGGCCTACTTATAGCCCATGTACAGCCTCGTCTTTAGTGGAAGACAATGACTCTCAGACCAGGGGGCCTACTTATAGCCCATGTACAGCCTCGTCTTTAGTGGCAGACCATGACTCTCAGACCAGGGGGCCTACTTATAGCCCATGTACAGCCTCGTCTTTAGTGGAAGACAATGACTCTCAGACCAGGGGGCCTACTTATAGCCCATGTACAGCCTCGTCTTTAGTGGCAGACCATGACTCTCAGACCAGGGGGCCTACTTATAGCCCATGTACAGCCTCGTCTTTAGTGGCAGACCATGACTCTCAGACCAGGGGGCCTACTTATAGCCCATGTACAGCTTCGTCTTTAGTGGAAGACAATGACTCTCAGACCAGGGGGCCTACTTATAGCCCATGTACAGCTTCGTCTTTAGTGGAAGACCATGACTCAGACCAGGGGGCCTACTTATAGCCCATGTACAGCCTCGTCTTTAGTGGCAGACCATGACTCTCAGACCAGGGGGCCTACTTATAGCCCATGTACAGCCTCGTCTTTAGTGGCAGACCATGACTCTCAGACCAGGGAGCCTACTTATAGCCCATGTACAGCTTCGTCTTTAGTGGAAGACAATGACTCTCAGACCAGGGGGCCTACTTATAGCCCATGTACAGCTTCGTCTTTAGTGGAAGACCATGACTCAGACCAGGGGGCCTACTTATAGCCCATGTACAGCCTCGTCTTTAGTGGCAGACCATGACTCTCAGACCAGGGGGCCTACTTATAGCCCATGTACAGCTTCGTCTTTAGTGGAAGACAATGACTCTCAGACCAGGGGGCCTACTTATAGCCCATGTACAGCTTCGTCTTTAGTGGAAGACCATGACTCTCAGACCAGGGGGCCTACTTATAGCCCATGTACAGCCTCGTCTTTAGTGGCAGACCATGACTCTCAGACCAGGGGGCCTACTTATAGCCCATGTACAGCCTCGTCTTTAGTGGCAGACCATGACTCTCAGACCAGGGGGCCTACTTATAGCCCATGTACAGCCTCGTCTTTAGTGGAAGACAATGACTCTCAGACCAGGGGGCCTACTTATAGCCCATGTACAGCCTCGTCTTTAGTGGCAGACCATGACTCTCAGACCAGGGGGCCTACTTATAACCCATGTACAGCCTCGTCTTTAGTGGCAGACCATGACTCTCAGACCAGGGAGCCTACTTATAGCCCATGTACAGCTTCGTCTTTAGTGGCAGACCATGACTCTCAGACCAGGGGGGCTACTTATAGCCCATGTACAGCTTCGTCTTTAGTGGCAGACCATGACTCTCAGACCAGGGGGCCTACTTATAGCCCATGTACAGCTTCGTCTTTAGTGGCAGACCATGACTCTCAGACCAGGGGGGCTACTTATAGCCCATGTACAGCTTCGTCTTTAGTGGCAGACCATGACTCTCAGACCAGGGGGCCTACTTATAGCCCATGTACAGCTTCGTCTTTAGTGGCAGACAATGACTCTCAGACCAGGGGGGCTACTTATAGCCCATGTACAGCCTCGTCTTTAGTGGCAGACCATGACTCTCAGACCAGGGGGGCTACTTATAGCCCATGTACAGCTTCGTCTTTAGTGGAAGACCATGACTCAGACCAGGGGGCCTTGGCACTGGATCTAAAGGCTCCGCTACACCGCAACTACAATCGTACGACTGTACGCGTATACGATACGATTTGATCACGTGGTCTCATATCGCGAATCACATTTGTTTTTCGAGACCACGTAATCGAATCGTACCGTACAGTCGTACGATTTTTGTTGACGTGTAGCCGAGTCTTAAGTGCTGCAGCCAATGGGATCCGTTGGCCTTTGGGGACCTTCCCCCAGCGTCTACTGTCCTCAATTCCCTTTAGCCGATCGAGTCGGGATGCATGTACCTTGAGCAAGGCATCTGCACTATAAATAAATTATAGCCCAGCCTGAATGTAGCTCCACCCCCCCCCCCACCCCCCACCCCCCAACTCCTTTGCTAACTGGCAGTCATGGTCGGAAACGACAGACAGGCATTCAGAGCCGTGTAGTCGGCTGGCGTGAAACAAACTGAAACCGAGTTGTTGTCCCTTGGTGGAGGTTTGCATTGTGTAAGTGGTTTCGTCTCCCCCCAACACCCCCCCCCCCCCCCACCCCCGCCCTCTTTTTATCCCCTAAGTAAAAGCATATGTTTAACTTTAAGCAAAGATAGAAGAAGTGACATGTTTATGATGCTCTATTTTTGTTTAATCTGTAAGAAATCCCTCGTTCCAAGAAACTCCCTCAAGCAGCGTCAGTCAAAATATTTCAATGTGATCTTAATGCGTTTCGCTATCTGTATGTTTATGGGAGAAACATGTCACTATGGCATGCAATATCAGCTTTCACACCCTTTTCTGAGCGCTATGTTAAAAAAAAAAGTCAGTGAGTGCTTACTGGTTAGGCTAAAGCCTACTTCCCCGACGACTCTGCGTGAAAAAGCACCAGTCTGTCCTGAGATTGAAAATAGTTACCTAAAACTATACAGCTATCCTTGTTTCATGTTTACACCATGTAAACCAAACAGAACAATTAAAACATGTAAAATAAACAGACAAGTAAACAATAAAGTTGAAGTACCTTTATTATTTTGCTGACACCCATACTTTTATATAACGAAAACTCCTGTTAGTCGGCTGATGGTGTTTCAGACAACCATATACATGCACTTACAAACTGAAAAACCCCAACTCATCCCTATTTGTCGACTTGTGTGGATGTTTCGTGCTCCCAAAGTCCATGTTTCAGCCCCCCACAGTCATCGGTTACATACATGCTCTCCCATACACCCAAGGGCAAGAGGTCATGAATTTGAGTGAAAATAGGGCGAAATGTAATGTATTATGAATGTATGCATGTAAACTAAAGTATTTGTATTATATATATTTTGTGAATGCAATTTGTATGTATGTGTAAACATATGTGTATGTAAATATAAGTTAGATGGGTGAGTAGATAAATAGTTGTATGTGTGCGCATGATGTGTTTGGTGTGTGTGTGTGTGTGTGCGTGTGCGTGCGCGCGCGCGCGTGTGTGTGCGCGTGGGTGGGTGTGGGTGTGGGTGTGGGTGACCAAGAATTGTATGTGCGCACGGTGGTTAAAATAGTCGCATATTTTATTTGTTGGCTTTTCTACATACTATGTCTCTGTCTTTATTGTGTTGTTTTGTTGATTGTTTTATCGCTGCAAAAACGTTTTCCTGTAAAATGGACAATAAATATATTGATTGATTGATTGATTGATTGACTGATTGATTGATTGAAACGGTTCTCCTTGGAAGGGCGAAATGGCACTCCTCGCCTAAGGGAGCTCACGTGAGGAAGCATGTTCCCCCTTGTTTAAACGCTTTGAGTTTGTAACAGTATTCTCTTTGTCATTGTTGTCTCTGTTTGTCTTTGTTTGATAATCCTGCCATCTTTGTATTTGTTTTGACTGCCCCTTCTCTGTGTCTGTGTATTTATTATTCTGTCTCTACCCACCCCCGTTCTCACCTCAATCTGCTTTTGTATATAATTGTTTACTTTACATTCTTCTGCCTTTCGGTGTTTTCAAAACACTCGCAAATCTTTCTGTGACACTGTCTGACAAGACAGAGAACACAGAACACTGAACACTGAATGGTTTAATGTTCATGACATAGGCCTTAGGCCCATGTCATGGTGGGCGGCTACGAAAACAGAAAAACAATGCATGAATAAATTCAAACACATGTAATTCACACACACACATACTTACACATGCATGCACACAATCGCGTGCGCACGTACGCACACATACATGCTCGCTCACACAGCGCCCTACAAAGTGCCCCTGCAAAGAGAACATAATCAAACACACAAAATCAATAACAGGATAGATTCATTTTAACATACATGTCACGGGTAAGCCTTGTGGCTGATCAACTATGTCCGTGGTTGGACGTGTGGATTTGTCAGAGTCAATCCTTTGGGGGATTTTCTTCTCTTACCCGTGAATGTTACATCGACCCGTTCCTTGCACGTGGTTCTTGAGAGAAAGAGAAAGTTCGAGCCGTTGTGTGTGTGCGAGATGTTGCTGTTGAGCGAGATTGTTTTTCTAGTTTTTCTTTTTTTTTCATTCTTCAGACAAAATAAAGTTTAAAGACCCCGCATGTCACGTGTCAAAATCACTGTTTTCACGTGTTTTCCCTCTTATAGCTAGTAAGGAATCTTTTAAGAAATCTTTCTAGTATAAGAGGGAATGTGACACGTGACGTGCGGGGTCTTTAAAGAGAAAATGGAGTTTTGCGTCCTCTTGGTCTGAATCAGACACATATGGGACATTTGTAAATACAAATATGGTGGGAACAATACTGGAGGCAATGCCCGGAGGCAGTACGAAACCAGTAAAGTCCCGATTTTTTATTAATACAGATAGCTGTAGCGGTGACCACGCCTCGGTTAAACCTCATCGGCTATGGCACCGCCACAAGTAAAGTCCTTAAAAGTTTAAAGAAACTGTTAATTGGAGGCGGTCAAGAGACCGCCTCCACTTTAGCGTCGGGTAGGGTATCACATGACTTTTGCCTGTGAATGGTCACGTAATTTGGGCCAGTTCCATGGAGGAGCACGTGACCTGCTGGGCGCATCAGAGTTGTCTTCCGTTTGTCATTGAAGTTGTCTGCCCTTTTTAATTGAGCGTGCGACTGGTGCGATCACTGAGAACCTCATGAATATGCATCAGCCTAACAGACTGGTGACCTGAACATGTTAGCCTACAGAGTTAGGCTGTGACTACGTCTCTCTCTCTCTCTCTCTCTCTCTCTCTCTCTCTCTCTCTCTCTCTCTCTCTCTCTCTCTCTCTCTCTCTCTCTCTCTCTGTCTCTCTGTGCCTTGCACGGCTTCCAATTTTGTTTCCACATACTATCTCTTTTTGTCTCTGTCTTTCGCCCTGTCTTTTCCTGCCTCTCTCCCTGCTCTCTGTCTCTGTCTGTCTGTCTCTGTCTGTCTGTCTCTGTCTGTCTGATTGTCTCTCTCTCTCTCTCTCTCTCTCTCTCTCTCTCTCTCTCTCTCTCTCTCTCTCTCTCTCTGTGTAAAGAACATGTATAATGATGTAAAAGCAAGAGTGAGATCAGGGGTAAAGTTATCAGATAGCATTAGGTGTACAAGTGGAGTCAAACAGGGGGACGTTTGTAGTCCTGTTTTGTTTTCATTATTTATCAATGAATTGGCATTAGAAATTATTGAATATGGCAGACATGGAGTAACTTTTGATCTTTTAGAACTGTTTATCTTACTCTTTGCAGACGATATTAGTCTATTGTCAACAACTGTTGTGGGCCTGCAAAGACAATTAAATACCTTACACTCTGCAGCAATTAGATACGAGCTAAAAGTTAATATGAGCAAGACCAATATTATAGTGTTTAGAAAAGGAGGATATTTAGCCCGCTCTGAAAAATGGAAATATGGTGGTGAGAAAATCGTTGTTATTAATGCCTATAAGTATCTTGGTATATATTTCACAACCAAAGTTAGTTTCAGTTATGCTTGTGAGGACATTACAAATAGAGCAAAGAAAGCAGTATTTGCTATTTTCCATATTTTGTATAAGTTGAATTGCAGCTCTTTTAAAATTTTCACGAGTCTATTTGACTCACAGGTTCAGCCAATCTTACAGTATGGAGCAGAAATCTGGGCTTTTGAAAAAGGTGGAATAATAAAGAAAGTACATTTATACGCCTTGAAGCGTTTTCTAAATGTTGACAGTAAAACACCTAATGATTTGATTTATGGTGAGCTCGGACGATACCCGAGTTATCTTAATTTGTATGTTAAATGCATAAAATACTGGTTACATTTAACTAGGATGGGTAATAATAGGATACCCTATAAATGTTATAAAACATTATTAAAGTTATATAAAGATGGAAAAAACACATGGGCTACAAATGTTCGTAAATTTCTAAATTCATATGGGTTTGGATATGTTTGGGATAACCAGGGTGTAGAAAATGTATCAGGCTTTTTTAAATGTTTGAAGCAAAGGATTATTGATTGTAGATGGCAAGACTGGCATAATCATATATATGAAAGTGACAGGTTTGCTCAGTATAGATTATTTAAGCCAGATCATACGTTAGAATATTATATTGAATTAAACATGAATAGATATGCTAAAGCTGCGTTAACAAAATTCAGACTTGGTGTTTCAATAATTGCATGCCATCGTTTAAGATTCAGACATGTAAATAATAATGATTTGATTTGTAGTCTGTGTAACTCAGCAAGAGAAGACGAAGTGCATTTTTTGTTTTGCTGTCCGGTCTTGAACGATCTTAGAATGAAATTCATAAAGCCAAAGTTCTATTCTGACCCATGCAACTTTCGGATGATTCTATTGCTGGCATCAAAACATGAAAAAACTCAGTTGGATTTAGCTTTGTACATCTACGAAGCTAGCAAGAGAATTCATAATGCATTGTCCTAGGCATATATACTTTGATTTAGTAGTACTGCGTTGTGCTGCATTTTTGTATGCACTATTTCAATTATGATGTGTTTGCTTGTTGTTGGCTTCTTCCTTCTTTTTCTTATACAAATTTGTTTTTGTGAACTTCATCAGTATGGCCTTGACCTGATTAAACATTCGTATTCATATTCATATTCATATTCGTATTCTCTCTCTCTCTCTCTCTCTCTCTCTCTCTCTCTCTCTCTCTCTCTCTCTCTCTCTCTCTCTCTCTCTTAACAATGTCTCCACCTGTCTCTCTCTCAGCTTCTTTTTATTTATTTCATTACACAGAAACAGAACTCTCCCTGCCTTCCCCCTTGGTGTGTGCATGTGTCAGCAGACTTGATTCATGGTTTTACAATGCCTCAGTCTGGTGTAGGCTAGAGGGTTAGGTAAATAGTTCAAGTACAGAAAAGTGAAATTTGTGGTTGTCGCAAATACAGACTCTCATAGGAGCGAGCTGCAGATTTGCACGAGCGACAGATTTGCACGCGACAGGCCTACTGTGTGCGTGCATGCCTAGCAGTAGGCCTATTGGTTCTACCACACTTTCTCCACTGGAGTTGGTGTCATCTGCTAAACCTCATTATTCTCTCTCTCTCTCTCTCTCTCTCTCTCTCTCTCTCTCTCTCTCTCTCTCTCTCTCTCTCTCTCTCTCTCTCTCTCTCTCTGCTTTACTCACACTTTCATTGTCCTTCTCTCTCACATACTATCTCTTTTTATCTGTTTCTTTCTTTCTGTCGCTTTCTGTCTCTGTCTCTGCTTTCAGTCTCTTTCTCTCTCTCTCTCTTCTTTTGTTTCATGGAACAGAAACAAAGCTATTTCTTTCTGCCCCCCCCCCCCTACCCATCCTGGGTGTGTGCCTGTGTAGGTGTTAGCCTACTGTGCTGTGATGTTGAGCCATGCTTTTTCTATGCCTAAGTCTCTTCATAGCTTACAACAATGTGTGCGTGTGTGCGTAAGTAGCGTTGCATCCACTGGAGTTCGTGTCGTCTGCTTAAACTTGCATACACCACACTGCTAAAAAAAAATTTTATGATGTATAGCATACGAATAGCATGCAAAAGATTTGGAGAATTTTGAAAGCCAAACGATTTTACATTAAAGTTGTGTATTACGCTTCTGCAAAGAGTATTGTGAAGAAAAAATTTTTTGTGTTGTCTTATACTAAGTAAAAACCAGGCGTGAATTGTATGATGATAACACATTTGACAGTGCTTCATCCTCATTTTGGCATATTTTTTTTTTAAAGTGTACAACCACCATTACTAAACCTTTGCAAAATCACAGAAGTGCATTGCTAAACTTTTGCAAAACAACAGCAATTGCATCGTTACAAAAATAAAAACTGCATTCATCATAAAAATGACAACAAAAAATAAAAGGACTGCACACATAACATTTTTCGTCCTCACCTTTTAGGCGGGAAAAACCTGTACAGGGTCTCAAATGGCACACCGTTAAAGGGGCACCCTGACGGATGAGTTATTGCAAGAAACACGCTGAGGAGTTTTACTCACAACAAAAGAACCAGCTCTTTTTTTTTTTGCTGCACTACAAAAAAAAAGAAAACGCTTCAACCACAATGACTAAGGTGGTGTAGAGTGGCACAGTGGTATCGCGTTCGCTTCATGTCAAGTAAACCCGAGTTCGAACCTGGGTACAAGGGATTTTTTCCTCTCATTCTGCACTAGGCCTTAACGGTCTGAACAAGGAGTCTTTCGGATGAGACGATAAACCGAGGTCCAGTGTGCCCATGCACTTAGCATACGTTAAATCCAGTGGCAACGAAAAAGTTGTAATTTTGTCAAAATCCCCCCCCCCCCCCTCCTCCCTCATCAGTGACAATAATCGCATGCCAATTGTATATTCACCAAACCCTTTATTTTGAAGAAATACTTACGGATGGATTTTGATTCCTCTATCCTCACGTTCATTTATCAGTTGACTATTCCTTGACACCTTCCCCCCTTTCTTTTTCATTGATGCACACACTACCATTGAGAGACTCATGAATATGCGTTAGCCTAGCAACTGACCAAAACAGTTAGGTAGGCTTAGTGATGCGACTCTCTTTGTGCTGTGGTGTTGAGCTATGGAAGCAGGGTCTAGTGCAAAGGTTAGCAGACGGACACAATCAGTTGACAGTGAAAGATGAATATGAGCCAAGTTGGTTGTTTTCAGTTTTATTCACACAACCGTAGGGTAGGCTACCCTACTCTCTTTGTGTTTATGACTCTCTATCTCAAAAGTCGAAGTCTAGTTTCTTTCAGTTTCATGACAACATTAGGATCACAAATACTTTGGAAGACGAATCTCATCTGCTTACAGAACTAAACCGTCATTTTCAGCACTTTACTGTGTTGAACTTCTTTTTTGTTCTTGTCTGAGCGGTCGATGACGAACGTATTTCATGACACGTTCATATTTTATATAACTTTTTTTCTTCTTCTTCTCTAAAATAGCCAACTGCATCACCTTGAAAATATTTTAAAAGACATACATGTTCATACACATTTGAAGTGCAATACACTCTTCTACATAATGTTAACACTGTTTGGCCTCCTTTAGTTGATATTTATCAACTGAATTTTCTTGTTGTTTTATAGCGTGGGTACGAATCGCGGTGTTTTTTTCTGCGCGAGATTTTTCGAGAGGAGTTTTGGGGTATGGGAATCTGGCTGGAAACGTGGCGGAGAGAGCTAGGCTGGGTTTGGGGGTCGTAGCCTGATAGCAAAGTCACTGCTTTGCTTAACCTTCAATGCTACCCAGGACTCGGGGTAGTGGTCTTGGTGCCTTCGTTGGCTTAAGGGAGACGATTGACTGCTTGTTGTGGGCTGGGCAGCCCACGTTGTATAAATGTTTTATAGTCCTTTCAGACAAGAACAGTGGTGAGTTGTATTTCGTAGTTTTCTGGTTGATGCTTTCTTGTTCAAAATGTTGCCTTCCTTTGGTGTTTTGGAGTTGGAGTTAACCGAGGGGAGTTCACTCGTCAGTTAGTAGTGGTATTCTTGGTTTTATAATTTTGTTAGCCTTTTATTTTGAGTTCTCATTCAAATTTGCGGATTATGTTGTTGGATAGGAGGTTTTTTTGTCCATATTTTCAGTGGGCTATCTTTTCACTTATTGTCCTTTTCTCTATCGTTATGGTTTTATTTTCTGGAGTCAGTTTTTTTTCTGGCTTTCAACTTGGGGTTCATCATTGAGTTGGGCGACAGTCTCGTGGTCGAGGTGGTATCCATCAAGGGCTAGTTTTGTGTGTGTAACGTTGTGACTGTTTGTGATTACCTGTTTGTTCAGGATTGGGTTATGATTAATTTTTCGATTTGTTGTTTTGACTAGTAATACTTGGTTTGCTCATTTATTTTTTGATGATGTTATAGATTAGTTCCAAGCTGATGTAATACGTGTGTATATCAGTAGGTGAAGATTGTCACTAGCTATGGAACGTGTGAGTTTGAGTTCTTTGGAAAGTACGAGACTGATGTGTGATAGTGTCATTGGGTGAGTGGTGTGGTTGGTGTGCGCCTGGAAGGGTATGACTGGAAGTGTGAGTGGGAGACCCTTGTGGACAAGATACTCACCTCTCCGGTGCAGCTTGTTTGTTTTCTGGGAAGGTGTTGACGGCCTGAGGGACCACGTGACGGGTGAAGAACTCTACCCGCATCAACCTGCCCTTGTTAAGCCGCGCTGCTGATTATCGACTATGAAACCGGAGGCCCCAGATTATCATATCTACTGACAACTGCTGAACCGCTGGCACCTGCTCAAAATTGTGGTTACCCGGACGACGTGTGAAGAGGTTCTGGATGCGAGGCATCCAGGGACATTCCTTATCTGATGAGTATTTTCACGTTTTCTACTATGTCTAGTCAAATGCCTACAAGGGCGCGAACTGCCATTACTATCCACCCATCAGTCCAGGGTTTTTTCTTACGAGAAAAGAAAACGGACTCTTGTTTCCTATTTTGTCAATTAAGTGCTAGCCAGCCAAGTGTCGCCGATCCTTTGTGTGGTTGTCCAGGACGGGACAGTTCCATGTGATCTGGTACATTCTCCAGGTCAGAGTGTTTGGGAATGTTTCCTTTTGACAGGATAATTCACTGTTCTGGTGCAGGCATTTTGTCTTTGGTGTTTTTGTGTGAATTATTTTAATTTGTTTTTCCTTTCTTTTCTTAACTTGCAAAATGAAGCCTGTATTGTCACTGTATCAGTGTGTGTATTTGCGCGTTTGTGAGCGGTTTGGGATTGACCTCGATCCTCCACTTAGAACCCGGAAACATCCCCAGTATATTAGCATAGGTTCCTGGAACAATTGCATGTGACAATACAGATACAAAGGACAACAGAGAGAGAGAGAGAGGGAGGAGAGATATGGAGAGAGAGAGGGAGGGAGAGAGAGGGAGAGAGAGGGGGGGAGGAGAGAGAGACTATTCACAAAGTTTACTGATCCGGGCCCATGTCAGAGGGGATGGGGTTACAAAAGGAAAAACAACAATGACAACAAATCATCAGCACAACGAGAGAGAGAGAGAGAGAGAGAGAGAGAGAGAGAGAGAGAGAGAGAGAGAGAGAGAGAGAGAGAGAGCGAGAGAGAGAGAGAGAGAGAGAGAGAGAGAGAGAGAGAGAGAGAGAGAGAGAGAGAGAGAGCGCGCGTGCGCGCGCGAGAGAGAGAGATATATATATATATAGTTTGCTTTGATAAAGCTTTTCTGTGTCCAATGTCTTTATTTGTGAACCTCAGAAACAAAACCAGTTAACGTTCCTTGTATAAAAATTAAAAAAAAATCATATAAATTGTGCTGATTTACTTATATATATGTGGACATTCTTTGCAGGCCGATATGCAGACTGAAGAGTCTTTCTCAAAGACGAAACAGCTGTCTTTGCATAGGCATTGTCTATCTCCCCCATTGGGAGAAAAAGTAAATCAGCACATTATTTTCTTTTATTCTTTTCATAACACAAAACAAATCGTAAAGTTAAAATTAAATTTATTGAGTTTCTCTCTTAGGTTCACAAACTTATACATTGGACACAAACAAAGTTTTATTAAAGCAAACTATATATATAAGAGGAAAGTTTAATGGTGTGGTTGTTTTTTCTTCTTCAATTCTTGTACGTTTATATATATAAAGAGGACAACTATTCTCTTGTAGAAAGTCTTCTAGCTCAGCTTGGACATTCACTGTGGACATTCTTTGCAGGCCGACATGCAGACTGAAGAGTCTTTCACGAAGACGAAACAGCTGTCTTTGCATAGGCATTGTCTATCTCCCCCATTGGGAGAAAAAGTAAATCAGCACATTATTTTCTGTTCAGAACACAAAACAAATCGTAATGTTAAAGTTAAAGTAATCGAGTTTGTTTCTTAGGTTTACAAAACATACACTGGATGCAAAAAAAGTTTTATCAAAGCAAATTATAGATATACATAAGAGGAAAGTTTAATGGTGTGTTTGTTTTTTCTTCTTCAATTTTTGATCGCTTATATTATCTTACTACGAAGAAGGAAAGCGCATCAGTCTACCTGATCCAAGCACACCTCTCTACATTCCTCCTCACCGGGTGTCTGTTGGTGTTAACTACGATATCTGTGACCTCCCTTTTTGAATCCTTCACTGGATCCACCAACATG
This sequence comes from Phymorhynchus buccinoides, assembly GCA_017654935.2. NCBI lineage: Eukaryota > Metazoa > Mollusca > Gastropoda > Neogastropoda > Raphitomidae > Phymorhynchus > Phymorhynchus buccinoides. Next base: position 23,062,919 of record CM065700.1, on the reverse strand, counting down.
GCATTCCATCTCTTTTCGTCTCTTCGAGGGATTGTAATTTTAGAACATTATTATTTTTGTTATTTTACATAAGATGTTTACCATTTCTTTTGAATTAAGTGCTGGTTTGCTTGTATTGTGGACTTTCAATCTGGTGCAAAGAGGACAACTATTCTCTTGTAGAAAGTCTTCTAGCTCAGCTTGGACATTCACTGTGGACATTCTTTGCAGGCCGACATGCAGACTGAAGAGTCTTTCACGAAGACGAAACAGCTGTCTTTGCATAGGCATTGTCTATCTCCCCCATTGGGAGAAAAAGTAAATCAGCACATTATTTTCTTTTCAGAACACAAAACAAATCGTAAAGTTAAAGTTAAAGTAATCGAGTTTGTTTCTTAGGTTTACAAAACATACATTGGATACAAAAAAAGTTTTATCAAAGCAAATTATATATATACATAAGAGGAAAGTTTAATGGTGTGTTTGTTTTTTCTTCTTCAATTTTTGATCGTTTATATATATATATATATATATATATATAAACGTACAAGAATTGAAGAAGAAAAAACAACCACACCACCAAACCTTCCTCTTATACATACAGCCTGCTTTAATAAAACTTGTTTTGTGTCCAATATTTAAGTTTGTGAACCTAAGAAAGAAACTGAATAACTTTAATTTTAACTTTACGATTTGTTCTGTGTTCCGAAAAGAACAAAAGAAAGTAATGTGCTGATTTACTTTTTCTCCCAATGGGGGAGGCAGACAATGCCTATGCAAAGACAGCTGCCTCGTCCCCGAGAAAGACCCCTCAGTCTGGACTTTCTACAGGAGAAAGGTTGTCCTCTTTGCACCAGATTGAAAGTCCACAATAAAAGCAAACCAGCACTTAATTCAAAAGAAATGGTAAAAATCTTGTGTAAAATAACAAAAATAATAATGTTCTAAAATTACAATCCCTCGAAGAGAGTAGAAGAGATGGGATGCCATGTTGGTGGATCCAGTGAAGGATTCAATAAGGGAGGTCATAGAAATCGTAGTAAACACCAACATACTCCCGGTGAGGAGGAATGTAGAGAGGTGTGCCTGGATCAGGTAGACTGATGCGCTTTCCTTCTTCGAAGTATGATATAAACGTACAAGAATTGAAGAAGAAAAAACAACCACACCATTAAACTTTCCTCTTATATATATAGCCTGCTTTAATAAAACTTGTTTTGTGTCCAATATTTAAGTTTGTGAACCTAAGAAAGAAACTGAATAACTTTAATTTTAACTTTACGATTTGTTCTGTGTTCCGAAAAGAACAAAAGAAAATAATGTGCTGATTTACTTTTTCTCCCAATGGGGGAGATAGACAATGCCTATGCAAAGACAGCTGCCTCGTCCCCGAGAAAGACCCCTCAGTCTGCACACCGGCCTGCAAAGCATGTCCACAGTGAACATTCAAACTGAGCTAGAAGACTTTCTACAAGAGAAAGGTTGTCCTCTTTGCACCAGATTGAAAGTCCACAATAAAAGCAAACCAGCACTTAATTCAAAAGAAATGGTAAAAATCTTGTGTAAAATAACAAAAATAATAATGTTCTAAAATTACAATCCCTCGAAGAGAGTAGAAGAGATGGGATGCCATGTTGGTGGATCCAGTGAAGGATTCAATAAGGGAGGTCATAGAAATCGTAGTAAACACCAACATACTCCCAGTGAGGAGGAATGTAGAGAGGTGTGCCTGGATCAGGTAGACTGATGCGCTTTCCTTCTTCGAAGTATGATATAAACGTACAAGAATTGAAGAAGAAAAAACAACCACACCACCAAACCTTCCTCTTATACATACAGCCTGCTTTAATAAAACTTGTTTTGTGTCCAATATTTAAGTTTGTGAACCTAAGAAAGAAACTCAATAACTTTAATTTTAACTTTACGATTTGTTCTGTGTTCTGAAAAGAAAAAAAGAAAATAATGTGCTGATTTACTTTTTCTCCCAATGGGGGAGGCAGACAATGCCTATGCAAAGACAGCTGCCTCGTCCCCGAGAAAGACCCCTCAGTCTGCACACCGGCCTGCAAAGCATGTCCACAGTGAACATTCAAACTGAGCTAGAAGACTTTCTACAAGAGAAAGGTTGTCCTCTTTGCACCAGATTGAAAGTCCACAATAAAAGCAAACCAGCACTTAATTCAAAAGAAATGGTAAAAATCTTGTGTAAAATAACAAAAATAATAATGTTCTAAAATTACAATCCCTCGAAGAGAGTAGAAGAGATGGGATGCCATGTTGGTGGATCCAGTGAAGGATTCAATAAGGGAGGTCATAGAAATCGTAGTAAACACCAACATACTCCCGGTGAGGAGGAATGTAGAGAGGTGTGCCTGGATCAGGTAGACTGATGCGCTTTCCTTCTTCGAAGTATAATATAAACGTACAAGAATTGAAGAAGAAAAAACAACCACACCACCAAACCTTCCTCTTATACATACAGCCTGCTTTAATAAAACTTGTTTTGTGTCCAATATTTAAGTTTGTGAACCTAAGAAAGAAACTCAATAACTTTAATTTTAACTTTACGATTTGTTCTGTGTTCCGAAAAGAACAAAAGAAAGTAATGTGCTGATTTACTTTTTCTCCCAATGGGGGAGGCAGACAATGCCTATGCAAAGACAGCTGCCTCGTCCCCGAGAAAGACCCCTCAGTCTGCACACCGGCCTGCAAAGCATGTCCACAGTGAACATTCAAACTGAGCTAGAAGACTTTCTACAAGAGAAAGGTTGTCCTCTTTGCACCAGATTGAAAGTCCACAATAAAAGCAAACCAGCACTTAATTCAAAAGAAATGGTAAAAATCTTGTGTAAAATAACAAAAATAATAATGTTCTAAAATTACAATCCCTCGAAGAGAGTAGAAGAGATGGGATGCCATGTTGGTGGATCCAGTGAAGGATTCAATAAGGGGAGGTCATAGAAATCGTAGTAAACACCAACATACTCCCAGTGAGGAGGAATGTAGAGAGGTGTGCCTGGATCAGGTAGACTGATGCGCTTTCCTTCTTCGAAGTATGATATAAACGTACAAGAATTGAAGAAGAAAAAACAACCACACCACCAAACCTTCCTCTTATACATACAGCCTGCTTTAATAAAACTTGTTTTGTGTCCAATATTTAAGTTTGTGAACCTAAGAAAGAAACTGAATAACTTTAATTTTAACTTTACGATTTGTTCTGTGTTCCGAAAAGAACAAAAGAAAGTAATGTGCTGATTTACTTTTTCTCCCAATGGGGGAGGCAGACAATGCCTATGCAAAGACAGCTGCCTCGTCCCCGAGAAAGACCCCTCAGTCTGCACACCGGCCTGCAAAGCATGTCCACAGTGAACATTCAAACTGAGCTAGAAGACTTTCTACAAGAGAAAGGTTGTCCTCTTTGCACCAGATTGAAAGTCCACAATAAAAGCAAACCAGCACTTAATTCAAAAGAAATGGTAAAAATCTTGTGTAAAATAACAAAAATAATAATGTTCTAAAATTACAATCCCTCGAAGAGAGTAGAAGAGATGGGATGCCATGTTGGTGGATCCAGTGAAGGATTCAATAAGGGAGGTCATAGAAATCGTAGTAAACACCAACATACTCCCAGTGATGAGGAATGTAGAGAGGTGTGCCTGGATCAGGTAGACTGATGCGCTTTCCTTCTTCGAAGTATGATATAAACGTACAAGAATTGAAGAAGAAAAAAACAACCACACCACCAAACCTTCCTCTTATACATACAGCCTGCTTTAATAAAACTTGTTTTGTGTCCAATATTTAAGTTTGTGAACCTAAGAAAGAAACTGAATAACTTTAATTTTAACTTTACGATTTGTTCTGTGTTCTGAAAAGAACAAAAGAAAGTAATGTGCTGATTTACTTTTTCTCCCAATGGGGGAGATAGACAATGCCTATGCAAAGACAGCTGCCTCGTCCCCGAGAAAGACCCCTCAGTCTGCACACCGGCCTGCAAAGCATGTCCACAGTGAACATTCAAACTGAGCTAGAAGACTTTCTACAAGAGAAAGGTTGTCCTCTTTGCACCAGATTGAAAGTCCACAATAAAAGCAAACCAGCACTTAATTCAAAAGAAATGGTAAAAATCTTGTGTAAAATAACAAAAATAATAATGTTCTAAAATTACAATCCCTCGAAGAGAGTAGAAGAGATGGGATGCCATGTTGGTGGATCCAGTGAAGGATTCAATAAGGGAGGTCATAGAAATCGTAGTAAACACCAACATACTCCCAGTGATGAGGAATGTAGAGAGGTGTGCCTGGATCAGGTAGACTGATGCGCTTTCCTTCTTCGAAGTATGATATAAACGTACAAGAATTGAAGAAGAAAAAACAACCACACCATTAAACCTTCCTCTTATACATACAGCCTGCTTTAATAAAACTTGTTTTGTGTCCAATATTTAAGTTTGTGAACCCAAGAAAGAAACTGAATAACTTTAATTCCAACTTTACGATTTGTTCTGTGTTCCGAAAAGAACAAAAGAAAGTAATGTGCTGATTTACTTTTTCTCCCAATGGGGGAGGCAGACAATGCCTATGCAAAGACAGCTGCCTCGTCCCCGAGAAAGACCCCTCAGTCTGCACACCGGCCTGCAAAGCATGTCCACAGTGAACATTCAAACTGAGCCAGAAGACTCTCTACAGGAGAAAGGTTGTCCTCTTTGCACCAGATTGAAAGTCCACAATAAAAGCAAACCAGCACTTAATTCAAAAGAAATGGTAAAAATCTTGTGTAAAATAACAAAAATAATAATGTTCTAAAATTACAATCCCTCGAAGAGAGTAGAAGAGATGGGATGCCATGTTGGTGGATCCAGTGAAGGATTCAATAAGGGAGGTCATAGAAATCGTAGTAAACACCAACATACTCCCGGTGAGGAGGAATGTAGAGAGGTGTGCCTGGATCAGGTAGACTGATGCGCTTTCCTTCTTCGAAGTATGATATAAACGTACAAGAATTGAAGAAGAAAAAACAACCACACCACCAAACCTTCCTCTTATACATACAGCCTGCTTTAATAAAACTTGTTTTGTGTCCAATATTTAAGTTTGTGAACCCAAGAAAGAAACTGAATAACTTTAATTCCAACTTTACGATTTGTTCTGTGTTCCGAAAAGAACAAAAGAAAGTAATGTGCTGATTTACTTTTTCTCCCAATGGGGGAGGCAGACAATGCCTATGCAAAGACAGCTGCCTCGTCCCCGAGAAAGACCCCTCAGTCTGCACACCGGCCTGCAAAGCATGTCCACAGTGAACATTCAAACTGAGCCAGAAGACTCTCTACAGGAGAAAGGTTGTCCTCTTTGCACCAGATTGAAAGTCCACAATAAAAGCAAACCAGCACTTAATTCAAAAGAAATGGTAAAAATCTTGTGTAAAATAACAAAAATAATAATGTTCTAAAATTACAATCCCTCGAAGAGAGTAGAAGAGATGGGATGCCATGTTGGTGGATCCAGTGAAGGATTCAATAAGGGAGGTCATAGAAATCGTAGTAAACACCAACATACTCCCAGTGATGAGGAATGTAGAGAGGTGTGCCTGGATCAGGTAGACTGATGCGCTTTCCTTCTTCGAAGTATGATATAAACGTACAAGAATTGAAGAAGAAAAAACAACCACACCACCAAACCTTCCTCTTATACATACAGCCTGCTTTAATAAAACTTGTTTTGTGTCCAATATTTAAGTTTGTGAACCTAAGAAAGAAACTGAATAACTTTAATTTTAACTTTACGATTTGTTCTGTGTTCTGAAAAGAACAAAAGAAAATAATGTGCTGATTTACTTTTTCTCCCAATGGGGGAGGCAGACAATGCCTATGCAAAGACAGCTGCCTCGTCCCCGAGAAAGACCCCTCAGTCTGCATATCGGCCTGCAAAGTTTGTCCACAGTGAACATTCAAACTGAGCTAGAAGACTTTCTACAGGAGAAAGGTTGTCCTCTTTGCACCAGATTGAAAGTCCACAATAAAAGCAAACCAGCACTTAATTCAAAAGAAATGGTAAAAAATCTTGTGTAAAATAACAAAAATAATAATGTTCTAAAATTACAATCCCTCGAAGAGAGTAGAAGAGATGGGATGCCATGTTGGTGGATCCAGTGAAGGATTCAATAAGGGAGGTCATAGAAATCGTAGTAAACACCAACATACTCCCAGTGAGGAGGAATGTAGAGAGGTGTGCCTGGATCAGGTAGACTGATGCGCTTTCCTTCTTCGAAGTATGATATAAACGTACAAGAATTGAAGAAGAAAAAACAACCACACCACCAAACCTTCCTCTTATATATATAGCCTGCTTTAATAAAACTTTTTTTGTGTCCAATATTTAAGTTTGTGAACCTAAGAAAGAAACTGAATAACTTTAATTTTAACTTTACGATTTGTTCTGTGTTCCGAAAAGAACAAAAGAAAGTAATGTGCTGATTTACTTTTTCTCCCAATGGGGGAGGCAGACAATGCCTATGCAAAGACAGCTGCCTCGTCCCCGAGAAAGACCCCTCAGTCTGCACACCGGCCTGCAAAGCATGTCCACAGTGAACATTCAAACTGAGCTAGAAGACTTTCTACAAGAGAAAGGTTGTCCTCTTTGCACCAGATTGAAAGTCCACAATAAAAGCAAACCAGCACTTAATTCAAAAGAAATGGTAAAAATCTTGTGTAAAATAACAAAAATAATAATGTTCTAAAATTACAATCCCTCGAAGAGAGTAGAAGAGATGGGATGCCATGTTGGTGGATCCAGTGAAGGATTCAATAAGGGAGGTCATAGAAATCGTAGTAAACACCAACATACTCCCGGTGAGGAGGAATGTAGAGAGGTGTGCCTGGATCAGGTAGACTGATGCGCTTTCCTTCTTCGAAGTATGATATAAACGTACAAGAATTGAAGAAGAAAAAACAACCACACCACCAAACCTTCCTCTTATACATACAGCCTGCTTTAATAAAACTTGTTTTGTGTCCAATATTTAAGTTTGTGAACCTAAGAAAGAAACTGAATAACTTTAATTTTAACTTTACGATTTGTTCTGTGTTCCGAAAAGAACAAAAGAAAAATAATGTGCTGATTTACTTTTTCTCCCAATGGGGGAGATAGACAATGCCTATGCAAAGACAGCTGCCTCGTCCCCGAGAAAGACCCCTCAGTCTGCACACCGGCCTGCAAAGCATGTCCACAGTGAACATTCAAACTGAGCTAGAAGACTCTCTACAAGAGAAAGGTTGTCCTCTTTGCACCAGATTGAAAGTCCACAATAAAAGCAAACCAGCACAAAAGAAATGGTAAAAATCTTGTGTAAAATAACAAAAATAATAATGTCCACAAGAGAGTAAAAGCAAACCAGCACTTAATTCAAAAGAAATGTGTAAAAATCTTGTGTAAAATAACAAACCACTTAACGGTCTTGTGTTGCAACGGTCTTGTGTTGCACTGTTTGAACAGGTAAACCATCGTATCTGATGCATGAAACACATCCTGACTGGGCACCTTCCCTTCACCTTGGTCACGCAGAAACGAAGGAATCAAACCAAAGCCGTCATCAACGACAGCAAGCAAGGAATAAGCAGAAAGTGAAACAGTCTTTCCATCAAGAAAGTTCAACAGAACATCAAGAAGACACCCAGGAGCATGTGGCCGAAGCAGTTGGACCAGCAGAGGACACAGAAATGTTAGAAGCTGGTGGTTTGGAAGAGCCAAAAACATGTTGTCAGGAAATTCAGACTGACTTGACTAGTTCTGACATCACTGGAATGAATGATGAGATTAACAGACTTTTAGAGGAAAACCGAAACTTGAAAAAACAGCTGGAAAAAAAGCTGATTAGCCCAGAATCCTTTCAAGATGATGACCAGAAAGTAAAATTTTATACAGGGCTACCCAGTTTTGCCACTTTGATGACTCTTTTCAATTTTCTAAGGCCTAACCTCCCAAAGAGAGCTTTGTCGCAATTCCAACTGCTCATGGTTACATTTATGAGGCTGCGATTAAATCTACCCCTGCAGCACATAGCCTATATCTTTGGACTTCACAGGACTACTGTTTCAAGTGCTTTTATGGACACCGTCAGTGTTATGTACACTCAAATGTCATTTCTTGTCCGCTGGCCAGAACGTAAAATGCTACGAACAAGTATGCCACATCAGTTTGTAGAAGCTTTTGGGAACAAAGTTGCTGTAATCATTGACTGTTTTGAAATTTTCATAGAAAAACCATCAAATTTACATGCTAGAGCAGTTACGTTCTCTACATACAAACACAACAACACACAAAAATACCTTATAGGGATCACGCCAAAGGGGCTAATTTCTTTTATATCCAAGGGATGGGGGGGACGTGCTAGTGACAAAATGATCACAGAGAACAGTGGATTTTTAAACCATTTGCTGCCAGGAGATATGGTTCTAGCAGACCGTGGATTTGATGTATCAGATAGTGTGGGAATGATGTGTGCTGAAGTGAAAATACCAGCCTTCACCAAGGGAAAATGCCAAATGCATGCAAAAGATGTGGAAGAAACCAGAAAGATAGCACACCTTAGGATTCATGTGGAGAGAGTTATTGGAAATTTGGGAAACAAGTACAGCCTCTTAACAGAAACTGTTCCCATCCATTTGATATTGCCTTGTGAAGGAGAAGGTGTAACGTTTTTGGACAAAATTGTGAGAGTCTGCTGTGCATTAACCAATATGTGTCCCAGTGTTGTGTAGTTTCTGTTTTTGTTCTGTCATCATAAAATGTGATAAAGCCTGGGGTACACTATCAGTATCTTTCTGGATTGTTGTACATCTTTGACTTTCAGAAGGGAAAGTATGAAACTAAGGCTGACACTTGAAAGGTAAAGCCTCAGTTATTTAAATATTTACAGAATGCAAGCAGTAAATATTTTTCAAAATATTTTTTAAACAACCGTATGCTTATATTCTGATAACCCTTGTCACATTCTCACTGAAAGACAGAGAGAGAGAGAGAGAGAGGAGGAGCGTTAATCAGTCATACATACGAATAAAAACAGAAGCATGAAATACGAACTGGATGATATAATCTTTTGAATCAACAAAGTATACAAAATAAACAAATCAACAAATGCGCGCTTAAAAGAACAGTGACGATAAAAATATAATAAAGAAATATGATTAGTCTAAACTTAGGTAATAATTAAACAAAATAAAAGTTATTTACAGAAACAGACTCGCTTCACTACACAACCTTTCACCACCCTGGTCCACCGCGCACTGCCGGATACCTCATACACACTTCAGTCTCCATCAACTTATGAACTATTCTCCCGCAAAGAAATCATCCAATCAAACTACAACAAGAATATCTCCATCAAACCACAAGTACACACACAAAAATATATTAACAGTAACACCTATACTAAGTAACAAAACAGCCACTTTTGTGACAGCCTTCTGTTTCTAATTAGTTCTTGGCCTTGTACTTTTATATCGTCCTCAAATCCCTTTGGCCGAGAGTGTGACGTTTTCTCCACTATAAACAAATTGTAGCCCAGCCTGCATAGCAGCGGCCCCCTGCTATCTGGCAGTCACTGAATTTCGAAGACACCAAATCTGAGCAATGAGAAAATGTTGAAGTATTGAACTAACAACAAATCAAAATAGATTACAAGTAAGAAAGGCCAAAAAAAAGCACAAAACACACTCTGCAGTTTCCCATATTTACACGTTGCATGATTTCAAGTGAAAATACACCTTCACATAAAATGTATTGATATATTAAAAAACATCATATGTTAGTAACAAAGTCACAACTAAAAAAATTCATTACTAAATGAAGCACAAGTTTCCAACATTTACAGTCAATTAAAACGAAAAAATAATAAAATGATATCCTATGTTAATAATAACCTCTCTCTTACTTTCTTTATGCCTCTCTCTCTCTCTCTTAAATCTTAATGGCAAGTATGAAAAATATGTATTAAAAATGTATTACCAACAAACAGAAAAATTTGACTTCCTTATGTGGATTTTTAAACAGTGAAAGTTGTTTTGTGTCCTACATTATTATATGATGTGTACTTTCTTTATTAAAGGGTGAAAGATGATGTCCTGTGACCTACGTTTTAATGTGTGTGCAGTTGTTGTTTTAGTGCTAATGGGCCTGTATTCACCTTGAGATAGTATGAGACATCCTTCTAAAGCAGTAGGATTAATATGACTTTAGGACTTTTAATAGAATTTCTAATATATATGATGATGATAAGTCTCAGACTATCTCAGTGTGAATACAGAACCTGGTGACGATATCCTGGTGTGTGTGTGTGTGTGTTTTGCTGTATATACATGAATGGGATGTGCAAATTAAACACCAGATTTCTGGCATATATCTTTGATAAAGACTTAAACTAAGACTTTAAAAAAATCATCAAAAATGAGGTCTTATAACGGAGGGGTCTTACAAGGGATGTAATTTGAATACTTACAAAGAAGGACAATGTCTTAGAGAAATAGGTCATGTGGGAAGGAGTCTTATAAAGGGAGGTCTTATAAGGGAGGTTCCACTGTATTCTTGACATGCATTCTTAGGTTTTTGTTACCCACTTGCTGAAACTGAAAGTAATACATTTGTGACCCAGATTGACTAATGGTTTGATTTGACCCAAAAAAAAATTTTTTTGGATACAGTTGATTCCTGATAACTCTAAAACGGATAACTTAAAAACACTGGATAACACACAATAGTTTTCTTGTCCCTTATGATTAAATATCTTTTTAATTAAAAACATTGGCTATCTCAAATGTAGTATATAAGATAATACAGCAATACAGTGGAGTACATTTACCACAAGATTTATGAAAAAATTTTGTGTGTGTTAAGGGGCACCCTGACGAATGCGTTTTTGTAAGAAACATGTCGAGATCACCAGGAAAACACCCTTTACAGAGATTGCAACACTCACTTTGCTCTGGTTTCCAAAAACTCAAACCGTCAAATCGGTGATTCCTCCTTGGCGGAGGTGCTGGAAGTAAAATTCTTTCATCCAAAGAGAAGACGTGTTCCTTGCAAAAACTCATCCGTCAGGGTACACCTTTAACCACTAAACCAGTATATTGTGTTAAGCGAGTAATAATAAAGTGGGTTTCATAGGTTCAAAAATATTTCAACTTATTTTCAGAGAAAAATGCTTTTCTCACATTGCCATGCCTGGATAGAAAGCACACACACACACACAAACAAACACACATGACTTTGCTCACTACAGCAACAAAGCCACTGCCTCATTTTGTCTTGGGTGATACTTAACCTTCCACAAATTTCATCATGACACATCAGCTTCTGATTATGAGTCTTTCATTCTTCATCCACTAGTAAGTAGTCATGTCCTTTTTGAAAGACATTTTGTGCAATACCATTCCTCCTTTTCATCAGGCAACTGATCCAAACCAGCACAGCTCATGTGATACCATACTAGGGTACAGGATGGATTATCGCATGCAACCATATCTTCCACATCTGCTGACCTATGACACACACACCACACATCTTTTTTTCCCCTCCCCTTCTTGCCCTTTCCCAAACTGTTGTCACTGTTACAACCAGTATTACCAGTACTGGGGCCATGCTTAGCAACCTTTAAAGGTAAAGTTGAAGAGTTCTGCAGTTCTGCACAAGAAGATCTCTTTCTCAGCTGGTCTGGGCTGCCTTCGTCATTCGCCTTGGCTGTAAATGTTTTGGCAACAAACTCAGGAAGAACAATGGTTTTAAAAAAATGTTCTGCCTTTTCATGGCAGCTGTAGATAAAAGCAACATCCAGTTCAACACGCACTACGACACAATCACAAGTCGTCCAAACAACAAAGTCACAGTAGTCACAATTTGTGACAGCCATTTGGCACTGTACCTGAAAATAGTATTTGTGGTTTCTCCGCAGTTTCAATTGCCCCTGATCATCTTCCAGGCAGAAATCAGAATTTTGGCTGGCCTGCTCCACAGTTACATCCTTATATTTAAAGGGGCATTTGATTTCAAGGGTACCCTTCCCACAACAGTCACAATTGATCAGTCCATCTGGGGAAGCTCCCATATATGGCACAGTGGGATCAATAATGAGCCCACATTTGTCCACTGTAAAATTGCAGTGGCGTTTCTTAACTTCCATTCTGTACAGATTTCTAACATAATCTTCATTTCTGACACCCCACTCTACAGCTGGTATGCTAAGCTTGCTTTTTGTGGGGTAGCATACCTTTCTTATAGTGGACAGGGCTGGCTTGTTCACATTAAAAATACACACTGAATGCAATTGTGAAGCCGTTATTCGGCCAGCCCTGACACTGAACCAGACAGGAGACTTGTGTTGCTCTCTCGTCTCTCTCTCTATTTTAGAAGCAATGTCCATTGTGAGAGAAGTACTTAGTTCTGTGAAAGTTTTTTCACAATGGGCCAGCAACTCTGGCCTTGTTTTGTGGTCAAAGTTTGTATCTCTTAATTGAATAAGTGACTTGGGGAGCACAATTGGCGGAACTGGGTCAGCAAATTCTTTACTGAACTCCTGCACAGCGCACAGAATAACAGCTTTATCACCGGTGTTGTGAAGATCGACCAGAAACTGGCTCATGGCCTCCAGTGTCGGCTGAGGAGTGGTGCCAGCTGTACTTACAGTGCATGTCCTCTTGGTCTGAGGTGGGGTGTCTTGCACAGTGTTTGAGTTCAAGGCACTGTCAAAATAATTTTTCCTTGCTGCAGATGATGTGTAGTCAGTTTGGTATCCAGGCTCAGGACGTACCTTATCGATATTAGGCGGTACTATCCAGTAGGCAGGTACACCCGTAACTGTTGTTTTTTCTCTTATGCGCACCATGGCCTCCATTTTGAAGAGCAGAGCACCAACATGAGTGCAGGTCTCTGCTAATCCTGCCATGCAGTCACAGTGGGCGGCGAGAACAGTACCCGGTTCTTCCAGCACCACCCATGGCAAAAGGGTTTTTTCACTTGTCCTCATGGAATGATTCACCTGTATAACACACACACACACACACACACACACGCACACACACACACACACACACACTGTATTAAACCATACAACTAAAAAGTTATGCTACGACTTAGAAAATATATTTAGTCATGTATTAATAGTTACGTACCCAGAAAATATATTTAGTCACGTATTAATAGTTACGTACCCAATGTGATAATACTGATATGGAATAAAATATCTGCACGACAGTAAGGCCGCACAGGTTTCATGCAAAAAGGACCATAGACCTTTATTTCGCAGTATCCAGGCAAGACCAATCCGGCTACTGTAGCGGTCCCCTGGGGGCGAACCCCGACCGGCACAGCTCCTGCCCTTCATTTACCACTACTTTGATCTAGAACAAGTTCCCAAATTTAATGTGTAGTTGGGGCAGGGGGGGAGGGGGAGGTATTCGTGACGGAGAATGCATGAAGTAAATGTATGATATTGACAAGTGGAGTTTCTTAAAATTAACAAACACAAAATGATATTTCAAAATCAAACAGAAAAATCAGTCATGATGACATTAGCAGATCTAGTGGTAGCAAGATTTTTGTTTACATAGGTGTACACACCACCCCCACCCACCCCATCATTTGTCATTTCTGTATGGGATGCAAACAATTGCAAAGTTGATAACTACTTAAAGGTCATGTCCTGGTAGTTTTGATGATAAAATTAAAAAAAGGGATATTTTGAGATTAAATCATGATTAGACTAGGGGAAGGGGGTCCAGCTGAACTGCACCTTTGCTTTTTTGTCCGTCTTACCTTTGCTCGGATGACAGTGTTTTCACAGTCTGGAGGAGTGTAGATCTGCAAATCGTGCACCCAGCCATCAGTAAACTGCATGTGTGCATCAAGACTTTTGAAGCACCAAAACTGTTCTAATGTGTAAGCGCTCACACCACAAACCAGGTAACTCATGAGCTCAGGAAAATTGAGAGGCGGTATGACACTGACATCACAACCCCACTCATCAGTCGAATCGTATGGATCAAATCCATTCAAAAGCTTCAACTTCTCTCGGTAACGGTTTCTGGCATCTACTGCCAACTTTTCGACGTACTTGATCTTTTCTTTTGCCTTGGTTTTCTCCATGATCGCAATTTAAAAGCCTCTAGACTCAGACTCGACTGGCAAGTTACGACGCTCTTCGCTCTGCGCATGCGCAACAACCTTTCCAGAATGGCGGACGCTTATCCGCGTCTGTAGAAACACGCGTCATCGCTCGTTATCAATTAAACACCCCTCTATTTCAATTACGGAGCAGCCATGCCGTGTTTACAGCATTTTCTAACAGGAACTAGCTATCCTAACGGGCACACAACTCATCTGTTACTTCCGTTTTCATTTCGAAACAGTGCTATAGGCATATAAGTAAAACAAAATCATTACAACAAATAATAAACCTATGAATAGCATCCATGTCAAGAGAGTGTTTACCCCTCAACAACATTCAATTAAAATCCACCAGGTAGGGGAAGACGGGGTAAAAAGCCCATGCAAATTATGTCATGAAATAAAGCAAATTTCAGTCCCATTTTGCCCATGAGACGAGTGTTAATGTTGAGCATTCGTCTTATGGACAAATGTGACTGAAATGTGCTTTATTTCATGACATAATTGGCATGGGCTTTTTACCCCGTCTTCCTTTAGTTTATTTTTTTTTTAAACTGAATACATCTTGATTTCATCATAAACATTTAAGAGCAATCAGATGGATCAAACGCATCAAAAGGGAGAATCGGATTATACAATGCCTACACCCATGCGAAATTTGATTTAAGTCCATATTGTAGTTTTTGAGGCAATCGATAACACAGACAGGGCCGGCACACACACACTCACACACCTGAAAACAATACTCTATTCGAGACTCGACACAGGAAAAGACATTCTCCTTCAAGGGGAGAACTTCCCCCAACACCAGCTAGTTTAAATCCTAAATTCCTTTCCGTCAAGATGGAATGGGAATGTACCCTGGGCACGATAAACAAATTTTAGCCCAGCCTTCCAAAATAGCAGTGCAGCCTCAGTCATAGTCGGAAGCGACAGAACAGCATGAATGCATCACCCTGCCTAACGTGTACAACTCTATTCAGCTGTGTCCCCCAGCCATATCGCCATAACGCGTTAACGGTGACTGACGTAAGTAGTCCGGTGTGGCATAAAATAGTTCACCCATCAAATAAGTACTCTTTACCTCATACAAATTGTTTGCTGTTTGGGAAACATTCGCCCCTAAAATACATTCAGAGTCGTCTTGTGGCATGCAGGAAGAACAGAATACTCATCATTGAATACTGAGGAGTCAGGGGTATTTTTGTTTTAATAGTATTTATTATTATTTATTTTTGTTTGCACGGATCGTCCTCCATTTTGAAACATACGAAACAAAGTGACATGGCTTTGTAAACGATTTTTTGGGCAACAAATGTAGATTTACACCCTCCCGCTCTATTTCTTGGTTCTTTCCGTGTAGATTGAGCACTTAAATGTCAATATTTTAAATAATAGTTGACTTATTTATCACATGAAAGAAGAATGGCTATAGAGCGCGTTTGAAGGGTACTTATTTCACGGTAGGTACTTATTTCTCATGACAGGTGTGTCATTCTCAAAATGGATTTGTTCTCAACATGTGTGCGCATGTGCGAAATTATTTGTGTGTGTGTGTATTTGACGGTTTATGGTTAGGGTTAGGAATAGGGTTAGGGATAGGTTTAGAGTCAATTTAGTGTCGAATACACAAAAGATAAAATTTGATGGTACGTCATGATCGATTTCGCATATATGCGCAGACATTTTGAGAACAAAATCCATTTTGAGAACGCCACACCGGTTTACAGTTTTCGCTAGTCTCCTCGCTGCATTCAGCCAACACACTGGTTATATGGAGGAGTCACCTTGCAATGAAATGACAAACAATGAGTCGAATGCGGGAAAGAAAAACAACACACCCCCCCCCCCCCCCCCCCCTCCCATTCTCCTGCAGATTCCCATCGAGCTAGGCGTTTTCCTTTTTACGCGTCCTCTCTTCTCTTTCTTTAATCTTTGGCCTCCTGGCCCTTTCTTCCGGCATTATTATGTGAATGAATCTCCCCGGTTCCGTGGCATAATAATCAGAGTGTTGATTGTGGCTACGCACTGCGAAGAAGAAGAAGAACAACAACAACAACAAACCCATTTTACACCCCCCCCCCCCCCCCAATAAAAGAGGAAATGAGGAATCAGCAACAACAACAAAAACAACTTTCTTCTTCACCTGAGGCAGCCAACTTCATCAGGCTGAAGATTCTCCTGCACTTTGGGGGGGGGGGGGGGGGGGGGGGGGGGGGTAGTAGGGGGGGTTTTAGTCGTGGTAGACGTTTTTGCCCACGGACGTTTCTGTCTAGGGCATTTCGGCCTAGGACGTTTTGGCCAGGCCTTTTTCCAGGGGCGGACGTTTCGGAAATTATATAATATATTGAAATCAGAAATATATATTGCATGAACAACAAATAAAGTATGCAATTCTGCAGTGAAACCAGGAAATACACGTAATGACTAAAACGTTTAGGAAATACGTGTAATGCCTGTGACCACTAGCTTTTACACGTATTGCCTAAAAAAATCAGGAAACAGGCCCGGCCAAAACGTCCTAGGCCGAAATGTCCATGGCCAAAACGCCCGTCTACCAGTAAGAAGACAAGAAATGAGAAAGCTGAGGAGATAGAAGTAGCCTAATGGAAAGGAAAGTAAACATAAAATAAATCCTAGTACAAAAAACACAACCACCTTACCTTTGATAGTTAAGCGTGAAGAAAGACGCCCATTTTCTGACGAACAACAATCGCAGCAAACACGTATATAAACGTTCAGAGTTTTTAAGTTGCACGACTTGGGCTGGTCAAGCTCTTTGTGTGACCCACACCGGCCTATCTGTTTGTGTCCGGGAGTAGTGTGTAGCGTCATTGACTTTCTCTTCAACACTTTTGAGGGCAATCGTAAAGTTGAGCACCCACGTCACATTTCTGCGCAGGTCATCTGAATAGGAAAAAAGAGGGGAAAGTATACACGGTTTTGAACCGACTCATTCACAACAGAAAAAACCCCGGGAATGCGTCTTCATTACTTTCAAGCAAATTTTGTCATTAAAAGTTTTCACTAAGTAGCGACATTTTGGTTTGTTCAGGCAAGGGATAGTGTTAACAATAGGTTGGAGTACTTTTCATGAATCAGAAAGAATGATGACTTGAGAATGAAACGCATGAGCACGTGAGGAGGTAGCTGAAGCGCAAATTGGTCGACATTTATTCCTGTAAATGAAGCAATTAATTGTATTATAAATAGTGTTGCTGAGGATTATGAATTCGTTTGATTAAAATTGATTCTCTCTCTCTCTCTCTCTAAATGAAGAAATTCATTGTATTATAAGTAGTGTTACTAAGGATTATGAATTTGTATTACTAAAATTGATGCTCTCTCTCTCTCTCTCTCTCTCTCTCTCTCTCTCTGTCTAAATGAAGCAATTCATTGTATTATAAATAGTGTTACTAAGGATTATGAATTTGTTTTACTAAAATTGATTTTCTCTCTCTCTCTCTCTCTCTCTCTCTCTCTCTCTGTCTAAATGAAGCAATTCATTGTATTATAAATAGTGTTACTAAGGATTATGAATTTGTATTACTAAAATTGATGCTCTCTCTCTCTCTCTCTCTCTCTCTCTCTCTCTCTCTCTCTCTCTCTGTCTCTCTCTCTCTCTGTCTAAATGAAGCAATTCATTGTATTATAAATAGTGTTACTAAGGATTATGAATTTGTTTTACTAAAAATTGATTCTCTCTCTCTCTCTCTCTCTCTCTCTCTCTCCTCTCTCTCTTCTCTCTCTCTCTCTGTCTAAATGAAGCAATTCATTGTATTATAAATAGTGTTACTAAGGATTATGAATTTGTTTTACTAAAATTGATTCTCTCTCTCTCTCTCTCTCTCTCTCTCTCTGTCTAAATGAAGCAATTCATTGAATTATAAATAGTGTCGCTAAGGATTATGAATTTGCATTACTAAAATTGACTCTCCCTCTCTCTCTCTCTCTCTCTCTCTCTCTCTCTCTGTCTCTCTCTCTCTCTGTCTAAATGAAGCAATTCATTGAATTATAAATAGTGTCGCTAAGGATTATGAATTTGTATTACTAAAATTGACTCTCTCTCTCTCTCTCTCTCTCTCTCTCTCTCTGTCTAAATGAAGCAATTCATTGAATTATAAATAGTGTCGCTAAGGATTATGAATTTGTTTTACTAAAATTGATTCTCTCTCTCTCTCTCTCTCTCTCTGTGTCTAAATGAAGCAATTCATTGTATTATAAATAGTGTTACTAAGGATTATGAATTTGTTTTACTAAAATTGATTCTCTCTCTCTCACTCTCTCTCTCTCTCTCTCTCTCTCTATGTGTCAAAGTCAAAGTTCTATTTCCAGATGGACATCGAATATGCATTACATTATGCTTTTTAACAATGTGTGTGTGTGCGTGCGTGTGCGTGTGTGCGTGCGTGTGTGTGTAAGTGCGTGCGTGTGTGTGTGTGTGCGTGCGCGTGTGTGTGTGAGTGTGTGTGTATGTGTGTGTGTGCGTGCGTGTGTGTGTGTGTGTGTGTGTGTGTGTGTGTGTGTATGTGTGTGTGTGTGTGTGCGTGTGTGTGCGAGTGTGTGTGTGTGTGTGTGCGTTACTGTGTGTGTGAGTGTGTGTGTGTATGTGTGTGTGTGCGCATGTGTGTGCGTGTGCGTGTGCGTGTGTGCGTGTGAGAGTGTGTGCGTGTGTGTGTGCGTGTATGTGTGTGCGCGCGCGCGCGCGCGCGCGTGTGTGTGTGTGTGAGTGTGTGTGTGTGTGTATGTGTGTTATACTATGTTGTATGTTGTTTACAATACTTGTTCATGTATTGTCATTTAGTGTGGTTTTCTTCGATAATGAGAGATGGGGCATCGGGGTGGGTAGGTGAGGGTGGGGGATAGGAATGTTTGTTCATGTATGTTTTTAATATATATCATTTAGTGGTGTAGAGTGGCACAGAAGTATCGCGTTTGCCTCGTGTCAAGTAAACCCGAGTTCGAACCTGGGTACAGGGGATTTTTCCTCTCACTTTACACTAGGCCTTATGGTCTGAACATGGAGTCTTTCGGATGAGACGATAAACCGAGGTCATGTGTGCCCATGCACTTAGCACACGTTAAACCCAGTGGCAATGAAAAAGTTGTCGTTTGGTCAAAAGGTACCCCCCTCCCTTTCCTTTCTTATCAGTCACAAAAATCGCGCGCAAAAAAATAATAAATTGAGTGGCGTGCCTCTGGCCGCGGTGCGCTCTACAGGTGGGAGCAACCCGAATTTCACAGAGACGCCTCTGTGACTATAAAGTACCTAATACTAATATGTGCAAAGCGCTTAGAGCTTTGATGAATAAGCGCTATGGAAATGTTCTTAATAAGTAAATAAATACAAATTCAAGACTGGTGGAAAAAAGCCTCAAATGACGTTTTACCTTCAGAGAATTATCTCGTTTCGAAAGCAAATAAAGATTAATCATTGGTTTATTAGCCCGTTTAACAAAAATTTCATGCTTATCAGAAAGAGGCACTGTTGAATACAACGGCTTGGATGAATGAATGACAGTCTCCTGTCAATTATGAGCGCAGATGCGTCACGCTGCCGTTACGCGCCTAACTAACAAATAGTTAGGCCCAGCAAGTCCGACTTCGGCTGGAGGAAATGTTTTTGAAAGTGTTTCGTGAAAAATGGCAAGGGGAATGGACCGGAAAGGCAGAAAGATAGTAGATGACAGTAAACAAAGGGAAAAGGCAGAGTCAAAGAGAGTGACAGATTAGAGGAAGTTACAAGCACATAACTTCCAGAAGGTGGGGGAACTATTTACACAAAAGACCCCCGGTATCCCCCACGGGGGAAGAATGAAGGGGCAGAGCTACACATACATGGATTCACTGAATGAAAGAGCCTATCTGGGGGTGCGCGAAGGACGAGGGTGCTAAACTTCACAATTGCCATTTAAGTCTCTTTTTGTTTGCCCTAGTCGTGGGTTGCGAAACTGTTACGTTATAGCTGACCGGCAGCGTAGTGAGAGGTAGGGTCTATGGTAGTATGCCAGCGTCAGAAGACACTTTTTGACTGTTGTACGTGCGTGCGTGCGTGCGTGCGTGTGTGTGTGTGTGTCTGTGCGTGCGTGTGCGTGTGCGTGCGCACGCATGCAATACACGAATAATGTGGGAGTGGGAGAGGGAGAGGCGAAGTGTGAGGGAAAGACAAGGATATAGACAGGAAGAGACACAGAGAGAGAATGAATGAATGAATGAATGAATTAATTAATTAATAACTTTTATTTTCTGAGGACAATAGAGTAAGTATAAATACTTTTTTTCATCCAGTCCTCACACAAAACAAAAAAAGGAAAACAAAACCAAAGCAAAGAATTCAGTAAATAAGAAAGGCATGCAAAGCAAAGAAAACGAACACAC
Organism: Phymorhynchus buccinoides; assembly: GCA_017654935.2. NCBI lineage: Eukaryota > Metazoa > Mollusca > Gastropoda > Neogastropoda > Raphitomidae > Phymorhynchus > Phymorhynchus buccinoides. The sequence goes on along the minus strand of CM065700.1, from coordinate 23,042,409 downwards.
ATTATCATCAAAGCAGGCACATTATCAATATAAACAGACACATAATAAATTCAGCATTATTCATAAATACTTAAGAAATGGGATGTGGAGGGACCGAAAATAAGTGAGTATCTAGGAACAAAACAAAACATGAAGTAAGAAAAATAAGAAGAATAGGAGGGGGAGGGGGAGTAAAGAAGAAAGGAATGAGAGGGGGGGGGGGTTAGTAGAGAAAGAAATGGTAGAGCGAGACAGCAAAGACATAAACGGAAAGCTGAGGGAGAAGGAGTAAAGGAAGGAGAGAGAGATGGAAGGAGAACAACACAGAGAGAGAGAGAGAGAGAGAGAGAGAGAGAGAGAGAGAGAGAGAGAGAGAGAGAGAGAGAGAGAGAGAGAGAGAGAGAGAGAGAGAGAGGATAGGAGAGACAGACAGGTAGGCAGACAGACGAACAGACAAAAGAGTATAGATAAAGAGAATGAGAGAGAAAGAGGAAGGGTACATGTAAGATAAAAAAATATATACATACTGAATTGTTTTGATAACACAATAATGGTATCAAAGTTATTATATTCACAATGAACAACGTAGCCCCCCTCTCTCCCCCCCCCCTCCCTCTCTCTCTCTAACCCCCACCCACCCCCACCCCCTCTCTCTCGTTGCACACAAACATACATACAACACAGCACAAACACACACACACAGAGATGCGCGCACACGCACGCAAACACACACACACACGCACACGTGCATTCATACAATTCATAAACATCAATATTAAGGTTATTCAAAAGTGTCTCAAGGACATCCTTGAGAGAGAGAGAGAGAGAGAGAGAGAGAGAGGTGAGAGAGAGGGGGCGAGGAGAGAGAGAGAGAGAGGAGAGAGAGAGAGAGAGAGAGAGAGAGAGAGAGAGACAGAGAGAGAGAGAGATGAGAGAGAGAGAGAGAGAGAGAGAGAGAGAGAGAGAGAGAGAGAGAGAGAGAGAGAGAGAGATGAGAGAGAGAGAGAGAGAGAGAGAAGAGATGAGAGAGAGAGAGAGGAGGAGAGAGAGAGAGAGAGAATAAAGAGGGGATAATAAAACGTACTTGCGAATAACAGGACATAACAAAATGGATTTGTTTCAATGCAAATCTTATTGGAAAAAAAAACCTTTGCGACATCCACAATAGAAACATGGCGTGTAGTCATGAGTGTTTCTTAAGACAGTCAACTCGGGCAGTAATAGGTAAATTAGGCTGAACTCCCAAACCGATCGTCTGTTTAACCTAACTCACATAACTACTACCCGTGTTGGCTAAGACGGACTCATGATTACACCCCCATGTGTTTCCTAAAAAAAACCCACCAGTACTGTCATTCAGATCTAGGTAAAGGTCAAAATGTGTGCCCCCCCCCCCCCCCCCCCCCCCTACCTATCTCAGTGAATTGTATTTTTCCGTTATTGCCTTTCTTACCATACATAAAGCTGTATTTTAGGAACATTTTTAGCTAATAACCTTTTTGGAATACTAACCCTAACCCTAGCCCTAACCCTAACCCTACCCCCCACTCTATAAGACGGAAAAAAAAAAAAAAAAAAACGCAACGAACCACAACTGTGACAAATCGCGGTTGTACTGCAGTACATAGTGGGGGGTAGGGTTAGGGTTTTAGGGCTAGGGTTAGGGTTAGGGTTAGGGTTAGTATTCCAAAAAGGTTATTAGCTGAATATGTTCCTAAAATACAGCTTTATGTATGGTAAGAAAGGCAAAAACGGGAAAATACAATTAACCGAGAAATGCAGGGGGGGGGGGGGGGGGTGGCACATCTTTACCTTTGCCCAGATAGATCGGCACCAAACATACATAATCAACGACAATAACAACGAAATTCCAAGTGTCTTTCCCTCTATCACACGTCTCCCCCCCCTCCCCCCCCCCTCCCCTACTCCTGCCCTCCCCCCCCCCTTTCTATTCGATGGCTTGGAGTCAAAACGGACTATCTTTATATAGTCCATTGACGTATTATTGGATTTATTACAAAAACTAATAACTTGTATCAAACAATGACTGCAGAAATATAAAAAGGGGGTTTTGCTTTTTTTTTTATATTTCAGCAGTCTTTTTTATACAAGTTATTAGTTTTCGTAATGAGTTCAATATGTTCATGGTAAGCCATCGTATTTTTTTTTCTTATTATTAATCAATAAAAATCAAATCTTCAATATCTGACTAACCTCCATTTTGAATCTCATAAACATTCATCTGCAGAGCAAACGGGAGAATTTAAAAATACTTAAAGTTACATTATCCCTAATTAACTCTCTTCGGATATATTATCTTCTCCTCATAATTATCTCATTAGTTCACTTTCTATAGTATCCTTGCTAAACTTATTTTCTTTCTTTTGTGTACTACAGTGGCACCTCCCTTATAAGACCTTAAAAAATCATCCAAAATGAGGTCTTATAAGGGAGGGGTCTTAACGCGGAGGTAATTTTAATACTTACAAAGAAGGGCAATGTCTGATAGAAGTAGGTCTTATGTGGGAGGGAGTCCACTGTACCCCCTAAAGTGCAGCAGCATATTCAACGTGATGAAGTTGACTGCCTATAAGGCGAAGAAGAAAATCAGTGATGACTGATGAGAAATGTTCAGCAGTGCCTGCTGTTGTTTTGGGTGTTCCTGTGTTTACTAGTAAGGTCAGCTAACAAGACAAATGACTGCACTACAGTAGAACCTCCCTTAAAGACTCCCTCCCACATAAGACCTACTTCTCTGAGACATTGCCCTTCTTTGTAAGTATTAAAATGACCTCCCTTATGAGACCCCTCCCTTATAAGACCTTCCATTATAAGACTCCCTCCCACATAAGACCTACTTCTCTGAGACATTGCCCTTCTTTGCAAGTATTAAAATTACCTCCCAAATGAGACCCCTCCCTTATAAGACCTCCCATTATAAGACTGACTCCCTCCCACATAAGATCTACTTCTCTGAGACATTGCCCTTCTTTGTAAGCATTAAAATGACCTCCCTTATGAGACTTCTCCCTTATAAGACCTCCCATTATAAGACTGACTCCCTCCCACATAAGATCTACTTCTCTGAGACATTGCCCTTCTTTGCAAGTATTAAAATTACCTCCCTTATAAGACCTTCCAATATAAGACTCCCTCCCACATAAGACCTACTTCTCTGAGACATTGCCCTTCTTTGCAAGTATTAAAATTACCTCCCATATGAGATCCCTCCCTACTAAGACCTCATTTTGGATTACTTTTGAAGGTCTTATAAGGGAGGTTCCACTGTACTACATTTTGATTCTACTCCGTTTCCAGGGACACCAGACAGAAACCTGGATTCCAGGGACATTTTAACTGTTTCCAGGGACAAATACCCATTAGGGGGGACGGTAGGCAGCCAGGTATGTATCTTAACTAGACAATTTTTTTTCATGATTTTTATTTTTGCATCTTCAGTTAATGGCTTAGGGAGAAAGGTGGCAGAGTGGTTAAGACGTTCGCCTGCCAAATGCAATGCGAGACTGCTACGTCAGTGACCCGGGTTTGAATCCCGGCCTCGCCCTTTCTTTCTAGTTCGACAGTAAAATCGAACTGAACGTCCAGTCCTTCGGATGGGGACTTAAAGCTAGTTTGACCTGTGCGCTTTATGGCACGTAAAAATCCCACAGCATGTTGAAAGTCGGTAAGAGCAGGGAGAAATCAGGGAGCCTGGTATGGCCAAATTGATAGCTAGGTTTCCCAAGTCTGCCCACACCCCTTCACCCTGCCCCCCCCGAAAAAGAAAAAAAAAAGAAGAAAAAAAGTTGGTTAGGCGCTGCGTTTGCAGCGACGCGCTCTCCAGAGGAGAGCAGCCCGAATTTCACAGAGATTAGTCTCTGTGACTTGAATATTCCAAATACCAAAAATAATGATTATTGTCTAGTGAAAGCCTGAAGGTACAATTGAACACAATTTTAATGTTTCAAGCCTCCGGCCTATAACATAGGAGGTGCGGTGCACACATAAAAAGAAACATGAAATCCATCAATAATAGTCATCGCGATCGGTAGTCCGTATCAAGGATGCATTTTTGAAGCCTGAAGGTACAACCATGAGAGAAATACACGAGAGTGATAGTACCTCAGTTAGTCTGCTATAGTCCCGTCAACAGCTATGGTCATCTCAGGACTGTCACTGCATAACATTCGACCATGTATAACAAAACACATATCAAAGATTCTTAACAACGTCCAACAAGTGCAACGCCGGGCGGCTGCAAAGTCCCCTCACAGCATCGCCGAGCTACTCCGAAATCGGAATGTGTCGGCTGTACACATAACATAAAAACGCATCAAAACAGCACGTAACTACATAAAAAACGCATCCAAAACAGCACGTAACTGAATAGTTTTTTTTATATATAGCCTTGGGGTTCGGACCCGTGATTTGAGCGCGCGCGATCATACACAGAAAAATTCATGACAACTGTGTTATAGACCATTTTCATCACGAAATGTTGTGCAAAAAAATGCATTAAAATACATGCAAAACTTCGCGAGATATTAGCGATTATGTGTTTCGGGGTTTGAACCCCGTAACTGGCGCGACCTTGACCTTAATGTAAAACTAAATACATCAGTGGATAGCTTGCATCTTGGCAAACTAGTATGCCAAATTTGATGATGATAGACTGAATAGTTTTTGAGAAAAACGAACGAATAGCCGGACGGACGGAGGCACGCCGGACGGACACCGGATGGATCAGACAAAAACAATAGCTCCCCGAACCTTTGGCTCGGGGACTAAAAAAACTGTAAAAACAACAACAACAACAAAACAGTACACTTCACGACATGGCATCTTCATCATTGTACCCTATAGCTCATAATTTCACACAGTACTGGAAACGTTGAGCCACTCTACTCTACTCATCTACGGATCCAGGTATAAAACAAAACAACAGTAAAAAAAAGAATAACAAACATATCCTAGTCAAAATATATATATATATATATATATATATATATATATATATAAAAAGGCCATTATAGGCAAATATGCACTGCAGAATGGGTAACATGTGCCCACCTCAAGTGCGTAAGGTTTCACGCGTGAAAGCCAGTGAACAATAAAATTTAAAAAAACAAACACTGCCATGTCGTAAATTGTAAATGAGGATGGAGAGAATGAAAAATGGGGATGAGGGGCTACTCTGAAGTTCAAAGCTCTCCCACCACGACAAGGAGGAAGCCCGTGGGGGAGAACCACGGAAGGAATACACGAGGGTGATAGTAGCCTCTGGGTTTTATCCACGATAGATCTTGAAAAGAAACCCTGAAAGGTCATTGAAGATTTTAAATTAACAGGCATAATTAATAAGAACTCATAGCCCATATTATGAGGCTTTATACTGAAAATTCTCTGCCCCTGTCTCGTGACCTGAGATGCGACCGCCACCTACTAAAGATTATCGCCCTTGCCTGTCAGAAACTAGTAGTATATAGCCACATAAAATTATCTGCTCCTGACTCATCACCAGGGGGCATCGGCAGTTCGGGCAGTTGTGTGTTTCTGAATCGCTTGCCAACCGCAACACAGAATACTGTGGCAAGCGAATATTCAATTCTAAAAAATAAACAAAAAAACAATCATCCGCACTAGTTTGATATACATGATCCCTTATATTTAATTCTTTAAAAAAGAAAGAGAATACAAACATGTGTATTACTATGTTTATGATCCCCCACTTTCAAATTACGTGCATCAACAACCAAATCTGATCACATCTAAAATCAAGGTGTGCTAATCAACTCCCAGGTCAGACCTGTTTACCCCCTACACAAGTCTTGTCAGGGCTCCCAGGGACCCCCATTTGGGGGTCTATGAAGCACTAAAATTCTAAAGATCCTCTAAAAGAATGTGCAGGGGGTCCCAGGGATGCACTAGAAAAATTCTTTTTAGCATTCGCAATGCTACTGGGACCCTCTATCCCGCCTCTAGAACCCTCTATATTGTAAGTGAAGGAGTCCCTGGGACCCCTTGTTTTGCGGGACGATTGGGAGCCCTGAGTCTGGATGGCTGAAATGAGTAGTGTTGGTGCAAATTGTGCAGTTTTCTTCATTAAACCATCAAACAATGTTCACTGAAAATGAGTAGTAATCAAGAATTAAAGAGCACTATTTAAAATTTTAAATAGTAGAGATCCAAATTGAGTAGAATACTACTCTAAAAGAGTAGAGTAAACAGATCTGCCAGGTGTTGGCTATAAAATAAGAGGTTCCTGGAATAATGTCATACAGCTCATTGTGTTCACAATAAGTCCATCACCTTGGAACAAACAACATTACCTTTTCAGTACCGGGTACATTTTGTCATTGGGATAAAGAGTGTTGTTCGTCCACGGATTGGACTCTGGAGTATTCTGATGCCTGCAGTTTACACAGCCGCGATCAACTCTAGACTCAAGCGGACATCATGCATCATCATTTTTCCACGGCTTATGCTTCAACGTGGCTTATGCATTACTTATTCAGATAGAAAAGAAAGAAAGCGAATTTTTTTTTTTAAGTAGGGGGTGCGGCTTATATTACAAAGCGGCTAGTAGTCCATGAATTACGGTAATCCAACAAATGCTCGCTGTTTTCAAGTCCGATAGAGAACGTTGCTGAACCGCAATGTTTTTCACAACTAGGGGAAAATAACAACATTCAACTTTCACCCAAAAGCTTGGCCTGCATAACAGCTGGTATGAATTTCTTAACAGCTCTTTCAAACATAGGAAGTGATCCTCTCCGTAGATTCCATTGACATTATGCCACAGCATGGCCGGCCCCCTGTTCACTATCATCAAGATCACGATCACGACGCATGCTCATGGTCAACTTCAGGATTGAGAACATCAGTGAACTTCACCTTCTCCTTCACATGCGGGGCTAAGGGCAGTTGGTCGATTCTGTCAAAGCGCCCGGGATGACAGCCAACATTGAGAGACACCGCCAACTGAGCCAGGAATTCCAGACAAGGAGGGGTGCAGGCTGCCTCCTGAACGCGTTTGAAGCATCTCCTCAAATCTTCATCCTTTTCTGCCAAATCCTCAATCTCTGCATCGTTCGCGACGGCAAAGAGAGTTTTGTTGGAATGAGCTCCGTAAGCTAGAGTCATGGAGATAACGTCTGGAAGGTTGAAGCTGAAGGCGCACTGCAGCAGGCAGTTGTATGGGAGGTTAGGTCTCAAGCAACACCGCATCTCTGCATATACATCCTTGATAGTAAAACTGGTAGCAGTTTTAGCATCCATGTTTCTTTGGAATACGGACAGACCGGCATCCAGAAACAGACGCACCAGTGTTGAAATTTCACTCTTACTTAAATAAAGAGACCTCAACTTGAAGCTGAAGAGAGACGTGAAAAGCAAGGTATTGTTTCTCTCATGCGGAGTGCACACAGATGGATCCACATGGCCCAGTATCATCCTCACAGCGTCCAGGTTACCAACTGCAGTGACCGCATGCAAGACAATACGCAGCGTGGCTACATCAGTGCAACCCGTAATCAGTTGGTGAGCAAGGCTCCACCATTGTCCTTTTCTGAAACAGTCAATGTTACAAATAGCCCTTCTCAAAATCCAATCCAGCATGGTGCGGTTTTCACAAAAGCGGTGATTCTGCATGAGGTAGTCCCGGTCTTGGCACTGAAGTCGCAGAGCGAAGCTCCACAGTCCTTGCTTCTCACACTCTTTGGCCAGATTACTGTGATTGGCCAGTACACGGCAACACCTGGAATCTAGCATTTCATTGGACATGGGACAAGCTGCCAGGAATTTGACGGCTGTGGAGAAAGTACCGTCTGTAGACATGAAAGCCATTCTTGCGGCTCCCAGGAAAATGCTGAAGTGAAGGTCTAGCGAAGAGAAAGAGGCCAACACATTTTCTGCAAAACCCCAATCCTTGTCCGCCAGGGCCATAACAAAGGCCAGGCTGGCATAACCCTTGTCTACGCACCACTGCTTTGCGCCGGACACTCTGCCAAAAAGAGTTTCATATGCAGTGAGTTTTCTACTAATTCCCAACATAAGTACTGCAGTGCTCCATTTGTTGTTTTTGATCCACAGATCCAAGTCTGGGACAACATCTGGCCAACTGGATTTGTCCGAATTGAGACGCCAGATATACTCCTCAATGCATTGAATCGGCATTGTTTCTGCAAGGCGTCCAGTCTAATTTTGCACGCTTTCTTCTTTCCTGGGTTGCAAGGCTCACCAACCATAGGTGTTTGTTCAAATCCAACTTCAACTCTGAGACACCTCGTTCTCTGTACACTTACAGTTACAATACCAACTACAATTTTTTACTACAAGCAACTGTACTAACTATTTAATCTTCAGATTCTGAAGACAAAAGTTATTGAGGTTTGTTTTCACATAAGGCACTCGGAACAATCCAAGTACATGCAATTTTAAACAGTTTGTCTTAACTTTGAAAAGGCTGGCTGCTTGTGTATGGGGTATCTCATGGTAAAGCGTTGAACGAAGGCGTCGAGGGGTTTGATGAACCCCAATGTTTTTTTCACTGTCCCTGGTCCATTTGGTTGACTGGCAGCAAGATGATGTAGATGAATTCCACTGCTTGAAATGGGGTGCTCAATCACCGAGCTGTGGAAACAGAGCAAAAACACAGGACAGTGACCTACATAGTTCACAGACTATAAGCTGATACAGGGAAAGGAGAACACTGAACACTGAACTGGTTTAATGAGTAGGCCATAGGCCCATGTCATTTGGAGTGGCTACAAAAGTATAACAAAGCAGCAGTATTAACAACATTTTATCATAAACACACATAACAAACTTAGCATATACGTAGTGCAAAACTTCATACATACATGTTCGACACAGGGAAAGGAGAGAGAGAGAGAAAGAAAGTGGGAAAGAAAGAAAGGAGAGATTGGTTGGGTCACGTAACATAGGGTGGTGGTGATTATCTACCTGTCCCCCCCCCCCCCCCCTCTCTCTCTTTTATTCTTCTATCTATAGATTAGGGCTACTCTTACTGAGACCCCTACACATTATAAGGTGGGTGACTAAATTTACCATGGAGTACTAATATTTATTCAAAATACGATTTTTGTTAAAGAAATGGGGGGTGGGGGTGTTTCTACAAACCAGGGGCGAGTTTCACAAGGGCTAACGTTACGTAGCGTGAGCGCAAATCGGCAAAAACGGTACTAAGAAACACCTCTTTCGCAGACGTTCGCCAAAAACGTTTTGTGGCTGTAATCGAGGTAGCAAGCCACGAACTATTTGAAGGATCATGGGAAATATCACGTGACTAGCAGGGGGTGAATACATTTATTGTTTCTGATTGGTCCATTAAAGCTTGGTTAAAATAATTTTAAAATATTGACCAATCAGACAAGAGCTTGTAATATTCTTCCGCAAACGCTTTCTAAAGTGTTTCTTAGGCCCCGTTTGCCGTAAGCGTTATTCGCTCGGCGACCCAGGATGTGGCTGTGAGTTGGGATTTGCAATGAGTGGCATGTGAGCTATGCCACTGTAAGATGGGACAGCAAAATAAAATGGGGGGGTGCATTTTATAATGTAAAGTGCCTCAATAATGTACTAAGTATTAAGACTAAAAACACATCATCATCATCACCAAATTAAATTTACTAGCGCAACGCCTAGTACTGGCAATGCACCATACTGGTAACACCTAGTAACGGTAACGGCAAGTACTGGTAACGCTGAGTACAGCAAATTTGAAGCGATTCGGTTAAGAAACGGCGGAGTTATAAGGCCCCGTTTCCCGTTGGCGCTGCTCTCAGAGTGACGCGTTCTCCCGATTCTCTTCACATTTGCTGCTAGGCGTTGCCCAGGCCATAGCAAGCCTGACAGCAAATTTGAATCAATTGGGTTAAGAAACGGCGGAGTTATGCGTGAAAAGGTGAAGCGGCGTATAGCGCGCGCGTTTGTGAACTGATTCGCTTCTGGTTTGGCACAACGATAGTCACCGTCCCCGGTCATCTACTTGCCAAATTCGAAGGCAATCGGCCCAGAAACACCGGAGCTACGGGAGCCGAAAGGCCGTCGGATGCGCGTTTCGCGCATTTGCCGAACCGCGCAAAATGACACGGCCGCCTCGGTTGCCGTTGCCATCGCCCCGTTAGGGCTCACAGCAAATTTGAAGCGAATCGGTCGAAAAACGGCGGAGTTATAAGGCCCGTTTCGTGTTTCAGACAGACACACACACAAACACACACAGACAGTTGGCTTTTTACTATATGATTGTATATTGCTAAGAGCTATGCCTCGAAATGTAGGTGTTTGTCATTGTGTTTATGTTTTTATCTGGATTTCTTTAACAACAATTTTATTTCTCAGTACAACTTTATTAATTTATTTTACCATTTATCGGAAAGGTTCACACAAAATTAAAACAGATTTTTCTTCTTTTTTAAATTATTATTAAGAAGTATGAGGGGCCAAGTTCTACAGATCTGTCAAATGCTTCTGTTACAATAGGTCCCATATTCTTTAATTTATACAACTTGTAATAATGAGTTTATGACCAAAAAAAATTAACTTTTTCTGACATTGAATTACTGATATATCTCCCTTACAGCTACACTTACAGGTGAAATTATTCATAGAGCACTCTGCCATCCATTGATTCAAAGAAAATGGCACAAGTAACAAAACTTAGAATTGAAAACACAATGAACTAGTTTAAGTTAGGCCTAATACTATTAATAATAAGTTTTTTTCATGTATGCCAGTTTTAATTCATGGTCCCCTTTTGATCATAAGCTCCCCTACTAATAATTGGGAGGGGGCTTTTATCCAATGGTGGGTCCTTTACCCCAGATTCCCCCACAGTAGAAAAGTGTTACTGTTATGCTGCATTTTGCTTGAAATCTATTTATTTTGCCAAATGTATGTATTGCAATTTTATGTATAATCTCTCTCTCTCTCTCTCTCTCTCTACTAGAATGGTTATAGGTCAGCAGAATTCAATCTAACTTCCTTGGCTTGAGAGATTGCCTTATTCAGGCTATTGCAAACCTGTGAAAACAATATCCAGTCAATGTTTTCTTCTGCTAGCGACAGTGCTACTCACTAGTGCTCAGACTGAGTGCTCAGCTAGTCTTTTACTAGTTTTAGAAATGTCTGATTAAGCCACAGCCAATAACAAACTTTAGGTATTAGGTATTATTAGGTATTAGGTACGTTATAGTCACAGAGGCGTCTCTGTGAAATTCGGGTTGCTCCCACCTGGAGAGCGCGTCGCAGCCAATTGCTTTTCATAGTTTTCTTTTTTTTTTTGCATGCGATTTTTGTCACTGATGAGGGGGGGGGGGGGGGTAAATTTCGACCAAATGACAACTTTTTCGTTGCCACTGGGTTTAACGTGTGCTAAGTGCATGGGCACACGGGACCTCGGTTTATCGTCTCATCCGAAAGACTCCACGTTCAGACCGTTCAGACCGTAAGCCTAGTGCAGAATGAGAGGAAAAATCCCCTGTACCCAGGTTCGAACTCGGGTTTACTTGACACGAAGCGAACGCGATACCACTGTGCCACTCTACACCTACACACTTTAAGTGCTGTCCCCAGTTTTCTGCTCCCAATTTGAATCATGCCAACCAATATTATTAACCTGTTCCCCGCCAGCCATATTTCAGCCAAAAATGTCCATTAAATTTACCTGGGTAGAGAACAAAATCCATCTGCAGTATTGGGGATTCTTCTGTGACACATACGGAATAAGTGTCTATCCTTACTTCCCAAAACTAAGACAATATGGTCTTTGGATAATAGACCCCAATTTGATGCCTTTTAGTGACATAGGTGTTAAATCACTTTGGTGCTAGAATACGACTTTGGTGGTAAAAAGGGTTAACCCTTTCGCCACCAACCATTTTTCAGCCCCAAATTACCATTAAACTTAACTGAGAAAACCCCCCAAAAAACTGCAATATTGGGAATTCCTCTGACATATTTAACATTAGGTCTGTCCTTACTTCCCAAAACTAAGACAATAGGGTCTTTGGATAATAGACCCCAATTTGATGCTTTCTATTGACATAGGTGTTAAATCACTGTGGTGCTAAAACGCGACTTTGGCAGTGAAAGGGTTAATACAGGAAGGAAGATGGCAGAGTGGCTAAGACGTTCACCTGCCGATTTAAATGCATGACTGCAGCGTGAGTGATTCGGGGTTCGACCTAGACCTTTCTTTCTAGTTGGACAGGAAAATGGAACTGAACGTCGAGTCCTTCGGATGGGGACTTAAAGTTAGTCTGACCCGTGCGCTTTACGCACGTAAAAATCCCATGGCTAGTTCAAGCTCAAAAGTCGGTAAGAGCAAGGAAAAATCCCGTTGCCTGGGGATAAAAATCCCCACGACGTACTGAGCATTTGTTGCTTATTTACTCACGAGGTTATAGACATAAACAAACAATTTTTGGTAAGAATATAGAACGGTATATTTTTGACAAAGTCAGGAAATTGCGATGATGTAGCGTTAAAATTCCATGAGCTATTGGGCAAAAACAATGACCCTGGGGACTTTTGGACCCACCCAGTACTGGGAAGGTTAACCAAATTGTTAGCAAGGTTTCCCAAGTCTGCCCCATCCCATCCTTGCCCTGTCGTGCCCTCCCCCCCCCCCCCCCCCCCCCCCCCCCCCCCCCCACCCCAAAAAAACCCACACCCACAACAAAAACAAAGGGTAGGTGCTGTGTTTGTGGCGATACACTCTCCTGGGGATAGACTCAGTCAATAAATGTTTAAATTTCAATAACTAAAAAGCATGTGGCGGTACCATAGCCGATGAGGATTAACCGAGGCGTGGTTACCGCTAGTCGCTACACCTATCTATATTGTTAATTACTCGGGACTTTACTGGTGTTGCACTGCCTCCGGGCATTGCACCCAGTACTGTTCCCACCATCTTTGTATTTACAAATGTCCCATATGTGTGTTGTGTCTATGACCGAGAGGACGTAAAACATCATTTTCATTCCAGATAAGTCTCTGTGACTAGAAATCTTGATACCAACAACTGAACAAGCGCGAAATCGCCATAGTTTGTGGCACGCGGTCTAGTTTTACCACTCCAATCATGAGTTACCTCCCCTGGCTTTTCAATAATTTTAATCTGTAAACCAGAATGTTATCTCTGCACCATTTCGTAACTTTTTATATCTTTTGGAAAACATTTAAAACTATGTACCCTACTTATACTCATCAAAAGAAGCACCGCATACTCGTCGTGTCTGTTGTAGTGTCTGTATTAGACTATTACGTATGTTTATTATTTTGTACGCTTTTAAAAATAAAATACATCATTTTAAAGAGCGGCCTCAATTAATTTTGAAGTGTAGCCTCGATTTGAAGTGCGACATTTTGTCAAAATGTGCGACAATTTTGGACCGACAGACAAAGTGAGTTATAGGTTTGTGGCTTGAGCCACAAACAAAAACCAAATGTGATGGTACATGGGAAAAATCTACATAAGTCGCTTTGAATGTTTTTTGAGTAAAAGCCCAAATTAGTCAACAACCCCTCCCCCCAAAAATATTGATTTTCTATTTAGGGCATATTTACTAGGTTGACAGCCGCTGTCGCATGAAAATAGGTAGCTCGTAAAAATAAGTAGCTCGCTATTAATTATGAGTCTGTATTTGCGACAACCACACATTTCACTTTTTCTGTACTTTAACCATTTACCTAACCCTAACCCTAGAAAAAGGTGAAATTTGTGGTTCATGCTCAATGTCGCAAATACACACTGTCATAGGTAGCGAGCTACTTATTTGGATGGAAGTTCAGTTTAACGTCGCGTATCGGCTTTCGCCATGTACGACGGGCTGAACAAACCAACCAGGATATAAACAAAAATTTATGTTCCTGAATCACTGTCTTAGCCAAAATAGGGTGGTTATAAAATTTAAAAAAAATATTTACTTTTTGTCAAATCCTAATGAAATTTATGTCATTGGAAAGAGCCCGACAAGACCTTTAAAATGATACCCACATTATCAAAATCGGTCGAAAATTGAGAAAGTTACGACGTTTTAAAATGTTAGCTTTTTTTACATGAGCTATATAAGAAAAAGTTGATCAAGATTACCGGCCCTTACCGTATCAAGGTTTGGATGAATAAAACAGCCATAACTTTTTCTTTTTTTTACCAATAAACAAAACATTGGTACCAAAATAAAGCTTATTCAAAGGGGCAACATCAACCCCAAACATTAGACAGATTAGGCCTAAGCTTTTTGTGCGACTCACAAGATCGCAACATCAACATGCGCGTGACAGAAAACATGTCCGACAGTCTTCGACGTAACACCTCCCGACTTGTGGAGACCTTGAGCAGCATTGAGATTTATTCTAGATGCACCAAATTTGGTGTACTTGTAGAAAAATAATTAAATGTAACTGCGCATTTGTTTTAAAGAATTATATAATTACCGTTCAGAAATGATAAACGAATGAATTGGACCCAAATATTGGATCGCTTGTCTCAGCGTAAAAAAAGATCGTTCCCGAATGACCGAGTAGGTGTCTGCTTCCCGAAAGAAAGAAACTCGGATGGTCAGCGCCAAGAATAAAAACAAGCAAAGGAAGTGACCGTTTGGCACATAGCCAAAATCGCGGTTCGGATTTTCAACGAGAAAAATCGCTGCGGCTTGACCTAATTCCGTCGTTCCTACCAAAAGGCCGAGAAGCGATGAGAATTTGAACATTACTTATTTTTACGAGCTACCTATTTTCATGCGACACAGAAGAAGAAGGGATACTTCGATTTTTGACGTTCTAAAAATGGAAATTGTGAATAAAACCAGCATCGCTAAAAGAAGAGGGACAAACGCTTGAAAGAGGTCGATTGCATTTTCTACTCACCATCTTGGGCTGTAGTAAAAACGACGAGAGCTAGAGGGGATGCATTAAAAAAACTTTGAACTTGAATGAACTTATGAAGTCGCCTGCTTGCTGTGTTGAATTTTGTGTGTCACTTCCTCCGGAACTTTAGAGCACTATCGTCTTTTTACTGCAATCGAAACAAACATTCGCTTGTCTTGCGCAAATGTATTGTTTTTACGTAGATACATTTATAAAATCGCGCACGAACATACACACACACACCAGAGAGGGAGGAGAGAGGAGAGAGAGAGAGAGAGAGAGAGAGAGAGAGAGATTTATAGCACGAACATACACACACACCAGAGAGAGAGAGAGAGAGAGAGAGAGAGAGAGAGAGAGAGAGAGAGAGAGAGAGAGAGAGAGAGAGAGAGAGAGAGAGAGAGAGAGAGAGAGAGAGAGAGAGAGAGAGAGACAGAGAGAGAGAGAGAGAGAGAGAGAGAGAGAGAGAGAGAGAGAGAGAGAGAGAGAGAGAGAGAGAGAGAGAGAGAGAGAGAGAGAGAGAGGAGAGACAGAGAGAGAGAGAGAGAGAGAGAGAGAGAGAGAGAGAGAGAGAGAGAGAGAGAGAGAGAGAGAGAGAGAGAGAGAGAGTGGTAAATGAAGGGCGGGAGCTGTGCCGGTCAGGGTTCGCCCCCGGGGACCGCTATGGTAGCCGGGTTGGTCTTGCCCAGATGCTACGAAATAAAGGCTATGATCCACTTCTTCTTTTTTTTAACAGATCCACACTAGGTTTTATTTTATGTTTACTTTCCTTTTTCATTAGACTACTTCTATCTCCTCAGCTTTCTAATTTCTTGTCTTCTTACTACCCCCCAAAGTGCAGCAGAATCTTCAGCCTGATGAAGTTGGCTGCCTGAGGCGAAGAAGAAAGAAGAAGAAGAAGAAGAAGAAGAAGAAGAAGAAGAGAGAGAGAGAGAGAGAGAGAGAGAGAGAGAGAGAGAGAGAGAGAGAAAGAGAGAGAGAGAGAGATATTATAGCATAATGACTGTGTGTAGGTCTACTTACATGCACTCTACCCATCGCCTCAGCAACTCACACACACAAACAAACACACACAAGCATACACACACACACACAAACAAACAAACACACACACACACACAAACAAACACACACACACAAATTCAGGAATATTCCTTTTATTGCCTCAAAATTTATAAAGTGTGGAAAATTTTGTAGATTAGCATCCGACAGCGACGATATATAACAAGGCTTTCTATTACCATGCATACCAATGAAATACCACACACACAACTGGGAAACCATCAAAATATTATGCATACCAGCAAACTACCACATAGACATCAGAAATAATAATAATAATGAGGAAAATTCATATAGCGCCCATCCTTACTAAGTAGGCTACAGGGCCGCTTTACACAGAATTGAAATGGAATAAAAACATGAAACAAAAATCCAATAACATGAGCAGACAAAACAATGCCGGTCAGAGTTCCCTTGACCGGTAAAAATGCACATAACAATCAGCAGCAACAACTGCTGAGACTACTACTACTACTACTTATAATAGGCCTAATACAAGTATGCATTGTCACACAATTTGCAAGCATGAAATAACAGTATATATTCACGACAACATACACACATAAACACATCCCCCCCCCCCCCCCAATTAGTTCCTTTTTTTTTTAAATCGCACACACCTAAATACCATCAAAGGGTAGGAAAACCATGCATACCACTAATCTTAAAGTACTTTTTGGAATAATTAGAGACATTATTAAATAGTGTCCTTTACGGATATGAACGATAAGAAGTCAGAGAGCACGAATATACCCATAACTCAAAATTGATGAAAAATGAGATTTTTTTCTATTTTGCAAGCCTGTTGTGAGAAATTATCCAATCGACTTAATGTCCCTTTCGTGCTGCTGGGTCACTCAGCTGGTCAGAATAAATGATTGACAGTTGATCATATCCGTCAATCTCGCCAGTTCCATGCATTGATTTGATCAATTGATTAGACCAAACAAATCGACCCGGCACAATCAGATCTTTTAAAACAAAATCAGCTGAAATTGTGACGTTCTGTATATATAGCAACTTTGCAATCAGCAAAATCTTCACGACAGTCAAATCTCTATTGTAAAGACACACTGACACACCACGATTAAGTCCCTTGTTTTTTTCAAGATAGCTGTGACCCACATACAAATATTCCCAACTTCAAATTGAGGCTGCTCTTTAACATGATGTTTCGTTTTCAATTTGTGGAAATTTGTATGGGAGTCTCCGTGTACATGTGTACTTCTTCTTCGATCGCTCAGACAGCTTCCTGTCAATTATGAGCGCAGATGCGTCATGCTGCCGCTATGTGCCTAACTAAGAAATAGGCCCAGCAAGTCCGACTTCGGCTGAAGGAAATATTGAAAAGCGTTTTGCGGAAAAAAAGGCAGGAGAATGGACCGGTAAAGGCAGAAAGATAGTAGATGACAGAAAGCAAAGGGAAAAGGCAGAGTCAAAGAGAGTGAGAGATTAGAGGAAGTTACAAGCACAGAACATCCAGAAGGTGGGGGAGCTATTTATACTTCTTCTTCTGCGTTCCCAGTGGCCATAACGGGTAAGGTACATATGTGTCCGGTTTTCAGTTTTCACTGGTCTCCCCGCTAGCGTACAGCCGACACATTCCGATTTCGGAGGGGCTCAAAGGAGAAACATTATTTGGAAGATTTTCTTGAAAAAAGGCAGGAGAATGGGGGGGCCAATAAGTCAGAAAGATAGTAAATGACAGTAATCAAAGGGAAAAAGCAGAGTCAAAGAGTGGCAGATTAGAGGAAGTTACAAGCACAGAACTTCCAGAAGGTGGAGGAACTATTTATACAAAAGATCCACCCCCCCCCGGCATCCCCATGGGGTGGGGGGTGAGGTTTACAGTTAATGATTTGGTCTAGTTGAAGGGTTTGTTGGTGATGAAGTTGATGAACATCTTCAGAGCCGGACGAGGTCGGTCTGTGGGCACCATGTGACCCGCACCCTGGAAACCGCAACACACAACATCCAGATTAATGATACTGAACATGAAAACAAATGTTCACATGCATGCGCGCGTGTATGTCAGGCATCAGAATACTCCAGAGTCCAATCCGCGGACGAACAACACTCGCCATGACTCGGAGTCGACATCGAGTCGGACCCCACAAAACTCTAGTCCGTAGTCAGCATCATTGCGATTATTCGCTACCCGATTTCTCGCGGAAAAGTTCGAAGTTCTCACATCATCGTAGTCTCCCACGATCATATCCTCTAAATCGACTCATTTAAAACCCAAATCACAATCACTGTCATCAAAACAAACTCTGAAACAGTGAAAGTAAATATCTAGAGAGCTCTAAACTCGGAAGAAAAAACATACATGGCCACGATTTTTCGTTTCCGAAGGCTCAGTATGAAAACAAACCGTTTAAGAATACCAGTTGAGAATAAGATCGCGATGCCTCATGAAGCACAAACCGCAGCCGGCAGTGCCAAAAACGCGACCAGTGGCTACAAAAACCGCAAAAATCTGCGGGCCGTATCTGATGCCTGGTATGTGTAAGTTATCTTCATCTTCCTGATTAACCCTTTTCCCGCCAGCCATTTTTCAGCAAAAATATAACATTAAATTTAACTGGGTAGAGAAAAAAATGTATCTGCA
This sequence comes from Phymorhynchus buccinoides, assembly GCA_017654935.2. NCBI lineage: Eukaryota > Metazoa > Mollusca > Gastropoda > Neogastropoda > Raphitomidae > Phymorhynchus > Phymorhynchus buccinoides. Next base: position 23,023,868 of record CM065700.1, on the reverse strand, counting down.
ATATTGGGAATTCCTCTGTGACATGCATAACATTAGGCCTGTCCTTACCTCCCAAAATTAAGAAAAAAAAAGGTCTTGGGAAAACAGGCCCTGATTTGATGCCTTTTAGTGACATGGGTTTTAAACCATTGTGGTGCATAAATGCGACACTGGCGGTGAAAGGGTTAAGGTGAATTTGCTTCACTTGTATATTTTTATGCAGATTTTGTGAATTTTCGCTTGTTTTCACATACACCAGAGGATGTTACTACAGTGAAACCCGTTTAGTACGAATTCCAGGGGAGAGGGCCAATTTACTCGTAAGCATTGCTCGTTCAAACCATTTTATCGATTTTGGCAACCCTGACGAACCTACCAATCGGTCCTCACATCTACTGTGATGTGCGTGTTGGTAAAGTGTGAAAAAGACAGAAAAACGGAAACAACACACTTACCCAACAAAGCATGGTTGTAAGCCCAGTATCCTGTATCCATAGGGTTTTTAATGCCGATTACATACACTTTAAAACAGTTTATTAACACACTATAACATCAAAAACATAAAATACACACACGCGCTTTAAGAGAAAGTTAAAATTTCCCGGAAGTCACAAGATCAGTGCGCAAAGAGCGAGTCCAGTGTCGTCTGCTTGCGCTGCAGACACCCAAGTTGTTATATCGGCCAATCAGAATGCCGCTTACATATCGAGGGGTCAGTCAAGATGGCGATGTTGTTGTCAGTGTGTACTCGTTCTAGCCAGGTAGTTGTGCAAGAAAGCTTGACTTTGGGATGGCGGTGTGGTTGTAAGTGCGTTCTCGTTCTAACCGTGTAGTTTTTGCATAAAAGCTTGTATTTTCAGTTTTCTTTGCTGTTTGTCGTGTGTTTCTCCTTCACTTTTGTTTATGTGTGTATGTTGTCCTGTCAGTTACGTTGTGTTATTTTTTCTCTTTTGTTCCTCTTTTCATTATTACAACAACAATAATATCAATACATTAACCCTTTCACCGCCAGCCATTTTTCAGCCCCCAAATACTAGTACCGTGTTTTTCAGCTCATTAGGCGAATAGGGCAATTTTCAAGAAAAATCTGAAAATATTAAAGTAAAAGGCGCCCTCGTTTATAAGGCGATACGATGCACACCTCGCAAAAGAAAGTCGAAGTTTGAAGCCTGTACACGTCCTGTAAACGCTTACCGGCCACCATTACTGCAGTCATAAACGAGAGTTGGCTCCCTTCTCAAATAATCAAAACTTCTGTTTTTGCGACTTCCGTTTGTTGTGTTTGGACTTTTCTTCGCGAAAACTGGTAGAATGATGGCATTTTAAGCTCTACAACGATGCTTTTTACATCCAATGAAGGGTTGTGGCATCGGTTGGGCAGAATCTCGGTCAATAATAGGGATTTTGAAGCATTTTAACGTGAGTATTTGTCGTATCGGCGACTCGTTACCACTTTCGATGTTGTGACTCACAGTAGACTGTACTGAGTACGGCAATCGTTGCCTCTCTTCTCACGATTTTGTTCACTAATAGGGCGCCCTCATTTATTAGGCGCATAGGTCGAAATTGGAGAGAAAAAATATCGCCTTACAGTCCGAAAATTACGGTAAACTTAACTGGGTAGAAAATGTGCAAAAATGGGAATTCCTCGGTGACATGCATAACATTAGGCCCATCGTCACCTCCCAAAATTAAGAAAATAGGGTCTTCAGATAACCGGCCCTGATTTGATTACTTACATGGGTGTTAAACCATTGTGGTGCATAAATGCGACATTGGCGGTGAAAGGGTTAATGTGTAAGAAATTGTTGATGTGTATGTATGCACATCATGTATTGTCAAAAGAAAAAGTCAATACAAAATAAATAAATAATGTATATTCAGTATAATAAAGAAATTCTACTATAGCGCAACACCTCACATACAAAATGAGCTCTTTGCGCTTTACAACAGAAATGATGAATAAGAAAATGAAATAACACTTGAATATTTTTTTAAATGCTGAAAAATACATGTAAAAACAAACTAACATAAAAATCAAGAAATGAAAGTTTACTAGCATTAACCAGACCTGTTTACCCTTATAATGAAAAACCCGGAATTTGCCACCAAAAAACCCGGAATTTGAGAACAAAAACCGGAATTCATATGATCTGTACACGACTCGCGATAAAGCGGTTTCTTGTTCTTCTCCTTTCCGTGAACATCGGCGTTGATTTTCAATATTGTGATGATTTCTTGGCTCAATTTTGCCAGAAAAGTTTTATTAGTAAATTCAGTCACTAATTCTTAGTCAATTTTAGTATAAAACAAGCTGGAAAAAGCAAAATACCTGGAAATGTCCACGATGGGACAGACAAAAATCACTCGGCCGCAGACGCCAAGTTGCAACTCGGCGCCATCGCGATCAATTTTGACTTCATTTTCCGTTGAAAACTTCAAAATTCTCACATCATCGTATTTTCCAGTGATAATATAATCTAAATTGACTCATTTCAAGCCCTAATTACAATCTCTACCATTAAAAAACTGCCTGGAAAGCTCTTCGAATCGACAGTAAAAGTCTGGCCGCCATTTGCTCAGTCCCGAAATAGATCGACCAAAATAAAAACATTATTTCACCCCTTTAACCAATGAAAATGCAGCATTTAATGCATGTGACGTCAAGCACAACCCCTTTTCTGATGACGTAGCGTGTTAGGTACACGTTTCGGTCAACCCTTGCGTCTTTTCCTACGAACGGAAACAAATAATAGACGGTTTTTCGAAATCCCGGAATTTTCAGTGTTCACCCGGAATTTACTATTTTACCCGGAATTTTAGCAAATTTTCGGAATAATTCCGGCTAAACCGGAATGGTAAACAGGTCTGCATTAACATATCACACACACACTTGCATGAGAATACCCCACCGATTAATCAAAAACTCAGGAAAGAATATTTTGTAGAACAGAAATTGGAGTCAGTTGTAGTACTGTTTGAAGAGATATATTTTAACCCTTTCACCGCCGATGTCGCATTTTAGCACCACACTGATTTACAGGCATGGCAGACCTCCGCGAATCGTGGAAAATCCGCAAAACAGTTTGAAACAAAATTCTTAAAAAATGCATTGAAATAGCATGAAAAAGTGAAAATTTCACTCTCATGTCTCATTTATTGAATTTTCTTCGGCCCCCTGGACCCCCGGCCATTTTCCTTGAAAACCACTTTGCCCCCACTACCATGCCTGGATTTAACACCCATGCTACTAAAAGGTATGAACGTTGGATCAGTTATCTAATATCCTTATGTTGTTAATGTTAGGAGATAAGGAAAGGGTTTATCTGATGCATGTCATTGGGGGATTCACAGCACTGCAGATGCTAACTTTTTGTTACCTAGGTAAGTTTGGTAGACATTTTTGGCTGAAAAATGGCTGGCAGCGAAAGGGTTAAGCGTTAAAAAGTATGGCCCAAAACCCCCTCTCCCTGACTGAAAGGGTCATCAAATATATGTGTTTGATCAAATAAACCACAAACACCACTAACTGTGTATACTTTGTGTTTGTGTTTGTGTTTTCTTTGATCAAATATTATCTCCACTAGCGCAACGCCGAGTCCCAGTAACGCCTAGTAACGGTAACGCCTAGTAACGGTAACGCCAAGTACTGGTAACGCCGAGTACAGCAAATTTGAAGCGATTCGGTTAAGAAACGGTGGAGTGGTATAGCGCGCGCGTTTCTGAACCGATTCGCTTCCGGGTTGGTACACGGATAGTCCCCGTCCCCGGTGATCTTCCTGCCAAATTCGAAGGCAATCGGTCCAGACACGCCGGAGATACTGGCGCAGAGAGGCCGGCGGATGCGCGTTTCCCGAACCGCGCAAATGACACGACCGCCTCGGTTGCCGTTGCCATCGGCCCGTTAGGGCTCACAGCAAATTTGAAGCGATTCGGTCGAAAAACAGCGGAGTTATAAGGCCCGTTTCATGTTTCAGACACACACACACACACACAGACAGTTGGCTTATTACTATATGATTATGGTGAGAACCACTGGCATCCTTTATGGATCCACCACTATTAACAGTGGCATTTTAAGCTATAAAGCCTTTTCAAGCCACATTTGTACAGTGCATGGGGGGTTGGTAGTGTTTTGTGGTATAATTTGTTCACAAATATATGTGTGTAGGAAATTAAGTACAGCAAAATTACATATTAGAATTTAAGGTCAGCGTACAACGCTGTTCCTTTTCACCACCACGATGACTGACAGAGAGAGAGAGAGAGAGAGAGAGAGAGAGAGAGAGAGAGAAGAGAGAGAGAGAGAGAGAGACAGAGAGAGAGAGAGAGAGAGAGAGAGAGAGAGAGAGAGAGAGAGAGAGAGACAGGAAAGACAGAGAGAGAATATATTATATGTGTCCATGCATGCATGTGTGGCAGAGGGTGGGGGGTGTGGGGGTGGAGAGGGTGGAGACATCATGCCTGCAAAACCCCCAATGTCATTTCATAAATTTATTTGTCAGTGACTGACAGACTGATGACCGAAACTAAGAATGATCCAAACTGAATATAATACAGTGGAACCTCCCTTATAAGACCTTCAAAAATCATCCCAAATGAGGTCTTATAAGGGAGGGGTCTTATAAGGGAGGTAACTTTAATACTTACAAAGAAGGGCAATGTCTCAGAGAAGCAGGTCTTATGTGGGAGGGAGTATTATAATGGGAGGTCTTATAAGGGAGGGGTCTTAAAAGGGAGGTAACTTTAATACTTACAAAGAAGGGCAATGTCTCAGAGAAGTAGGTCTTATGTGGGAGGGAGTCTGGATGGAAGCTCAGTTTAACGTCGCGTATCGGCTTTCGCCATGTACGACGGGCTGAACAAACCAACCAGGGTATAAACAAAAATTTATGTTCCTGAATCACTGTCTTAGCCAAAAGGCAGAGAAGCGATCAGAATTCTCGATTAACAGGAGGGAGTCTTATAATGGGAGGTCTTATAAAGGAGGTTCCACTGTATCAGGACTTACTCGGACGGTAACAAAGGTCAGTTTCTCAAACTGCTTGAAGAACCCGGCGACTTGCGTCGTTTTCGTGTTGTCCGTGTAGGTCCACTCCGATCGCTGCTTCATCACCTAAAAAAAGCCATAAAAACCACAATAGTAATTCGATTGTAAAGTTCAAAATATTAACTGCTTATGGTGTTCAGATTGCTGTTTCATTAAAGCTTGAAAAAAAAAGTTACTCACTCACATACACACACACACACACAATTGGAAAACAATACACACACAAAATGTGTGTGTGTGTGTGTAGTGTGTGTGTGAATTATGTGTGTGAGTGTGTTGTTGTGTATGTGGGGAGGGAGGAGGGTTGTGTGGGGGGTGGGGGGGCGTGAGTGGTATGGGTGTGTGTGAGACGAGGGGTGAGGGGAATGAGGGACTACGTTTGTGTGTTTGATGTATTTGCGCGTATGCGCGTGCGCATGTATTAGGTGTTTATAGGTGTGGTTTTCTCTGTACAAATGTGAGGACGCGTAAACATTTGGTTATGTTTGTGTGTGCGTGTGCATGTGTCGATTTATGAATTGAGCGCTATGTAAACATTTTATGACGCTTATATGAAGTCTTTTATTACTACTTTTAACTTTTAACTGTTTGTCATTGTAAACGCCTTGGGCTCCTGGTTTTATCGGGAGGTAAGTGCGTCATAAATTTTCATTATTATTATTATTATATAAACAGGGATGGGAATTGTCTGCCAAACAGCAAATTTCCACCGAAATGACCAAAAATGGCGCTTGCATCCCGCGTGATCTAATTTTGGCTGAATTGTTCTAATTTTTAGTTCTCGGAAGATACCAATCTGCCTTCTCCACTGCCCACAAACGTCTGTCCGCCGAAAACCAACAAACAAACAAACAGCTAAATTTAGGGCAAAGGTAAAGATGTGCCACCCCCCCTACATTTCTCGGTTAATTGTATTTTTCCGTGATTGCCTTTCTTACCATACATAAAGCTGTATTTTAGGAACATTTTTAGCTAATAACCTTTTTGGAATACTAACCCTATCCCTAACCCTACCCCCCACCCTATAAGACGGAAAAACGCCACGAACCACAACTGTGACAAATCGCGGTGTACTGCAGTACATAGTGGGGGGTAGGGTTAGGGTTAGGGCTAGGGTTAGGGCTAGGGTTAGTATTCCAAAAAGGTAATTATCTCAAAATGTTCCTAAAATACAGCTTTATGTATGGTAAGAAAGGCAAACACGGAAAAAATACAATTAACCGAGAAATGCAGGGGGGTGGCCACATCTTGACCTTTACCAAATTTAGCTATTCCACTGCCCTGTCTGGTACTTGTGTCGTTTGGATGGGATTGGGCGGGTGTCCAAGTCTGGGCTTTCTTCCTCTCCTTGATCCTTGGAGGGATCAGCATCATCGTTGTCGCGGGGCAGAGATGTTAAAGCATAGTGAGACCGCCCGTAGGTTGCCGATCTCAACTCCCGCATTTCAGTTCTTGTCCGCCCCCCCCGTGGGGATACCGGAGGGTCTTTTGTATAAATAGTTCCCCCACCTTCTGGAAGTTCTGTGCTTGTAACTTCCTCTAATCTGTCACTCTCTTTGACTCTGCCTTTTCCATCTGCTTGCTGTCATCTACTATCTTTCTGCCTTTCCGGTCCATTCTACTGCCTTTTTTCACAAAACACTTTCAAAAACATTTCCTCCATCCGAAGTCGGACTTGCTGGGCCTATTTCTTAGTTAGGCGCATAATGGCAGCATGACACATCTACGCTCATAATTGACAGGAAACTGTCTGAGCGATCGAAGAAGAAGAAGAAGAAGCTCTTGTCCAAGGCTGCTGGCTGCTAACTCCCTCTCCCAAAGGCCGTCTTCAGGACCACCGGGCGACCTGCTCCGCATCGGGGTGTCGATGTCGTCGTACACGGGCAGGCGACACACAGTCACGTCGAATCGTCTCTGCAGGCGGACGTTTCCCTCCCCCGGTAGGCAAGCGGTTCGCTGGACCCACTTCAGTAAACCAGCCTTGGAAAACTCACAACTGGTGCCTACTGGGCATCAGCAGTCCTGTTTGACTCCGAGGCCAACACTGTAGAGATGATCCAAGTCGCCGTACATCGTCCTGTCCGCATGCAGGTCCATCAACTCCCGTGGCGAGGGAGTATGACTGCGTCGCCCTTTCTGCTGCCTGCCACTCAGCAGAACTTTGAGGCGCGCCAGCCAATTTAAAAAAAATAAATTTGCATGCAATTTTTGTGTGCAATTTTTGTGTGACTGATGAGGAAGGAAAGGGGGGGGGGGGGGTGTTACATTTTGACCAAATGACAACTTTTTCGTTGCCACTGGGTTTAACGTGTGGTGAGTGCATGGGTACACGGGACCTCGGTTTATCGTCTCATCCGAAAGACTCCACGTTCAGAACCATACAAGGCCTAGTGCAAAGTGAGAGGAAAAAATCCTCTGTACCCAGAATCAAACTCGGGTTTACTCGTCACGAGGCAAATGTGCTACCACTGTGCCACTCTACACTATGTAGTCTGCCACCCTTACAGTCAGGGAATGTGTGTGTGGACAGACTTCTTCTTCTTCTTCTGCGTTCCCAGGCCATATGGCCACAATGGGTAAGGTACGTATGTGTCTGGTTTTCAGTTTTCACTGGTCTCCCCGCTGCGTACAGCCGACACATTCCGATTTCAGAGGAGCTCAAAGGAAAAAATTGATTAGGACTAATTTGTTGAAAAAAGGCAGGAGAATGGGGCCATTGTCAGAAAGACAGCAGATGATAGAAAGCAAGGGGAAAAGGCAGAGTCAAAGAGAGTGGCAGATTAGAGGAAGTTACAAGCACAGAACTTCCAGAAGGTGGGGAAACTATTTTTACACGGGGACGTGTGGACAGACAAGACAGGCATACAATGGAAGTCAGGTACTCACGGGTAAACCCAGGCGGTCAGTGAACCATTCGTCTCCCAGGAAGTTACAGGCCATGTCCACATCGCCGTTGTACACCAACACCCGTTTCTAAAAGAAACCCAAAAATGCTACTACAGACAAACCTCTATTTTAAGACTTCCAAAATGTCCGGAAAAATCGGTCGTAAATTGGAGGGGTCGTATGACGGAGGTTTTCACTGGCAGCCGTAGAAAGAAAAAGTTCAGCACAGTTCATACTCTCTTTTTCATGCACACATACAATGACATATTAAAACTGGATTTACAACTCCATAGGATTGTGCAAACGATATTACAGCTTCACTTTGCAGACTTCTTTTAATCACCTCCACTCTCGTCCAAAGTCAGTGGTTTTCTTTTTCAAAGTCAGTGGTTTTCGTGCTTTTCCTACGCTCTCCGCCATCTTTTCTACAACAAGGGAAGCGACTCCGCTTTCAGGCCATTGACCGTGGTTGTTTCCCTTTGCTCGAAGTCTATGCAGACGACAGCAACGGTCGTAAAAACCAACAAAATGGCGGTCGTAAGTCGCGTTTTAGAGGAAGTCGTTTACATAGTAAAATGCATCTGTGCCAAAAAATCCGGTCTCAAATGAGAGGTGGTCGCTTAAAAGAGGGTCGTAAAATAGGGGCTTGTCTGTACCATAAAAACTGAACTATTAAGTATCAAAACCAGTTTTGATAGCTACAAATGAAGCTAAAGAAGATGCAGAAAATGTGGCTTAAAACAGATTCCATAACACTTTTTTTTTTTTATTGAACATTTTTTTCACTCAATTTGCATAAACATAATACACAAACATAACTGAAAAATGAAACATAAGTGTTAATCGCTCACCTAATGTTTTCTTTTCTTATATTATCATAATACTTTTGTTGAACATATATTGAAAAATAAACAAAATAAGAAAAAGCATACATAAGCAACTGCACAAGTTTACATACACATACAGAGAGAGAGAGAGAGGAGAGAGAGAGAGAGAGAGAGAGAGAGAGAGAGAGAGAGAGAGAGAGAGAGAGAGAGAGAGAGAGAGAGAGAGAGAGAGACTGAGAGTCAAACAGACAGACAGACAGAATCAAACTCTCCATAACACTGATTTAACCCTTTCACCGCCAAAGTCGCATTTTAGCACCACAGTGATTTAACACCTACAGAGCTTAATCTAGGATTTCTGAAAAAGGGGGGCAGTCCCCCCCTCATATAAAAAAAAAAGGGGGCACTCCCCCCTATCCAACCCCACATCACATACATAAGAACCAGTACCTCCCCCACCCTCGTACACAGACTTTGTCAGCCACGGCCACTTTTTCATCCAGTCATTTTGGAACCGATGTTCCTTTGCACTGGCACTGTTGTCATTCTTTTCCGACGTTTTAGATGTAGAAGCCTTTTCTTCGAGGTCTTCACACTCGCTTGGAACAGGATTTTTTTTTCTCACTAGTTTGCCTCCGCGAAAATCAAAATCAAACAGGGTCCCTGCCCGCTTCATTTTGAAGAACATTCAAGATGGCGGCCGAAACTCTCGCAACTTCCTGTCGGTAGAACGAGAAGAACGCGATTGGTTGATTAACACTAACATTTTGTCAAGAACCAATGAAATGTCAAGAAATCCTTCGCTCCTGCTCGATACTTTTAGTTTGTCCAGACGACGGGTTTAGCAGATGACGAAGGTCTTCCCGCATCGATCGGTAAAAACTGCGGGCCGTTCCGCAAATGTGCGGGACTCGGCCCAATCCCCGCGCCGATTATCGCGGGAAGGAACAAAATTTCGGGGGATTTTACCAATCCCGCGCTCTAGATTAAGCTCTGGTGTTTCTTGAACTTGAAGAAAGAAAAGGCTGGAGAAAGGACCGGTAAGGCAGAATCTTTTTGTTTTTGTTTTGTTTGTTTTGCTGTCCCATCTTCTGGGCCGTACAGTGGCCGCTCATTCCCAATCCCAATTCGCAGCCACACCCCGGCTTCTTGTACAGGTCGTAGTATCCGAGAGCAGCCCAAGGGGAGCGAATCTATGTTAGGCCATCAGGAGGCAACCAACCGAGGAGACACTGCAATGCTGCCGAGTCACTTCGGTGGAGTTCAGCGGAGCCTGTTCAGGACACCGCCTACTAAACCCCCTCCTATACTGACGACACTATTCTCTTTAGTCGCGGAGCCGGCGTAAGTGAGGTCCTCCTCCGAGGGCGCCGTCTTGGAAACAGAACGAAAAGAAATTGACGCGCGTTGTATGCTGGGAACCGGAATTACTTTTCACCGCATTGTTTCAAAAGCATCGCTTGCCGACGCAACTGTAGTGGTGGGGGTGGTTTTGGGGGGAATTTTTTTTTTGTCGCCGTAATTATCGTAATTTTTACTTTTGGTTCGTAAAAATTACGGCAAAATCGTAAAGGTAAACAGGTCTGCAGTGGACAGTTTTCCTTTGCCCCCCCCCCCCTATTCAGGTTTGGTTGTAGAGGGGGGTCAAAGATCGGAATGTGAAATTTTCCTTCTTTCTATGTGTTAGCTGTTTTCGTCAATAGGAGACAAACGACGAAGGTAAGGAATCTGATATCTTACGATCGCTTAATGCATGGTGTTGCTAATCTTATCTGAAAATATCAGTCCATAACTTTTCATAACTTTTTTTGTGGTGATGGGTTTTCGAACCTAGTCAAATGGCCCGTCCGAAACGGCTGTAAAGGGAAGCAACCGGCATGTGCCGAGTGAGTTAAACAATTTGTTCATTGTTCTCCCTCTCTCTCTCTCTCCGACACTCACCCCTTTGCCCAGGACTTTCTTGTACTGCTTACTCATGTCCGTGTACACCTTATGATAGTCTATCGCACTGCAACACACACATGCAACATACATTGACGTTTTGTCAATGATCAAAATAGCTTCTGTCATATCCAGCTCTGGAATTGCAAGATTACTATAATTGATACGTTAAGTTAATATTAATTTTCTTTTATTTGCCCCAAATCCATTTTTTTAATTATTTTTTTTCCCCTTCTACCCATCACGGTCATACTCTCTCTCTCTCACACTCACACACACATACACACACGCACGCACGCACGCGTGCGCGCGCACACACACACACACACACACACACATACACACACACTCGCACACAACACACACACACACACACACACACACTCTTTTCTCCTCATTTTAATTCAATATTTGTTTATGTCTGTTTTGTTTTTGTTTACTGTAATTATTTAAGTCTAATAATAATATCACCATTGTTGTGAACAGACTTTAAATTAAATCAATCAAATAACGTTTTGTCGTTCTTTGCATGCCGATATGGATAGTGTTAACTCATTCAAGTTTCAAGTCGTTCCGGACATATATATCCCGGAATTAATAGATAGCTGTCAACAAGCAACTTAGGACACGCATTTTACCGCCAGGGGGAGAGAGAGAGAGGGAGGGACTCATCTCCCTCTCTCTCTCTCTCACTACGCCCAACTAAGAATATCGCACGATAAGCCCCTACTGGTTTGACTGCCCCCAGGAGGTAAAATTATTGTCCTAAGTTGACCATTTGGTTCAAGGGAAGTAAATCTGTGTGCACACCATACCTTGGTCACTTCTAAACTCGCTTCGCACCCTTAGAGTAGACCATAATTTTGCCTCTGACTTTGCTTTTGTAGTGGTTCGTTGTGAGGGGGAAACCAATCGGTGTAGAGAGTTTTTCTCTATAAAGTCTATATATATATGGCCAAGAATCTGATTTGGTGTCCAAATTGTGTTACACCCAAGGCCTAAAATAAATATCTTTCAAGTGTTCTGTTTTTCTCACCAGATGTACATTACATGGGACATATTTAAGTGCATGCAAAAGAAGTTCAATATCTGTTTGGTGTTAAGAGCAATTTAACTATATAAAATTTAAGTGAGCATGTTACGCTTCACCATGTAACACATTGTTTTCATTCATACATTAGAAAAATAAACAGCAATGACCCTTAACTGTTTTGCTTTTATTTATATCTGAGCTCAGGTTCTTGCACAAAAAATACCAGAAACATACCATCACTGTTCATTGAACTTCAAACTTCATTACACTGAGCAGGTTACGGTTACACCAAAATGTAATAAAACCTTAATTATTTACGAGCCATGCAGTGAACAGAAACAATTTCTACATAGTAACAATCTCCAGTAAGTATACTTTTAATGAAAACATAATTCTGCTTTATGCATTATGTATTACACATTTTTTCAGAAAAGACATGAATAAAGGCAAAGCCTAAATGTATCAAATAGTAAAAATGTAATCAAAAGATCTAGTACTTTCCAACGAATCATACCTAAAAGTATGTTGATTTGTGGACCAACAATGTTGCTTTGCAATAGTTCAGTTAAAAACATCAATTATAATATCATGAGCTGTATATTTAATGTTTCATAATGACACTGTTTCATGGCTCTTGCTGAGCAGGTTACATTTCACCGTTTAAGACAATATTTTGAAGTTCATGAGAGTGATATTGGTCAAATCACAAAGGATTGAATGGGAAACATAATGCAGGACAGCTATGAAGAATTCTGGGCCCCAATTTAAGGCATATGCTGCAGAGCTAAAAGGCAAAGGCAAATAAACACGAAAAGTGGGCTATGAGCAGGTTACGCTTCACCAAAATAGCTTTTAAACAGTTTTTATTCTGCTGCACACTTCCAATTCACTTGTTTAGGACTAGAAACCAAAAGCATATAGAAAAAGAAAATTGTTTAACTCTCATCCTCACCTCCTTTGCAGCATATTGTGAATGGAAAAGTAAATATTTACAAAGATGAGCGAGTTACACTTCACCAAAATTGTTGAAATGTTTACATAAACTTTAGTGTAGTCTCAAAATGGTACTTAAACAGGTGGGTTTTTTTTTTTACAATATGCTAGTCTACAGATCTGGATGTAGATGATATGAAAAAATTATACAAATAAACATAAACTTGAAATAAACATGTAAATGTGGCTCTGAGCAGGTTACACTTCACCAAAATAGCTTTTACACATTTTTTATTCTGCTGCACACTTCCAATTCACTTGTTTAGGACTAAAAACCAAAAGCATACAGAAAAAGAAAATTATTTAACTCTCATCTTCACCTCCATTGCAGCATGTTGTGAAGGAAAAAGTAAATATTTACAAAGATGAGCGAGTTACACTTCACCAAAATTGTTGAAATGTTTACATAAACTTTAGTGTGGTCTCAAAATGGTACTTAAACAGATGTGATTATTTACAATATGCTAATCTACAGATCTGGATATATATATCTTATGAAAAATTAAAATAGATAAACATAAACTTTTAATAAACATGCAAATGTGGCTCTGAGTATGTTACACTTCACCAAAAAATAATAGTTTACAGAGATTACTCAGCTGCACAATGGCAACCAACAGGTTCACACTAATAAACAAAAGCATGCATTGCAGTAACACTGCCAAAACCATCATTTAACATTCTAGGCATTATCTTGATGATGACCAAACAAAGTCAAAATGAATAAAATAGGTTGCGGCCATCGTCATGAAGGGTCACGGTGTCCATATTGCCGGCAACTTCTTGTGGAAGGATCTGGTATTCCCTGGAGTAACCCTGAGTGTCACAGAACTTCCAGGTGCTGCTGCCCCATTTCTGGAGGTATTTTGCCCAGACGATGCCCCCTGTGTTCTGTGTCACCTGAAACAGATTGAAATGTTTGAACAGAGATAAAATAATTTCAACACATGGCTCACAAAGCATATGGAAAGTATAAGTTTGCATACATTTGAAATTAATGCTACAATTCTACAAGTACCTTGTACTATACTACAGTCAAAGCTTGTCGGGAAAGAATTAAGGTCTGAATAGGTATAATTATGTCATCTTAGAATTTGGAAATTATCCATGAACTGTACAGTTATGTGTTGCATCACTATTATACATGTACTTGATGTCTTGGGTTGTCTTGGGCTGATGTCTGGGGGTTGTCTTGCGCTGATGTCTGGGGGTTGTCTTGGGCTGATGTCTGGGGGTTGTCTTGGGCTGCTGTCTAGGGGTTGTTTTGGGCTGATGTCTTGGGATGATGTCTTGGGTTGTCTTGGGCTGATGTCTGGGGGTTGTCTTGAGTCAGTGTGTCTTGAAAGGTGTTACCCACCCACACCCTCCCTTATCCTTTCTGTCTATCTCTGTCTCTCTGTCTGTCTGTCTCACTGTCTCTGTCTCTCTCTCAGTCTCTATTTTGCTTACCTCACTACCCTGGGTAAATACAATTTCTTTTCTCTCTTTCTCTCTCTCTCTCTCTCTCTCTCTCTCTCTCTCTCTCTCTCTCTCTCTCTCTCTCTCACACACACACACACACACACACACACACACACACACATACATTTATAGACACATGCACATACGCACGCACACACACACATCTTAACATATATTTCTTCAGGAAAACATGAACACCAACAATTCATCTTCTGATAACTGTACACACACAGAGACAGAGAGAGAGAGAGAGGGGGGGGGGGGGGGAGGGAGAGAGAGAAAGTTTTTCTTGTTAACTGGATAATGTGAAGAAAAACGAAAAAAAAAATCAGTCACCTCCCCCCCCCCCCCCCCCTCCCAAATTAAAGCTTTGCAAGACCCGGGTAAACAGGTGTGTGTGTGAGAAAGAAAGAGAGAGAGAGTATCCCAATTCTGTCGCGGTTGTCATGACAACTGGGCGAAGTCCGCAGCCAGTGCTTAAACTTGCAACTGTTTTGACTGATTGAACTTTGGAGAACGGTACACGCTTAGGGTTCAAGACCAAATTTGTGTTCAAGGCGCGCGTGCCATAACGCAGTATCCGCTTCTCAGTATGAAACGGCGCTAACGCTGTGCGATTGCGTTTCATGCCCTATCCGTTTTCACTACTCACATGATACTTGACCTATTTATTTTCAAATAGCTATTTGTGCTTTATTTTACATGTTCTCGAACGTTCATATTTAAATTTTGTATTCGTATTCAGTTTCAGTCGTTGTAAGAACGCCAAAAGAACAGCGCACTTTTGTGTATAACTGCCTGCTATGAAAGAAAACAGTTCTACGAGAGAGAACGTTACATACGCGCAACTTTCAGACTGCTATTCACAAGGGTGGTGTTTCGAACTCGCTGAAAAGTTCTTGTGCCGATCGTCTCGAAGAAAGACACTAGTTTTACTTGGGTGTCAAATCGTTATATTTTTGTGGACGGGGTGATTCGTACGTTACACTGACGATCCAAAATGATGCTTGTCGAGAATGTTACGTACACGTTCTCAGTTTCAAAAGTCCAGAGCAAAAATAAACTGGACTAGGCATGGCAGCGAACTCTTTCTTTTCATTGAGATAACAACATACTTACGAGCACATGTTGTGATTGACTGTGAACTAAACTGACTCGTTGTTACTCTATCCCCGAGAGCGTTAGTATCACCATTAATTCATCAACAATTCCGCACAACTGGTGAAAATAACGTGCTCTCTGTCTCTCTATAGAACTGTCTTACAGAGAGCAATCCTTTACATTCTCGAGTAATGCTATCATTAAAATGGAACATTAGCAGAACAAAGAGGAGAATCCCTGTTTCTTTTCTTACATCGTGTGGCTGTGCCCACTGAGAGCGTTATTTACACCAAAACCATTCCGGCCATACAGTGAAGTATAACGTACCCATGACGCTAACTTTCCTCTGTAAAGAATAACTTCTATACATTAAAAGTGGACATTATCATACCATAAGAATGCTTTTAAAAGACAATATTGATTGAGTGTTACAATCTAACTATGAGTTCAGACGCATCACTCCGTGTGCGTTACCATACACCACTCTGACGAGACAGACAACGTGAATGTAATGCGCTCATGGGTTGTAACCCAAGTTCTTTGATAACTCGCTAGATTAAACATAGATCATTTTTTTCTGTTGCTATAACTTCAGCTGTTTATCAAACCAATACTAAAGTTCCGATTTTCCGGATAAAAATGAAATGGCACAGGTACGTTACGCAACACGAAAAACAGTTGGTGAAAATAACGTTCTCGAATTTTAAGTCAATTTTCACTGCAAAGAATAGACATTTTTCATTTAAATCTGTTGCAAAATATCCTTAAATGAAGTACAATAACACAAAACGTCTTTGGGTGCACCTAGCTTTGCATTAGATCTACTAAATACTCATTTTGTTTAGATCAAGTAATGTAGTACTGACTTGAATAATATATTCACTTGTCTGAACGACCTGAAAACAAATTTGTACAAATACGTGTGCATGAGACATAAGCAAATATTGTTTTAAGTTATTAAACATGAATTAATGTAATAAAAAGTAAAACATAACCGTTTCAACCTATTTTTACTACTGCCGAGCACGTAACACACAGCCAAAAACGGTCACCACTTACCTCCGTCATTTTCTCCGCCGTGGTCCGTGTACTCCATAGGTTTTTGTGCAGAAATGTAAGATAAGATGCCACCGCGACTGTTGTAATTCCAGACGAAAAAAAATACAAGGTCGGATGGGGAAAAAAACGACCACCATTCCCGCCAATTTTTTTTCGGTTTCACGAAGTGCCGACCTGGGGGCTACAATGCTTAATTGCTCCATAAACTTTGCCCCTTCTTCCCTCCAGAGTGTTTGATTCAGATCTCTTATCAGTCGGGCATCGTTTCAGCACCAAGGAGTGGTCTGTTTAAAGACAGCCGACAAGTGGCAGGGACTGTTTATTGTCAGTATGAAGGTGTCGCGAAACTGTATCGTGCTCGACCACAAAATAGAAAGGGTCAGATTTTTTTTATCTCAGCAAGTACACCATGCAAAAGCAGAACAGTTGAAGGGGGGATCTATCTATATACACTGTATAAGCTGACATATATAACTAAGGCTTTTTAATGATGAAAAACGGAAGTTGAATAAAGCCACCCCAAAATGTGTAACGCTGTATGACGTCAGAATACGCCACTTTCGTTCCATTTTTTGTTATTTTCAGAACAAATCTAAACATTTTCTTTGTATGTTGCACTTTATTTTCATGTTCAAACACTCCTCTGTCTACTGTGATACAAAAATGCATGAAAAAATAAACACTAAAGCTAAAGAAGCAATTAAAAGAGGCTAGGGTGCCACTCGACGCCAAATCAGACTCTTAGCCATATAAAAAAAAAAGTCTGATCTACCACTTCCCTATGTCTAAACCTGAAGTAAAAACCCTGTAATCTTCTTTCATTTCTCCTTTTGTTTATGTATGTTTTGCATCATGTATGTGTGTATGGATGGATTTTTAAAAAAAATAATTAATACTTCAAAATCGTTGCGATGCGAATGAGTTAATATTGCGCCTTGGCTAAGCTCGAGTGAAGCAAATATGAAATAGTGAGGCCATGGAGGAGGAAATCTTTTTGAAAGTGTTTCATGAAAAAAAGGCAGGAGAATGGACCGGGTAAGGCTAGAAAGATAGTAGATGACAGTAAGCAAAAGGAAAAGGCAGAGTCAAAGAGAGTGACAGATTAGAGGAATTTACAAGCACAGAACTTCCAGAAGGTGGGGGAACTATTTATACAAAAGACCCACAGAGAAAGCAACATTCTACTGTTCTTTGGGGAAAAGGGGCAGGGCTTAGGATCAGCCTGGGATCATTTTCATACACAGTGGAACCTCCCTTATAAGTTATAAGACCCCTCCCTATAAGACCCCTCCCTTATAAGACCTCCCATTATAACTTAAGACTCCCTCCCACATAAGACCTACTTCTCCGAGACATTGCCCTTCTTTGTAAGTATTAAAATTACCCCCCTTATAAGACCTCCCATTATAAGACTCCCTCCCACATAAGACCTACTTCTCTGAGACATTGCCCTTATTTGTAAGTATCAAAATTACCTCCCTTATAAGACCCCTCCCTTATACGACCTCATTTTGGCCCATTCTCCTGCCTTTTTTCAAAAAAAATCTTACAAATATTTTTTTTCTCCATTGAGCTCCTCCGAAATAGGAATGTGTCGGCTGTACGCAGCGGGGAGACCAGTGAAAACTGAAAAAACGGACACATACGTACCTTACCCATTATGGCCATATGGCCTGGGAAAGCAGAAGAAGATGAGGAAGGATGAATTTTGAAGGTATTATGAGGGAGGTTCTACTGTAACTGGACAAAGTAAGACTTTGAGACTGAGAGTGGTTAACGTGAGGGGTGGTGGTGTCTATCTAAAGGGTAACTCGGCCCACATTCCTCTGAAATGGACGACGTTTTGCGGCTAAGTACCATCCATGCACGCACGTATAGAACCACACATCTACATACACACGGACACACAGACAGACAGACACAGAGACAGACACACACACAGACAGACAGACAGACAGACACACCACACACACACACAGAGACAGACAGACACACACACACACAGACAGACAAACGCACACACAGACACACATGCGCACACACACACACAGAGACAGACTGACACACACACACAAACAGACAGACACACAGACACACACACACACACACAACGCACACACAGACACGACAGACACACACAGAGACAGACACACACACACACACAGACAGACACACATACACGCACAGACACACACACACACACACAGAGACAGACAGACAAGACACACACACATACACACACACAAAGACACACACAAAACATGCAAATCACACACACAGACAGACAGACAGACAGACAGACAGGGACACACACACACAGACATACACACACAGAGACAAACACACAAACACACCCACACACACAGACCTGCAATGGGGCCCACTGGGGCAGACCTCCAGGGACGTGCAGGGCTTTGCGCACCTCCTCGTTGTTCATGTAAGTTATGGCCCCTGCCACGTCGATACAGGGCGGCGAGACCGACAATCTGCCGCCATTAACCCCCTTGGTACGACGACGCACATCTTCCATCAACTGCCAAGGGTTAAGAACAACAAGAATTTTTTTTTTTAATTCTATATTTAGCATTTTGTATATATTCTATTCATGTAGGTATACGTATAGGTGTAGGGACTAAAAAATAGGCTGTGAAGCCTGTCAAAAGGCATGGTAAATGAAGGAAAAGACATTTTTCGCTGAAAATATTTGCGGGTTTCAGGAAACATGTTTAACCCTTTCACCGCCAAAGTCGCATTTTTAGCACCACAATGATTTAACTCATATGTCACTAAAAGGCATCAAATTGGGGTCTATTATCCAAAGACCCTTTTGCCTTAGTTTTGGGAAGTAAGGTTAGACCTTATTTTATATATATATGTCACAGAAGAATCCCCAATACTGCAGATAGATATTGTTCTATACCCAGGTACATTTAATGGAACATTTTTGGATGAAATATGGTTGGCGGTGAAAGGGGTTAATGGTGTGGTCTCAATGGGTAAAGAACCGTTTATGGTTGATCTGGGGGCAATTCCTCTTTCGAGGACAAATATATAAAACTGTTAAACATTGGGGAAAAGGCATCTCTCAAGCTTAAAAAACCTCTCTGACATTTGCTTTTTTACATTCACTTTTCTCTGAATTCAGGGAATTATCTGAAGATTACCACGCCTGGTCAAGCGTCCCGTCATTTTGGTTTTTATTTTTCATCCGTAAGGCGTTGCTCAAGCATGCGCTAATTTTGGTCACTCATCAAAATCGAGCGAATCTATAACTTTGTCACTTGTGTCAAGGAAACTTTTCAATTTGGTTAGTGTCGGCGCTGTTGGGTTAACCCTCTGGGCACGATGAGCCCCGACCGGGGCTCCCTCGGACGAGCACGATGGGCCACGATCGGGGCTCAGTTCGGCTCAGTTCATATTTCGCGCTGAACTTTGGCCAATCGAATAAGCGAATACAGCTAACCAATCAGAAAACTCGTAGCACTCGTACGACTTCCTGCTGTCTGAGTCTAGCCATTTTTTCCAACCGGTTTGCATTTGTTTGTGTGAAAATGAGTGATGAAAGTAGTGATTGTGAGGATGAGGATGAGTATGTTGCCGATAGCTACTCTGATGCAGACTAGGAATGTAATTAGGTTTGTATTCGTGTTGCAAAGTGAAGGGAAAGGGTTCGAAGTGAAGGAAAATGGTTCGACTGCATGGTTTTTGTGATGTCTGACACGAGCAGATCATCATCGGACTGGGGTGGGGTGGGGGTGGGGTTAGCTGCAGTCCACAGTGAAAGTGCTTTACTGGATTACTGCTTGTCCACCATATTCAAGGCAAGTAGTTTTCTTTTACTTTCATTTGCAAAATTCAAGCTTTCTTCTTTCTAAAAGTGTGGAGTATTGGATAGGTTTCCCAGTCAAATGTTTGTATGAGAGATGAAAAGGTGAAAATAAGAAGTATCGGTTGACAGTTTCTGCAGTCTTCAATTTTACGCTTACGTTTTTAACTTTTACGTCTGTGCCCTAAGGTGGAGGGTTAAGGATATGAAAAGCTGTAAAAAGCGTGTGTCAGGGGACAAAGCCCCCTGAAGATGAAGTTTTTGTTGTTTTCTGTTTTTGTTTTTTGTATATCTATATTTCCTTAAAATTAAAATCAGCATTAGAAATAGAACCGATACAATTAGTTCATTTTTCCGTTCACTTAGAAGATGTCATTCCTCACTCAAGTTGTTGATTAAATAGCATTTTATTTCTCAAAGTCACAAATGAAAAATCAACAATGACCATTAGATAGGGCAACAAGAAAACTTATATTTAAGCCCTATCTAACCCTCTCTAGGACACAGACACCCAAATTCGGACCCGAATTTTTGGTCAACTCATGTGTAGCCGTGTCTGTCGCGCCGATTTGGCTCCTCGCCTGACCGCGCGTGTGTCCTAGTACCACAAAGCTTTCACTTTCTTCCACTACCCACCAATGCATAGATAACTAAGTTATAGTTCTCCTTCTCTTCCTGAACTGTCGCTTGGTCCGTTTTGGTTTCTTAGTTACAGTTCAAGGGAAAGCACGTCACTAGTCTTTTTGAACGGATTTTTTTGCGAATGATACCCCAAATTGTTTCTTCTATTCTCTCTACGTGAAGTGACTGCAGTATTGACTCGGCTCTATGCTCGTAGTGTCATACAAATGTTTCTTTAAGCCAATTCAATGGTTTTGTTGTGTTCTCAGCGCGCGTTCACAGCTTTGGAATTAATATTATCATCAGACGTGCCTACTTTCATCGTATGCAATCTTTCAAGAAATGAAATCAGCGGTAGAGTTGAGACTTTATTTCTGGGTGATTTGCTTTATATGAAAATATTTGGATGTTGAACGTTAATTCCCATCTCTTGGGAACTGGGATCGATTCCTAGGTTCGAATGGTTGGGAGTCATTGGGTTAACCTCACTGACACTCCTCGATCAATACGAAACAGAAGAATCGTGGAAGCGTCCTTATTGCATAAGAGAAGGGTGGAGTACCTGTTGATACGGCACACCAACTCTTTTATCTCAAAGAATTAATCCATAGCATTAAAGTCGACTTCACATTTTTAATTTCTAAAAGAATGCATATTGAATAGCAATAATAATATAATAATAATAACAGTACATTTATAATAGCACTTTACCTCAGATGAGCCCAAAGCGCTTTACCCCCATCAAACATTATTCATCAACATATAACAAAAAACAAAGCATTCAAGACTGACACCAACCACCAACAGTGCGCATTATTCACCAGCAACAAGCAACTCTCTCTACTCTCTCTTTAAACCACAACACGCACTGCACACACCGCACACGCACAGCACACCAACACGACACAACACACGCATCATCCACACACACCCATCACACACACAACAACCACACACAACGCACCACACACACGCACCACACTCACACATAAACATAAAACCCACAATTATTGACGCCAACTTACACCTCATTCATACCCCATTTCGGTAAGAACTCCCCCAGCTAATTAGATCCAGCATGGAACTGACCAAATAACAACCAAACATGCAGACAAAACATAACCCCTCACACATCCCACCCCCTCACGGTACGCTACGCATACAGACACACAGCACATGCGTGCTACAGCAAACCCACACACACAAACCCCACAACACATGGTAGTCACCTGTATAATTTACATTACAATCCAACTACACCGACACAATTCTGCACTCACACTCAATGCTCACACACACACACACATCACAACACACTACACACTACACCACTCACACACACACGCACACACACACACAACCCAACAAGGCCACTACCAAACACACACAACCCAACACACCACACACACACGGTCACACGCACCACAAAACACAGGCACAAACCTCTTAATCCAATCTTCCCTCACGTGCACACAATCCGATAGACAACTGATCAAATATTTAGGGCCGCAGCAGTAAAAAGATGGGTTTTAAGAGAGGTTTTGAATGAGGAGACTGAGTTGGAGTGTCGGAGAGGAGAAGGCAAGAGAATTCCAAAGAGATGGTGCTTGACAAGAAAAAGAACGTTGGCCAGCAGATTTGAGACGGATGGAGGGAATGGAAAGGAGACGAGAATCAGAAGACGAACGTAGTTTGGCGAGCTGGGACATAGAGATGAAGAAGATCAGAGAGATACAGGGGAGCTTGATCATTCAGTGACTTGAAGGCTAGGCTCCTTCTGTAGGATGAATTTTGTAGTCAATACGTGATTGAACTGGGAGCCAATGTAGGGAACTAGAAGAACCGGAGTGATGTGATCGTACCTAGGGGAGCGAGAAATGAGTGTACGAGTACAAAGCATTATTCTGGACCCGTTGGAGCTTAGAGATGAGAATTGATGGACAGCCAGCAAGAGAGTGAGTTACAGTAGTCAAGGCGAGACAGGAGCAAAAGCACAGGCACTAGAGTAGTCTTCAGGGCATTCCTGAGAGAGGAAAACGACGGATGGAAACTTATTCTTCCGTCGAAGTTCTAGATAGCAAGCCCTATGCAAACATTGGAAACATGGCTGTTTGAAAATAAGAAAGGGTTTGGTCCAAAGTAACACCTAGATTGCGGACAGGATGGTCCGATAGCTTGATTCTCAGTGCCATCAATGTCTACATAAACCTTCTGGGAGAAAGCCTGAGTTTTAATTGTTGTGTTGTTAGAGGCTACAAGAATCATCTGTCTCTGTCTTATCAGGCATTCAGTTGCAGTTTGTTGTAAAGGCATCCATGTTTTAACAGCAGAGATGCACAACTTAGAAGAAGAAATCATTTGATCTAATCTAATTGACTCAGGTGGGCAGAATTGTACAGTTGATTGTCATCAGAAAAGCTATGATGTAGAATAGAATGCTGGTTGATGATGGCGGAGAGAGGTTGGGTATAAAGAACAAAAAGGATAGGGCCTAAGACTGAACCTTGGGGCACAGCCGAACTGAAGACCTTTTGGAAGAGATGGAGAACCATTGACAACAACTTTCTGTGTGCGATCAGAGAGGTAGGAAGAAAACCAGGAAATCCAAGGCAGTGAGCAGTGTCGTTCGTTAAGGGGGAAAAAAAAAATTTAAAAGGGCTGTCTCAGTACTGTGACCTGCTCGATAAGCAGACTGGTTTGGTTAGTAGAGATCATTTACCTGAAGATGGTCAGACAGCTGTTTAAGAACCACCTTTTCCGTAAGCTTAGAAAGGAATGAAAGATTAGAGACAGGCCGATAGTTCTTTAGATTTTCAGGATCAAGACTAGGCTTCTTTAAGAGAGGTTTGACAACTGCAGATTTGAAATGAGTTTGGAAAAGCTTGAGCCTAGATACCTATAGAGATTCATTGATGATGGATGTAAAGTAAGGAACGAGAGTGATTCATCAAGACACTGGGAGACATAATTAGTAGCAGAAGTATGAGGATATAATACAGTGGCTTTAAAGAGAAGTAGTGGAGGGCTGACGAGAGGTCTAGTTCACAGTCTTTTAGTCCTGAGTTCGCGACTACAAATGGCCTTGGGCTCAGATACACCTCATCAGTGGAAAACAGTGAACGGAACTCAGGACCACATACTGCCAGAAAAGGTTATAAATAAAAGAGATCAGGGACAGAGTCAGTGAGGTGGAGCAGTGCGAATCAAGATTGTGGCGGATGTGGCTATCTTGCCGTGAAAGAAATCAGAGAAACGTTGAGGAGTTCAACACAGGGATAGAAGAATGGTAGAGGTGGGACTTTGGTTTACAAAGAGGGACTTGGCTAACTAAACAATTGACTGAAGAAAGGTACAAGCGAGAATTTGGCATTCAAACAAGAGCATATTGGCCTTACTATATGTCAGACACAATTTTGTTCATGGCCTCGAAAATCTGTGTGTGAATTTCAAGTCCAGTCTTAAACCACTGGCGTCTGCACGGCGGCGTTTCTTGTTTACCCTGAGTCACCTCAGGTGACACAGAAGCTACCACGGTTGATGAGGCCTACTGGAGATCTTGCGACGGAGGACAGGGGCGTGGAGGTCGAGTAGACTGGTCAGGAGGTGGTGGAGTGGTCGGCAGAAGGCTGTAGAAATGACGTCAAGTCTGTGACCTGAGGTCAGGACATGATGAAGGCAGTGATGTCGATGGAGGAGATCTTCATTGGTCTCGGCATACCCCAGGAGGGCATGAAGGGGCGGAATAAACTGAGGCAGGAAAAGAACACAGAGATGGTCAGAAAAGTCCAGGAAGGAGTCAGGAGCAGTAGACAGCCAGGAAATCTTTGTCGTCACGCTGACGGATAACCAGGTCAAGGGTGTCGACCTTCTGGTGGGTGGGCAGGTCACAGCCTGGTGCAGTCGACGTCATCCAGCAGGGCGGTGAAGCGGGAGGGTGAGGGGGGTCAGTGGGAACTCAACATGAATGTTGCAAGTCGCCCATGATGATTGGAACACCGCTGATAGTGGTTGCAGTGCTCCAGCAAAGTAGGGAAACTCGTCGAGGAGAGGGAGTCCGAAGTTGGTTTTTTCTTGTGGGAGGGGGGCGGTAGGTAGAGGCAGAAAAAGCTGTAGGCAGGCTGAGCGAGAGTAACGGAGAGCTGGGCAGTTCAAAAGGGAGTGAGTGTGGAATGGGGAAGAGGGAGGTAGAGGTGAGATGAGGCACAGTTTGTCACGCACGACAAAGGCAATGCCTCCCGCGCGTGAAGAGCGAGGATAGAGCATGGTTTGTAGCCAGGGGAGAGAGATCAGCCGCTCCAATCGTCCCCATTTAGCTTCATCACCCGAAGGCAGAAGCCAGGATTCAGTGATGCAGAAAAAATATCAACATTTCTCTCAAATGAAATAATTAATAGAAGAACGTTCTGTGAGACGCAACGGAACGGGGGTAAACTGGGGCAACAAAAAATTTAGCCATCTTTTGATAGGCGAAGCAAATGGGAACAGTAAGTAAGTTAGAAAATAAGCATCGTTCCGTTGGTAGGTGAAGGGGCGAGGCGAGGAATGAGCAGACGACAGAAATCTTCCGTTGCTTCCTTTTGCCTCCTCTGCAGCCTCACGTGAGTGACAGATTAATCCCTATATGCAGATGACGTAGGCGTGCAACAAGGGGCAGAGTCATGGGGTCGAAAGTTGTACAGCCAGAACGCATTGCGGCTTTACGGCAGTGGGGGAGAGGGGAGCTGCAGAGTCGGTGCGCACGCACGTGTCGCTATGTTGCGGGCGTGAGTGGTCAGCAGAGGGAAGGAAAGAGGAGATGAAGAAAAAAGGATGGTAGGCAAAGGTCATGCGGTTGTTTGCGGGTGCTGGAAAACATGGCTGGTTGGAGAATCCAACAAATGCCAACCAGTTCTCGTCAAGAATAACCAAATGACTCTCATGTCGGGAGGCCAGAGAGGCACAGAAAACAGCCCAAAATAATGTGCAGTATCACGAACACACAGACACAAAACAACAATCAAGCACTACTGAACAACACACCAACAAAAAGAATAATGACGAGAGTAAATGATCCCGCCGGCTAGGCGGGAAAAATCCCGAGCAATGATGATATTTCATGCGAAGCTAAACACAATGTCACACAAAAAACATGAATTTAGAAGAAAAACATACGTAATGGGCGCTACGAGCAACACGCCGAGTCCAATAATGCACACGTCACGTGGAAAGAAGGAAAACAATTTGGGTCACTTCAGAAAAACAGTTCAAAAAGACGTATTGGGTGCTTTCCCTGCTGTAAAGACCCAAAAAGGACCAGCGAGATTCCAGGAACAGGAAGAACTAACCTTAGATATTGCATTGGGGTAGGGAGAAAGTGAAAGTGAAACGTACTAGACCTGGCGTTTCAGACGGGCGCAATTGCGCGTTTACGCGAGCCAGAGAAGGAAAAACATTTGGGGGATTGAAAAAGAAATCGTTCATGCGTTGGATTAGTTGTTTTTTCTGCAACGCAGTAAACATGAAAATGAAGTTAGCGCTTATTACTCTGCAATTATGAGAGGGTTAAAGAAAAAAGTACACAGACAATAACAGTGAGGGTCGGCTGCTAAGCAGAGCAAGAAGCGCTAACTTCATTTTCAAATAAGCTTGATACAGCTTACGAAGCATGATCTGGGATCGGCAATAAGAAGAAGAAAATATATGTACTCAGTTGCCAGACCGCTTACCCCTATTTTTGCAAATTGTAATTCCTCAACAAAAAAATAGTCATTCTGAAGAAAAAACAACTAACCAACGCATGACCGATTCTTTGTTCTTCACAAACCTGATTAACAGGAAAACTATTTGAATACACAATAAGCAAGCAATAGGGCACACTGGGAGAACCGTTAAAACATTTTTTTAAACCATGTATTGCCTTTTCTTTGGTGTCTTTCCATCAGATTTTGGATCAGCGACCTAGAACTCTCACCGCGCAGTCGCTATGAACGCCATCTTCAAACAGTAAAAGAAAGGAAATTGACGCCGTTGTAGCTGGGAACCGGAATGACTTTTCATCGCATTCGTTTCAAAGCATTGATTACGACACAACTGTTGTGGTGGGGGTCTTTTTGTTTTTCCGTTGCCGTAATTATCTAAATTGGGCTTTTGCTTCGTAAAAAGTACGTTTCCAAAAATCGTAAGGTAAACAGGTCTGCAGTTGGGGTTCGGTTTTCTTTTCTTTCTAAAAAAACCGCACTCTTGGACCATCCAAAAACAGGCAGAAACTCGCGGAAAAGCTAAACATCCTGCCTACAGTATGTATGCGAGGACGAGCACATACACACATAAAGAAGAGACACCCCCACCCACCTTCCTTCATTCATGACGTAGGAGACTTGGCGAAGGCAGCCAAAGTTGGCGTGGTCAGATAGCGTCCGGTGCGGTCAGGAGGGAACTCTTCACGCACGGCCCGACAAGTTGTAGATGTTCAGACCCCCGCCATACACCAGGCGACAACTTTGTTCACCTAATGAGAAAGAAAAACAACAAACAAACACAAGCCATGTAGGCAAACTCCCCCTAACTCTAAGTCTATAAAGTATAACAAAAAGTAGCTCTCCACACACGGCCGTACAAGTTGAGAATTCAGGCCCACCCCCACCACACCAGGATTGACAAACTTTGTTCACTAAAGAGAAGAAAAAAACAACAACAAAAAAAATGTAATCAAGCCATGTAGGCAAAAACCCCCAAACGGTTACGACGTTAGTCTATAAGTATAACAAAGCTCTCCACACAGACAAGTGCAAGTTGTAAGTTCAAGCTCTCCGTCCACATAGGCCGACAACCCTTGTTCCACCTAAAGAGAGGAAAAAAACAACAAACGTTAATCAAAGCCATGTAGGCAAAACTCCCCCAAACGTTACGACGTTAAGTCTATAAGTATAACAAAGCTCTCCACACACGACCGTGCAGTTGAGATGTTCCAGATCTCCGCTCCACCACTAGGGCCGACAAACTTGTTCACCTAAAGATGAGGAAAAAAACAACAAACGTTAATCAAGCCATGTACGGCAAACTCCCAACGTTACTACGTTAGTCTATAAGTATATAACAAAAGCTCCTACACACACGACGTGGCAGTTGTAGATCCTACGTTCAGATCTCCGATCCACACCAGGCCGAAACCTTGTTCACTAAAGAGAGGAAAAAAACAACAAATGTTAATCAAGCCAGTAGGCAAACTCCCCAACGTACTACGTATTAGTCTAACAAGTATAACAAAGCTCTCCACACACGACCAGTGCAAGTTGTAATGTCAGGCCCCCACCCCACACCAGGCTGACAACCTTGTTCCTGTGAATTTAAAAACATCCATACCATATTTTACGGACAACAAGGCGATCTAATTATAGGGCGAACCTTTGAAATCACTAAAACGCGAATTTAAACATCCACAAGTAATGACGTATTCTAAGCGATACAAAAATGATAAAACAAATTTTGGTGTGGCCAAGCCACAAACTATAACCACTTTGTCGGTATGCTGTTCGGGTCGCGTCAAAATGTCGCACATATTGGACAAAATTGTCGCCACTCAAACGAGGCTGCACTTCAAATGAGGACGCTTAAAATGATGTTATTTAAAGCATACAAAATAATAAACATACTTAATACAGACACTGCAACAGGACACGACGAGTATGCGGTGCTTTTTCGATGAGTATAAGTAGGATAATAGTCTTAAATGTTTCCAAAAGATGATACCAAAGTTAGCGAAATGGTGCAGAGATAAACATTCTTGGTTACAGATTAAAATTATGAAAAAGCCAGGGGAGGTGACTCATGATTGGTGAGATGCTAAAAAATAGATCCGCGTGCCACAAACATTGCGATTTCGCGCTTGTTTTTAATAGATCGAAAACACGAGATTATCAAAACAAAGGAGTTGCAGTGGGCGCTATTCTGTCTAAAACAATCTTCAGAACGAACACTCACGCCGCTATCTGGGATAAACCACTATGATGAAACAGGCATGAAAGTGGATGAAGATAAAAAAAAGAGGAAAAAATTTCGTCGAAGGAATCCTTCCACCTGGATTTTCAACCTGATGTTGTTGAGGATGGACGTTCCCAAAATTT
>CM065700.1:22933650-22994489 GCA_017654935.2 Phymorhynchus buccinoides | reverse complement strand
TGGACGTAGAAAATAACTTCTGACGTCCCAAAAATATCTGGGAACCAGCAATTAGTTTGAACACTCTTTTGTGCACACCGTACATTTTGTGGACTCACAGATTTTTAGTGATTGTTGTGTCCAGTCCTTTATCTTTTTGCAGCCATTTATAAGTATTGGGGAGGAAGCGGGGTTCACTCACAGAAAGGTACAGCTTGACACATGGGTGTTGCCTTCGTGTGCGCGCCGACACAAAGGATTCACATACGGCATCATGCGATTGTACTTTCCTTTACAGTCAATACCTGTGTCCTCATTTTCTATTTCGACTCAGTCAGTCTCGTCTAAGCAGATGATTTTTTCAATTATGAGCATCATTTTATTTTCAAAACAAAAATGGAATTATTGTACTTCCTTTACCTTCCAATACTGTGTCATCATTTCCTAGTTCGCTAGTCAAGTCTCTCTAGCAGATGGATTTTTTTTCGAATTTCTGGAGACATCATTTTATTTTAAAAACAAATGGAATGATTGTTACTACTTTCCTTTACATTCAATACCTGTGTCCTCATTTCCACTAGTTCACTCAGTCAGTCTCTTCCTAGCGATGAATGTTGTTCTAATTATTCTCTGAGCTCATTTGATTTCAGACAAAAATGGAAATCCAGAAAATTCAGACCCTTTTCCCCACTGCATTATGGGTCGTTTATTTACGTTCATCTAAACAACGCAATCAAGCCAATTGTATCGAAAACGTTTACAACTCTTGTTTGTTGATCTTTAAAACCACTTCCTACCGTTATCTACCCTCAACCCCACCATGTAAATGGGTAACTGATTTCGTTAAAGAAGGGTAAGTAAGATGCTATGAGGAGAAGGTGGGCTTCTGCTTTCCAATTCACGTTCAAAGCCAAATCTCCTTACCATATTTTTCCGGACTACAGTATAAAGGCGATACATCCCAGACTGAGACCACCTGCATCCTTTAATATGACTAATAAATAGAAAGAAAATAATTAGTAACAAAACCTTTATTTTGTGTGAAAATTGGGGGCCTTATAGTTAAAAAAAATATGGTAGGTACTTTTTTTGTCAAATAGAACAAGGCTTTGCTTCACAGCAGCAAGCCCATGCTCTTTATTTTTCTTACTACTACAGAAGGGTGTGACTCACGACAGCATCTGTGGTTCTCTGGGGGGGGCGTCCCCCTCGAGGGAGGAGATCTGTGAGTTGACGGCCTGCAGGTCGTGCCAGGCCTCCACAGACTGCTGGTCGTTGCTGCTCCCCTGGACCTTCTCCCGATCCAGTTGATTCTGCAGTGCCTGGGCACACCACACACCAACACAACAGTGACCAGTACCTCCACATACAAACAACAATATAGTGCTCGTTTCATACATTTACCATGTTTTTCAGACTATAGAAGGTATGGGTAACATGCGATACTTTTTTCGCACTTCATACCCCTGCGGCTTTATAATATGATTACTAATATACTAGTCAAAAAAAGTATGAAAGCAAAATCTGAAATGTTTTAAAATTTGGGGGGTGCACCTTTATAATTCAGGCACGACGTATACAGTGTGAGTACACTTAACATGAAGCCGTATTACATTAAATATCGGTTAACGCAAAAAAACCTGTTTTGAAAACGGAGACGAATTGCTTATTTATTATTACTTTAAAAAATCGTTTTTCACACAAACTTGTTTCTCAGCACAACACAAAATACGGTTAACACACAAACAAAAAACTTGGTCCGATTGTTATTTATTACACTAAAGTTCGCATTGATCGCACAAAATGAAGCTGGAGCCACTGAATATTTCATTACAAACTTTGTAAAAGCCATCACGAACCTCATCTACTTCACCTTGATTGATGTGCTAGTCAGGAAGTCGGAAGTTGGAAAGTATGGACTGCGCATTCATCAAATCCTGTCTGCGTAGTTTGTCGACTGCAACGCTACTCTGCTCGTTCAGTTGCTGAACTTCAGTTTCCAATTTGCACTCAAAATGCAGTTCACATTGAAACAGTTACACTGCCATACACAGTTTGAAGCAATTAGTTTCAGCCTTAAACATATTATTGTCAGACTAAGAAGCATGAGATTTTTTTTTCGACTGCAAGAGCGAATGAAGGCTGGGCAGCGAGTAGACGAGGCTTGTACTAGGCCTACAAGTTGTAGAGACACTTGTCTTCTTCGCGACAAACACAGGCGCATCATTGAAACGATCAACTGAAAACTGCTTCTCATTGGCCGATTTTGGGGCAAAACTGGTGCAGAAGAATTCAAACCCAAATATTTTTAATAGACCTAATTCAACACTGCATTCATCTCTGCTAGCTTAGCTTAGGCTAACATCGTGCAGAGGCCTTGTAATGCAGTTTGCACTCGAACCAATGAATGCTTTCGGTCTTCGGCGATTTGATGTGTCTGAGCCAATCAAAAAACGGTTTGCATTTTATCTCTTCCGGAAGAGATAAAATGGTGTTGCTATCTTCTACTTCTCGGTAAATATCCATTATTATTATTATTATTAAATAAATGTCTAAGCTCTCGGAAATGGAAGGTATGTACGCACGTTTCCAAGATAAGTTGGTGCCAAGTCTACCGATCGCTAGCGCAGCTACATGAATAACTAGCTGCACCTGCCCGGTTGGTTTCAGGTTGTTTTTGACCGCAATTTGGTTGAACATTTTTTTTTTTTTTTTTTTTCTTTTTCAACACGAAATACGATTAACACACACACAAATCTTTGTCCAGCGAGTTTTGTGTTAAACGTACTCCGCTGTAGTCTGAAAAATATGGTAGAACAGTAGTTTTTGCTATCTCATGGAACATTCCCTATCCTTCATAAACACATGCACACAAAAGATTCAGGATTCAGATTCCCTAGTAATCTCCTTTTTGTGCAAAGAACTAGTGGAGTTGGTAATCACAAATACGCACACACATTGCACAAAAGCATGAAACTTTGCTCAAAGCTTCCTTACATTCTGCAGACCGAACTAAGAGATAGACAATAGAGATGTGTGCTTTTGTTTGTGCTCGTGTTGCAAGCCTTTACGTACAATGTGCAATCCCACAAATTTCTCTAATGTTACTTTCTTATCAGTGCTACAAAAATTGGAACAATCACTATCGCATGTCAGCATTAACACTGAGCATCACACACACACACACACACATCTCCTCTCTTCCTCCTGTCACTCTCTCGCTCTCTCTCTGTGAGTCTCTCTCTGAACATAGTTCCCCTACATCACACCTGTCATCAACACCACCAGAACAGATTCAGACAAATCACCAAAGTGACCAACACACACCAACCTTATTCTTTTCTTTTTGGCCACATAATCCTTCAGCTCCTTCTCCATGGCCCCTTTTTCCGCCTCCAAAGACTCCACCCTTCTCTCCAGCTGAGCGCAGCGACTCCTCAACTCCTGTAGCTCTCCTACTCCTCCTTCCCCCTGGGAGCTGGCCGACACTACATGGGGATGGGGCCTGTGTGAGGACTCCCCCCCGGGCAAGGAGGACACGGAGGTGGAGCTGTCCACCAGGGAGAGGTAGCGGGCGGTGTTCAGGCCCACGCTGCTGTCCAGCTCTTCACTGACTGCTGTGGTGCTGCTGCTGTTGCTCAGGCTCTTCTTGGGGGACCTCCTGCAACAACAGCCACACACTTCAACCTCTCACAACTTTTTTTTTCCTGCATCACATTCAAACTTTATTTGTTAGAAAGAAGGGGTAAAATACAACGTATGCCAAGATTA
Organism: Phymorhynchus buccinoides; assembly: GCA_017654935.2. Classification (NCBI taxonomy): domain Eukaryota; kingdom Metazoa; phylum Mollusca; class Gastropoda; order Neogastropoda; family Raphitomidae; genus Phymorhynchus; species Phymorhynchus buccinoides. The sequence goes on along the minus strand of CM065700.1, from coordinate 22,990,739 downwards.
CTCATCTGTCATGAATTTGCATAAGACAATTTAACCGCAACTTGTAAGGTCATTGTATTGTTTTGCATCATTCCCTGTTTGACCGTGTCGGTGCAGCAGGACTAAGTAAATCTAGCATTTTCTGGAATAAAGGGAATTGGAGAATTTTTCATAAACACAAAAGAAAACCTCCAAAGGGTTTGACATTTTCTAAGCTCTCAGCTAAATCTGGCACTTTCTCAAAAAGGGAATTGGCAGCGGTTTTCTTAAACACTAACATCAACAACAACATCCAAAGGGGTTGACATTTTCCAAATTCTCAGCTGTGCATGAAGGCATGAAAGTCTCCCTCAGTGTTTGACATTGGTTTTTTAGTTAAATTTCACTGTTTGACATTGTCAGTGCATCAAGAGTAGGTGGACTCAAAAATAAGGATGGGTAAAGAACACTGGATAAAAACTTTTGCCAATCGCTTTGACACTTTCTGAGCTATCGGATGTGCATGACGCGGTCTCACTGTTTGACGGCGTCGGTGCATCGGGTGTAGGTGAATCCCACAAAGGGCAGGTGTCGGCCGCTGAAGTCCTTGCTGGAGGGCTGGAGGCTGTCCGTGTTGGGTGGGGGCCGGGCCTTCTCCACCTCGTCAAAGTTGGACGTGTCGTCCAGGCTGCTGATGGAGGGCACATAGGGAGGAGAGGCTGCCACAAACCAACAATGATGTACGTACAGTGGAAACCAGATAACTCAAAAATGGCTACAACAACAAAATTGGATAACCTACAATAACGTTTTGGTCACAATTTGTTTTTACTATTTGAATATTTCAAAATATCGGCAATCTAAAAATAAAATTTCAGTCCTTTCAATTTTCACTAAGGCCGGGTTCACATTAGACGGCGTAAGTTCCGTACGGAAAACCCTAAATAAGTGGAAAAAAAGAAGGATAAAAGTTTACGCATAATGGGGAAATTCGGACACGTGCGCAAATCTTTTCCCTTCTTTGTTTCACTTATTTATGGATTGCACACATGTTTCCGCATGGAATATCCGCTTATGTGTACATGGGTGCTATACTCCACAAAATGAAAAAAAACTGAAAGGTAGGGATCCAGGGATCCGGGCGCATGGCCCCGGCAGCCCCGTCGGACGATTCAGGGGGGCAACTTAAGAGAGAGATATAACGAGACAGACATTACAGTGACAGATGATAGACAGAGACAGTTTGAGTCTGATAAGCCTTGTATAATTATTACATTGCCTTTGTAAACTTCCAAGAAAGAACAACAAGACTAAGTTCAAAACGCCCCAAATCACTTGTGGTCATCTGGGGGGGGGGGGGGGATGCATTACAAAAAAACCGGAAGTTCAGTTTTTGGTAAAATTAAAAATACTGAAATCAGTGTAAAATATGAAAGAGTATCACCCATGTGTGTGTACACGGGCTAATAGACTTACTAGATTTCCACTGTACATAATAGATCTTGAATGCAGGGTTTTTAAAGAATTAAATTATTACCATGTAAACCTGTGTGTTTTTACCCCAAACGACTGGTTCACACAAAACAAGCAAACAAAGAAATAAAAACAGATTAGGCTAGTCGGTCGAGAGTTGAACAAACCATAAAAAGTTTACCCACACACACACATCCAACCACCCACACTCAGCAACCACCCATCACACACACACAAACACATCCCCATACTATTTCTAATGTTGGTCCAGGCCACAGTTTTGAAGAAGGGGTGCTGCTGCAGCTGTGGCCAACCAATGCGCGTCTTGCTGTCGCTCAGCAGCTGACTGATCAGATCCCGGGCCTCCGCAGATACAGCACTGTGCGGGGGAAACTTCAGCTTGCTCTGAAAGGAGAACATACAATGCACATGGTGCTGTTTCACTTTCAATGTCCATCTCCATTAACAAGCTTGTGCCGTCAGGACACAAAACGCAGAGGTATTAAAGTCAAGCAAGCGCATAAAAGCCAAGAAGCAGGAACGGCAGATTTTCTCCCACACCGCAATCAAACATGTTTTTTTAAATTCACCTTCATGGGTGCTTCTACAAAAGTGTGGAAAACCTGAAAAGCATGGGTGTTGAGGCTGATGAGTCCCCTAGTCCCCAGGGAGGTACGGGGGCAGCATCTCTGTTGATGCATTGCCCCCTGAAGATGAAGGGAAATAAAACCTTCAAAGAAGTTGACTCCATGAACTAAAGTACAAAGCTAAGGCACGACAAGGTCAGTGACAAGTGGTGGTAGGAACATATGGGAAGGGAATTGACAGGGTCTCCATGAACTAAAGTACAAAGCTAAGGCACGACAAGGTCAGTGACAAGTGGTGGTAGGAACATATGGGAAGGGAATTGACAGGGTCTCTATGAACTAAAGTACAAAGCTAAGGCACGACAAGGTCAGTGACAAGTGGTGGTAGGAACATATGGGAAGGGAATTGACAGGGTCTCCATGAACTAAAGTACAAAGCTAAGGCACGACAAGGTCAGTGACAAGTGGTGGTAGGAACAACATATGGGAAGGGAATTGACAGGGTCTCCATGAACTAAAGTACAAAGCTAAGGCACGACAAAAGCAGTGGACAATGGTGGTAGGAACATATGGGAAGGGAATTGACAGGGTCTCTATGAACTAAAGTACAAAGCTAAGGCACGACATGGGGGCAGTGACAAGTGGTGGTAGGGACAATAATATGGGAAGGTGAGAAAGGGAGGCTGCTCCTCTTTTTTTTTCCAAACCTGATATCAGGCAGAGGCCACTGACAAAAGTTAAACAAAACAAAAAACAACCAAAAAACTGAATACAGGCAAATAGCTTGAACTAGTTGAAGAGAAGCCCCCATTCACCTCGAAGTTCATGATGTTGTTGTAGGTGGCCACCATGGACCCGTCATTGTCAGTGAAAGGTGTACAGCCAAACATCATCTCGTAGGCACACACACCCAGGGACCACCAGTCCACCTCCACCCCGTAGCGCTGCTGCCTCCACGCTCGGTTCATGGAGTCCAGCAGCTCCGGGGCCACGTAGTCGGGGGTCCCCACCGGCATGCGGGAAGACACCTGCAAAGGCAGCTTCAGGGTAAAAGGTGTCATTATCACTGCTATTGGTCATTATAAGTACTGTGTATTAGGTGTCATTATCACTGCTAACAGTGCTATTGGTCATTATAAGTACTGTGTATTAGGTGTCATTATCACTGCTATTGGTCATTATAAGTACTGTGTATTAGGTGTCATTATCACTGCTATTGGTCATTGGTAGATTTTAATTAATCTAACTATCTATTCTAACTAAATACTTACCAACACTCAAAACAATAGCATATATACACTTACCAATCTGGAACCCATACCATAGCACATAGAAAAACGAAAGTAGCAAAGGGCTGCTACTCTCACCATCCGGAAGTAGGAGTTATCCCCTTACATCCGGTGACGCAGTCATTGACCTATTAAAGTCATTCTTGTTTTTTCTACCTCGCATCAGGAGGGAGGATGGGAGGGACGCTTAAGTTGTTTTAAGTGTTGGTAAGTATTTAGTTAGAATAGATAGTAAGATTAATTAAAATCTATCAATCTATTCCAACCATACTGACCAACACTCAAAACAATAGCAGATTCCCATAGAGGAGGAGGGTGATGCTAAAAAGAAAACAACACCCTGTAACATCATAATAACACATACAGTGTAATCATATAGAGTAACCATCCCGGAATAAGGAATGGAAACTCCCAAATACAACTTGTTAATACATTTTCCCTGTAGATCTTGATACATGATATCCCAAAGAAAAATTCAAAAGATAATTTAAAGAGATACCGGAGACTGGGCCACGACGATTCTTCTGATGAAAAAGGTGTAAACAAATCGTTTCGAAGCCACATCTCTGAGGTAATAATGGAGGAAGGTATTAAGCGACCTCCAGAATGCCGCCTCCATAACTTTGGCCAGTGGAACCCCCTTGACCAGCGCCAAGGAGGAACTGATAGCGCGCGCAAAGATATTCCAAAATGGTAAGATGGACTACTTAAGAACTCGGCAAACCGGACTGATAGAGTTATCGTTAGTGGCGACATGTACACCATTCACAGTGGAGGCTATCCAAAAACTCAGACTGGAACTTGAACGGAGAATTCAACTGGCCTATCGACGTGTGTAAAATGTGTCCTGTTTTAAAAGGGACATAACCAGTGTTTTCTTTCCTCACTACTCATATAGGGAAAAGAGACCGGATGCTTATCTTCCCCTATACAGTCTTTGACCACGCGACTCATGCGCCCTGATAGGACTGACAGGAAGCCTAAGAGATGCCTTAGAATAGGCAAGCTTAATCAAATCTAAAATCCATAGTGAGATAGTAGACTTAGCAATGTCCTTAACATATTCTTCATTAATAGAGACAAGGAGGCAATGTTTGACGCCACGAAAGGACTTGGAACGATTCAAATACGTATTATAGCACAGACAGGACAGAGGAAATTGTTCGCATTGTCCGGTCCGAGAATAGACTTCAAACTTGAAAAGACTACGTCTCCAGAGCACGAAGCTGAGAGATTCTTCGAAATAAAAAGATGAAACAGAAAATCAACGAACTGAACCGTAAGTTGATTGACGTCTAGAAAACAGAAGGAGATCAAACGTCCTAGACGAGAAGCCTTGAAGTTTGAGTCAAAGGTTTAAAGAAGCCAGGCGGCTAGCCTAGCTAAACCCCTTGCATATTTGATATTATTTTCCTCTGAAATCAATTTTAAATGTTCGCTGAAGTCACTCAAAATTGGGAGCCCTGAAGGCCGAAGTATTGATCTACAATGTCAATTAGTTTATAGGCACATCCTTATCTGATGTACAGTTCAGAAAATGATATAGGCATCGAATACAATAAAAACAAAGCAGACACAACATAGATTTACAAGTAATGAATACAGTAAAACTCTAACATACAGCTTGCAAGACAGCTCTTAATTTGTCTAACTTTACTGACAACACAAACCAAACGGTCGCCCAACACTGCCTCACAAGGGACAAAAAGTATGTGGACCAACCTTTCTGTTAGCGTCCATTTTGGCAGCCGACCCAAAGTCTGCCAGTTTGATGTGACCACTGTGATCCAGGAGAATGTTCTCTGGCTTAATGTCCCTGGGATTAACAAACAATTCTTGAATGAGGAGCACACCAACAAAAGATTCTGGAATCTTAACATTTATCTCAACTATATCCTCTGAAGTCGGAGTGCGGCTGCCCACGTGGCGGGGTAATCAAAAACGGTCACACATAATGTTCTCATCCCTAGCTTGTGCATTTGTACCAAAGTGTTCAATTGCTTCGGCTGTTGGGATGATCCCTGGAGTCTTTAAGCCAGTGAACGACAACATATCAACTATGAGTGTCCATCTAAGAAGTTCGCAAATATGATCTGAACACGTACATAACACAAAAACATATAAATGTCATAGCAAAGTATGATTAATTGATCTTGAGGGGAAAAAAACTAACCCCCCCAAAAGTGTCAACCACATTCAAAGTAGTAACATTCTGATTAAAGCAAGCTGAGCTTTGGCAGTGTTTGCTCTATACTACAAAGATGCAAACATTTATCAAAAGTGCAAAATGTATATAACCTCAATGTTTAATTATGGATTCAACCTTTCTTGAAAGCACTTTTCTAAAAAAAAAGACATACACAGCGCCCTCCCCCCTCCCCCTAAAAATGGACTACTTATTATATAATACATAATAGATTAAAAATGAAAGAACAAAAATAAAATTTCAGTTCATCACTGCATACACATGTATACATGCAAAGAAAAGAGCTTAACCATGACCGTACACAGACAAAGTGAAAATGCTGTCAAGAGGACACGCCTTCTTATCAGGTATCTATTCCCCCACCTGTGCAAGTAGGGAAGTACTCCTTGAGATACAGGTTGTTGATTTAACACAATACAATGCAGTACAATGTTTCTTGTTTTTAGTGTGCCTAAGGACACACGAATGATTGTTGGCCCTTTGTAAACTCAAATGGCTTTTATTAGTTGTTAGCATCAGCCGGTAGCAAGGGCCGATAGTAAATGAGAACTGTACAATAAGTGATTTTCAACTTCAAATCTCTTTGGCCAAGAGAGTGGGGATGTACACTGGGCAAATGGGCTTCTCCACCATAAACAAATTTTAGCCCAGCTCGACAGAATAGCAGATGCCCCCTCTGCTATCTGGCAGTCATAGTCGGAACCGACAGCCATACATAGAAAGCGAATGATTGGTGGATTTTGATTAATCCTACTATCTATTTAATTTAATACTTACCAACACTCAAAACAACTGCATTAGCCTAAAACAACCTGGAACCTTACCCTAGCACAAGCTAAAACGAAACTGGCCCCATGGGAATGCACCCATACCGCAGGGAGCAGAGGGAGTGACTCCCCTTACTTCCGGGTATGACGCGCACCCCTGGGGCACCGGATATGTCATTCATGAAATTTTACAGCCCCGCATCAGGAGGGAGGCTGGGAGGGAACATTTTTTGTTTTGAGTGTTGGTAAGTATTAAATTAAATAGATAGTATGATTAATCAAAATCCACCAATCTAATTTAATCATACTGTACCAACACTCAAAACAACTGCAGATTACCACCGTGGTGGAGGGTGATGCGTGCCAACTGACACACCAATAACCCGAAAAGGCATTTTACAAACAGAGAGGGTAACACTCATACATGAAGAAAACCCCCTGAAAGATGCAAAACATCCATCAAATATGTCAATAAATACCCCCAAATAATCATATACATGATATACCAAAGAACACAGAAAGACAAAACGCAGGGACTCACACTACAAGGAGACCGGAACCTGCGAAACGACAACCTTCTTAAAGGAAAAGGAGACGTCTTCAACCTGAGCGGTGATGTCCCTCAGATAATAACAATTTCACGAGAGGGACGCCCTTCACTATCGCCAGGGAAGAGCTGAAGGCCCGCAACTCATGGGCGCGAATGGGGTTATCAGGCAACCAAACCAGAGAGCCAGCGTAAGCCAACTTAATGGGGTTGAGGATGCAACGAAACAGTACCTTTAGCCACATCGCTACAATACTTGGTATTGATGGAGACAAACAACCGACGCTTAGACCCTCTGAAGGACTTGGTCCGAGGAAGAAAAACGTAGAGCTCCAACTCGAAAAGGAGACTAGAGGAGAGGACATGTCGCCAGACTGATTCTTTGCCCGGAACTCCGGGAGAAAAGAAAGGAAGACGGACGAGAAAACCTCCTCGAACTGGACGTCCTTGGTCAGGCCACTCAGAGCATGCACACCGCTGATGCGCCGAGAGTGGCGAGCGAGATCAGAAAAAAACTGTCTTAAGAGTCAGAAGCTTAAGGGACGACTTCAGAGGTTCATACTTGTCCCTGAGAAAGAAAGAAAGAACAAAAAAGATGTCCCGCTGGGGACACTGGAACGTCCTGGACAGAGCCTGGAGGCACACAGTGTCGAGAAAGTGAGAAACAGGCAAGGCTGAGAGATTCTCCGTAAACTTGGAACCAAAGGCCAACAAAATTGTGCTAATCAAAGCCGCCTATAACCGGATAAGGTTTGAGAAGACAAATTCCTGGTTCTAAGCAAGTGAGAGAGGAATTCTAAAAACTGGACCAGGGGGACGAATCGGGTCAAACTTTCTAACCTGACAGAAGGAAAACCAGGTGGTCCAACGAAAATCATACAGATCGTGAGTCGACTTACGCCTAGAGGCGACCAACAGGTCCACAGGGCATGTGGAGAATCCCTGGCTACGAAGCCCTAGTCGAATAGTCGCCATGCGACCAAGATTAGCCTTGAAGGGCAAGGGTGTCCGACCCAGCCTCTTGGCTGAATTAGAGTGGCGTGAGTGAGATTGAGAGGAAGAGGACCGTCCTTCGCCATGTAGAGAACTTCTGGAAACCAATGGCTCGTGGGCCACATTGGTGTGACGAGAATCAAGTCCGGGTGCTCCCGGAGGACTTCTTCAACACCCGGGGGATTAGTGCCATCAGAGGGAAGGAATACAACGGCATGCACTTCAGCAAGAAGTGCGAGACAGTGGTGGCGTACAGCTTAGCGGTACGGTAGCACCTAAGGCCATGGAACTCATACTGAAGATGGCTGCTCTGTACCCAGAAAGGGTATGGGCAGAGATTTCTAGACCTGAGAAGAAAAGCTAAGAATTCGACGAATGAACCGAAGAAGGTCTTAACGGATCGAACTTCCTGTCACCACAGGAAGGCGAACCAAGAGAAAGAGTCCTGAAAAAGTCCGGGAAGGCATCTCTGGAAAGCACATGACTGACTATCAAAGCAGTCAGGAGAAGACAAACTCCGCATCGAGTCACCTAGAGCAGCCAAGGCCTGATACATTACGGACTATGAGTGGCCGGACCGGGCCACTACACACTGCTACACCCTTTCGAACTGGAAAATATCGATCGAAGGGGCGAGTCTGGGTCAGAAAACAACCTGGACAAGACTAGTTCAGAATGTCGGGCAAGCAAAGGACCGATGGCGGGATAGAGACAGCTAGTACTAGGATGAGAATCCGCAAGAGCAGCAGATTCAGCCTCTGACCTAGCAAACTGAGAAACCACGGTACGAATGTGCGACTGCACTTCGTAACCAACTCTACATGCTAAGACCGACGAAAGGGACCCCCGTTGACTGGGTGAAAAACCAGCGGAGACAATTCGATCGGTTGGGAGGTAAAATAAAAATAAAAAACTGCCTATGAAGTATGAACAGACAGCAACAGCAACATAGTTTCTATCGCATGACGTCAAATCGAACCAGATGACGCGGAAAAGTCCCCACCGAAAAGGAAAACATGTAGACAAAAAGCGAAACAGTGTGCAAACGTGACGATGACACACCTCGACCTAAACCATAAAAAACGGTCGGAACGAGACGCCGAAGACCAAAAGGGGGGGGCCTGAAAAAAAAAGGAAGGCAAAAATCACCCCGTCGAAACAACTTTAGGTTGAAAACTGTGCCGTTCGGTGATCTGACGGCTGAGCAGGGAAGATCATGCTAGCCGGACAGTTAAAGGCAGATCGGGACGGAACCAGTCCGAAACAGGATGACTGGAACAGCCGAACGAGTCAACAGGTTGAACAACTCATGGTTGAAACCGTGAAAGAAGGAGTGCGCACTCTGACTTCTCTCTGCAAGGGCCTTTGTATACCCAGGCCAGAGGAAGGAGCTCCGAAATCGACCCCATCAGACTAAGAAAACCGAGGGGACAGCGAAGTGTGACCGCCTTCGTTACTGAGAGGTCGGACACCACCTGTGTCCTCCGAGGCTGAGACTGTGAACACGACCGTGTCGAACCTCATAACCAGACAGTCCCTAAAGTGCCCCTAAAAGAGTCTCTGGCCAGAGAGAATACCAAGGGAAGCTAGAGCCACTCCAATGGCTGGTCCATTCACGGACTCAAAGAGCCTGAAAACCGCAATACAGCAAAAAAACGAACCAACAACGTCACAAAAGCACAGCCATTGAGGGCTTTGGACAAAGATGCTTCCAACAGTATAACGTAGGAAGGCTAAAACTTGACCGGGCAAGATTTGTCACAATGGAGTTTCTCTGCAACAGCCTTAGAAGGCTTGGAGAAAGAGGGAAAAGGGGGGTAGTCCTCATGGACACCTAGTACCAACTTGAAAGGATGAACAACAAAAAGAGCCTAAGGAAACTGAATCTTCCTTGGGCCTGGTAGACCCGCCCAAAGTGAAACGGTTAGTTACTGCGAGAAGCGTAACAGAGTATCCAAGTGACGTCAGGATAACCGTGGAAAAAACCGGGCAACCGATTCTTCCCCGAACAAGCCCGACTCCGGAAGGGGAAGAGAGCGCAAACGCTCCTTTTCCCTGGACGAAAGAGACCTGTTCTGCGCCACGAAAGAATCCCGGGCCAAGGCACAGGTTTGAACCTTCAAACCAGCCGTGACATCAGAGAGGCTCTGTAGCACATTGCCCAAAAGGGCTAGAGAGACTCCAACGGAAGCTTCATCCACCTGATCAAAGAACTGAAAAAACGCCGGTGAAACAGAGGCTGATTTGCCTAGAGACTCCGCCAAGGTTTGCACGAGAGAGGTGGCCATGCCACAAGCCCTGAGAGAACCAGACAAGAGATTCCTCGAGAGACTTGAAGGCCGAAGGCTTGAACGTGACGGGAGGAACAGCAGCAGGACCCCAAGGACTCCACCTCCTCAGCAGAAGGTTTGGAGACGGAGGGGAAGCGCAGGTATTCCGTCGGTAGGGGGACGAAAGGTCTGAATCTAGGTACCAAAAAGGAACCGAACTGAGACGAGGCCGGCTGAGAACGCCCCAGATTAGCCTCAGCAATCTGTTCAACGAAAGGACCTTGCCGGTCCTCAAAGTGAACTCCGCTTTAACCACCAAATCCTCCGGGAAGGAGGGGGCTTGGAGAGTCAAAGAGCTCTTGGCCTGCAGAAGAGAGCCAACCGCGTGATCAGTGGCGGACTCCTGAAGGGAGGAACGCACAGGTACCACGTAAGGGCACGATCGAGACAAAATCTTGAGAAGATTCTGAACCGAGGACTCAGTGTGAGAGTGAGGGACCTCCGACTGAGGGTCCAGTTCCATGTCTGACTCCTAGTCGGACTGAACTGGACCCTCAGTCGGAGGTCCCTCACTCTCACACTGAGTCCTCGGTTCAGAATCTTCTCAAGATTTTGTCTCGATCGTGCCCTTACGTGGTACCTGTGCGTTCCTCCCATCAGGAGTCCGCCACTGATCACGCGGTTGGCTCTCTTCTGCAGGCCAAGAGCTCTTTGACTCTCCAAGCCCCCTCCTTCCCGGAGGATTTGGTGGTTAAAGCGGAGTTCACTTTGAGGACCGGCAAGGTCCTTTCGTTGAACAGATTGCTGAGGCTAATCTGGGGCGTTCTCAGCCGGCCTCGTCTCAGTTCGGTTCCTTTTTGGTACCTAGATTCAGACCTTTCGTCCCCCTACCGACGGAATACCTGCGCTTCCCCTCCGTCTCCAAACCTTCTGCTGAGGAGGTGGAGTCCTTGGGGTCCTGCTGCTGTTCCTCCCGTCACGTTCAAGCCTTCGGCCTTCAAGTCTCTCGAGGAATCTCTGTCTGGTTCTCTCAGGGCTTGTGGCATGGCCACCTCTCTCGTGCAAACCTTGGCGGAGTCTCTAGGCAAATCAGCCTCTGATTCACCGGCGGTTTTTCAGTTCTTTGATCAGGTGGATGAAGCTTCCGTTGGAGTCTCTCTAGCCCTTTTGGGCAATGTGCTACAGAGCCTCTCTGATGTCACGGCTGGTTTGAAGGTTCAAACCTGTGCCTTGGCCCGGGATTCTTTTCTGGCGCAGAACAGGTCTCTTTCGTCCAGGGAAAAGGAGCGATTTGCGCTCTCTTCCCCTTCCGGAGTCGGGCTTGTTCGGGGAAGAATCGGTTGCCCGGTTTTTTCCACGGTTATCCTGACGTCACTTGGATACTCTGTTACGCTTCTCGCAGTAACTAACCGTTTCACTTTGGGCGGGTCTACCAGGCCCAAGGAAGATTCAGTTTCCTTAGGCTCTTTTTGTTGTTCATCCTTTCAAGTTGGTACTAGGTGTCCATGAGGACTACCTCCCTTTTCCCTCTTTCTCCAAGCCTTCTAAGGCTGTTGCAGAGAAACTCCATTGTGACAAATCTTGCCCGGTCAAGTTTTAGCCTTCCTACGTTATACTGTTGGAAGCATCTTTGTCCAAAGCCCTCAAGGGCTGTGCTTTTGTGACGTTGTTGGTTCGGTTTTTTGCTGTATTGCGGTTTTCAGGCTCTTTGAGTCCGTGAATGGACCAGCCATTGGAGTGGCTCTAGCTTCCCTTGGTATTCTTCTGGCCAGAGACTCTTTTTAGGGGCACTTTAGGGACTGTCTGGTTATGAGGTTCGACACGGTCGTGTTCACAGTCTCAGCCTCGGAGGACACAGGTGGTGTCCGACCTCTCAGTAACGAAGGCGGTCACACTTCGCTGTCCCCTCGGTTTTCTTAGTCTGATGGGGTCGATTTCGGAGCTCCTTCCTCTGGCCTGGGTATACAAAGGCCCTTGCAGAGAGAAGTCAGAGTGCGCACTCCTTCTTTCACGGTTTCAACCATGAGTTGTTCAACCTGTTGACTCGTTCGGCCGTTCCAGTCATCCTGTTTCGGACTGGTTCCGTCCCGTTCTGGCTTTAACTGTCCGGCTAGCATGATCTTCCCTGCTCAGCCGTCAGATCACCGAACGGCACAGCTTTCAACCTAAAGTTGTTCGACGGGGTGATTTTTGCCTTCCTTCAGGCCCCCCCCCTTTTGGTCTTCGGCGTCTCGTTCCGACCGTTTTTTTATGGTTTAGGTCGAGGTGTGTCATCGTCACGTTTGCACACTGTTTCGCTTTTTGTCTACATGTTTTCCTTTTCGGTGGGGACATTTCCGCGTCATCTGGTTCGATTTGACGTCATGCGATAGCAACTATGTTGCTGTTGCTGTCTGTTCCTACTTCATAGGCAGTTTTTTATTTTTATTTTACCTCCCAACCGATCGAATTGTCTCCGCTGGTTTTTCACCCAGTCAACGGGGGTCCCTTTCGTCGGTCTTAGCATGTAGAGTTGGTTACGAAGTGCAGTCGCACATTCGTACCGTGGTTTCTCAGTTTGCTAGGTCAGAGGCTGAATCTGCTGCTCTTGCGGATTCTCATCCTAGTACTAGCTGTCTCTATCCCGCCATCGGTCCTTTGCTTGCCCGACATTCTGAACTAGTCTTGTCCAGTTTGTTTTCTGACCCAGACTCGCCCCTTCGATCGATATTTTCCAGTTCGAAAGGGCGTAGCAGTGTGTAGTGGCCCGGTCCGGCCACTCATAGTCCGTAATGTATCAGGCCTTGGCTGCTCTAGGTGACTCGATGCGGAGTTTGTCTTCTCCTGACTGCTTTGATAGTCAGCCATGTGCTTTCCAGAGATGCCTTCCCGGACTTTTTCAGGACTCTTTCTCTTGGTTCGCCTTCTGTGGTGACAGGAAGTTCGATCCGTTAAGACCTTCTTCGGTTCATTCGTCGAATTCTTAGCTTTTCTTCTCAGGTCTAGAAATCTCTGCCCATACCCTTTCTGGGTACAGAGCAGCCATCTTCAGTATGAGTTCCATGGCCTTAGGTGCTACCGTACCGCTAAGCTGTACGCCACCACTGTCTCGCACTTCTTGCTGAAGTGCATGCCGTTGTATTCCTCCCCTCTGATGGCACTAATCCCCCGGGTGTTGAAGAAGTCCTCCGGGAGCACCCGGACTTGATTCTCGTCACACCAATGTGGCCCACGAGCCATTGGTTTCCAGAAGTTCTCTACATGGCGAAGGACGGTCCTCTTCCTCTCAATCTCACTCACGCCACTCTAATTCAGCCAAGAGGCTGGGTCGGACACCCTTGCCCTTCAAGGCTAATCTTGGTCGCATGGCGACTATTCGACTAGGGCTTCGTAGCCAGGGATTCTCCACACGCCCTGTGGACCTGTTGGTCGCCTCTAGGCGTAAGTCGACTCACGATCTGTATGATTTTCGTTGGACCACCTGGTTTTCCTTCTGTCAGGTTAGAAAGTTTGACCCGATTCGTCCCCCTGGTCCAGTTTTTTAGAATTCCTCTCTCACTTGCTTAGAACCAGGAATTTGTCTTCTCAAACCTTATCCGGTTATAGGGCGGCTTTGATTAGCACAATTTTGTTGGCCTTTGGTTCCAAGTTTACGGAGAATCTCTCAGCCTTGCCTGTTTCTCACTTTCTCGACACTGTGTGCCTCCAGGCTCTGTCCAGGACGTTCCAGTGTCCCCAGTGGGACATCTTTTTTGTTCTTTCTTTCTTTCTCAGGGACAAGTATGAACCTCTGAAGTCGTCCCTTAAGCTTCTGACTCTTAAGACAGTTTTTTCTGATCTCGCTCGCCACTCTCGGCGCATCAGCGGTGTCATGCTCTGAGTGGCCTGACCAAGGACGTCCAGTTCGAGGAGGTTTTCTCGTCCGTCTTCCTTTCTTTTCTCCCGGAGTTCCGGGCAAAGAATCAGTCTGGCGACATGTCCTCTCCTCTAGTCTCCTTTTCGAGTTGGAGCTCTACGTTTTTACTTCCTCGGACCAAGTCCTTCAGAGGGTCTAAGCGTCGGTTGTTTGTCTCCATCAATACCAAGTATTGTAGCGATGTGGCTAAAGGTACTGTGTTTCGTTGCATCCTCAACCCCATTAAGTTGGCTTACGCTGGCTCTCTGGTTTGGTTGCCTGATAACCCCATTCGCGCCCATGAGTTGCGGGCCTTCAGCTCTTCCCTGGCGATAGTGAAGGGCGTCCCTCTCGTGAAATTGTTATTTTCTGAGGGACATCACCGCTCAGGTTGAAGACGTCTCCTTTTCCTTTAAGAAGGTTGTCGTTTCGCAGGTTCCGGTCTCCTTGTAGTGTGAGTCCCTGCGTTTTGTCTTTCTGTGTTCTTTGGTATATCATGTATATGATTATTTGGGGGTATTTATTGACATATTTGATGGATGTTTTGCATCTTTCAGGGGGTTTTCTTCATGTATGAGTGTTACCCTCTCTGTTTGTAAAATGCCTTTTCGGGTTATTGGTGTGTCAGTTGGCACGCATCACCCTCCACCACGGTGGTAATCTGCAGTTGTTTTGAGTGTTGGTATAGTATGATTAAATTAGATTGGTGGATTTTGATTAATCCTACTATCTATTTAATTTAATACTTACCAACACTCAAAACAAAAAATGTTCCCTCCCAGCCTCCCTCCTGATGCGGGGCTGTAAAATTTCATGAATGACATATCCGGTGCCCCAAGGGTGCGCGTCATACCCGGAAGTAAGGGGAGTCACTCCCGCTACTCCCTGCGGTATGGGTGCAGTCCCTTGGGGCCACTTTCGTTTTAGCTATGTGCTAGGGTAAGGTTCCAGGTTTTTTTAGGCTAATGCAGTTGTTTTGAGTGTTGGTAAGTATTAAATTAAATAGATAGTAGGATTAATCAAAATCCACCAATCATTCGCTTTCTATGTATGGCTGTCGGTTTCCGACTATGACTGCCAGATAGCAGAGGGGGCAGCTGCTATTCTGGCGGGCTGGGCTAAAATTTGTTTATAGTGGAGAAGCCCATGGTTCACCCCCACTCTCTTGGCCAAAGAGATTTGAAGTTGAAAATCACTTATTGTACAGTTCTCATTTACTATCGGCCCTTGCTACCGGCTGATGCTAACAACTAATAAAAGCCATTTGAGTTTACAAAGGGCCAACAATCATTCGCGTGTCCTTAGGCATACTAAAAACAAGAAAAATTGTACTGCATTGTATTGTGTTAAATCAACAACCTGTATCTCAAGGAGTACTTCCCTACTTGCACAGGTGGGGGAATAGATACCTGATAAGAAGGCGTGTCCTCTTGACAGCATTTTCACTTTGTCTGTGTACGGTCATGGTTAAGCTCTTTTCTTTACATGTATACATGTGTATGCAGTGATGAACTGAAATTTTATTTTTGTTCTTTCATTTTTAATCTATTATGTATTATATAATTAGTCCATTTTTTAGGGGGGAGGGGGAGGGCTGTGTATGTCTTTTTTTTTAGAAAAGTGCTTTCAAGAAAGGTTGAATCCATAATTAAACATTGAGGTTATATACATTTTGCACTTTTGATAAATGTTTGCATCTTTGTAATATAGAGCAAACACTGCCAAAGCTCAGCTTGCTTTAATCAGAATGTTACTACTTTGAATGTGGTTGACACTTTTTTGGGGGTTAGTTTTTTTCCCCTCAAGATCAATTAATCATACTTTGCTATGACATTTATATGTTTTTGTGTTATGTACGTGTTCAGATCATATTTGCGAACTTCTTAGATGGACACTCATAGTTGATATGTTGTCGTTCACTGGCTTAAAGACTCCAGGGATTATCCCCAGCCGAAGCAATTGAACACTTTGGTACAAATGCACCAGCTAGGGATGAGAACATTATGTGTGTGACCGTTTTTGATTACCCCGCCACGTGGGCAGCCACACTCCGACTTCAGAGGATATAGTTGAGATAAATGTTAAGATTCCAGAATCTTTTGTTGGTGTGCTCCTCATTCAAGAATTGTTTGTTAATCCCAGGGACATTAAGCCAGAGAACATTCTCCTGGATCACAGTGGTCACATCAAACTGGCAGACTTTGGGTCGGCTGCCAAAATGGACGCTAACAGAAAGGTTGGTCCACATACTTTTTGTCCCTTGTGAGGCAGTGTTGGGCGACCGTTTGGTTTGTGTTGTCAGTAAAGTTAGACAAATTAAGAGCTGTCTTGCAAGCTGTATGTTAGAGTTTTACTGTATTCATTACTTGTAAATCTATGTTGTGTCTGCTTTGTTTTTATTGTATTCGATGCCTATATCATTTTCTGAACTGTACATCAGATAAGGATGTGCCTATAAACTAATTGACATTGTAGATCAATACTTCGGCCTTCAGGGCTCCCAATTTTGAGTGACTTCAGCGAACATTTAAAATTGATTTCAGAGGAAAATAATATCAAATATGCAAGGGGTTTAGCTAGGCTAGCCGCCTGGCTTCTTTAAACCTTTGACTCAAACTTCAAGGCTTCTCGTCTAGGACGTTTGATCTCCTTCTGTTTTCTAGACGTCAATCAACTTACGGTTCAGTTCGTTGATTTTCTGTTTCATCTTTTTATTTCGAAGAATCTCTCAGCTTCGTGCTCTGGAGACGTAGTCTTTTCAAGTTTGAAGTCTATTCTCGGACCGGACAATGCGAACAATTTCCTCTGTCCTGTCTGTGCTATAATACGTATTTGAATCGTTCCAAGTCCTTTCGTGGCGTCAAACATTGCCTCCTTGTCTCTATTAATGAAGAATATGTTAAGGACATTGCTAAGTCTACTATCTCACTATGGATTTTAGATTTGATTAAGCTTGCCTATTCTAAGGCATCTCTTAGGCTTCCTGTCAGTCCTATCAGGGCGCATGAGTCGCGTGCCAAAGACTGTATAGGGGAAGATAAGCATCCGGTCTCTTTTCCCTATATGAGTAGTGAGGACAGAAACACTGGTTATGTCCCTTTTAAACAGGACACATTTTACACGTCGATAGGCCAGTTGAATTCTCCGTTCAAGTTCCAGTCTGAGTTTTTGGATAGCCTCCACTGTGAATGGTGTACTGTCCCCACTAACGATAACTCTATCAGCCCGGTTCGCCGAGCTCTTAAGTAGTCCATCTTACCCTTTTAGAATATCTTTGCGCGCGCTATCAGTTCCTCCTTGGCGCTGGTCAAGGGGGTTCCACTGGCCAAAGTTATGGAGGCAGCATTCTGGAGGTCGCTTAATACCTTCCTCCATTATTACCTCAGAGATGTGGCTTCGAAACGATTTGTTTACACCTTTTTCATCAGAAGAATCATCGTGGCCCAGTCTCCGGTATCTCTTTAAATTATCTTTTGAATTTTTCTTTGGGATATCATGTATCAAGATCTACAGGGAAAATGTATTAACAAGTTGTATTTGGGAGTTTCCATTCCTTATTCCGGGATGGTTACTCTATATGATTACACTGTATGTGTTATTATGATGTTACAGGGTGTTGTTTTCTTTTTAGCATCACCCTCCTCCTCTATGGGAATCTGCTATTGTTTTGAGTGTTGGTCAGTATGGTTGGTATAGATTGGTAGATTTTAATTAATCTTACTATCTATTCTAACTAAATACTTACCAACACTCAAAACAACTTAAGCGTCCCTCCCATCCTCCCTCCTGATGCGAGGTAGAAAAAACAAGAATGACTTTAATAGGTCAATGACTGCGTCACCGGATGTTAAGGGATAACTCCTATTTCCGGATGGTGAGAGTAGCGGCCCTTTGCTACTTTCGTTTTTCTATGTGCTATGGTATGGGTTCCAGATTGGTAAAAGTATATATGCTATTGTTTTGAATGTTGGTAAGTATTTAGTTAGAATAGATAGTAAGATTAATTAAAATCTACCAATGACCAATAGCAGTGATAATGACACCTAATACACAGTACTTATAATGACCAATAGCAGTGATAATGACACCTAATACACAGTACTTATAATGACCAATAGCACTGTTAGCAGTGATAATGACACCTAATACACAGTACTTATAATGACCAATAGCAGTGATAATGACACCTTTTACCCTGAAGCTGCCTTTGCAGGTGTCTTCCCGCATGCCGGTGGGGACCCCCGACTACGTGGCCCCGGAGCTGCTGGACTCCATGAACCGAGCGTGGAGGCAGCAGCGCTACGGGGTGGAGGTGGACTGGTGGTCCCTGGGGGTGTGTGCCTACGAGATGATGTTTGGCTGTACACCTTTCACTGACAATGACGGGTCCATGGTGGCCACCTACAACAACATCATGAACTTCGAGGTGAATGGGGGCTTCTCTTCAACTAGTTCAAGCTATTTGCCTGTATTCAGTTTTTTGGTTGTTTTTTGTTTTGTTTAACTTTTGTCAGTGGCCTCTGCCTGATATCAGGTTTGGAAAAAAAAAGAGGAGCAGCCTCCCTTTCTCACCTTCCCATATGTTGTTCCTACCACCACTTGTCACTGACCTTGTCGTGCCTTAGCTTTGTACTTTAGTTCATGGAGACCCTGTCAATTCCCTTCCCATATGTTCCTACCACCACTTGTCACTGACCTTGTCGTGCCTTAGCTTTGTACTTTAGTTCATGGAGACCCTGTCAATTCCCTTCCCATATGTTGTTCCTACCACCACTTGTCACTGACCTTGTCGTGCCTTAGCTTTGTACTTTAGTTCATGGAGACCCTGTCAATTCCCTTCCCATGTCTTGTTCCTACCACCATTTGTTGTCGTGCCTTAGCTTTGTACTTTAGTTCATGGAGACCCTGTCAATTCCCTTCCCATGTCTTGTTCCTACCACCATTTGTTGTCGTGCCTTAGCTTTGTACTTTAGTTCATGGAGTCAATTTCTTTGAAGGTTTTATTTCCCTTCATCTTCAGGGGGCAATGCATCAACAGAGATGCTGCCCCCGTACCTCCCTGGGGACTAGGGGACTCATCAGCCTCAACACCCATGCTTTTCAGGTTTTCCACACTTTTGTAGAAGCACCCATGAAGGTGAATTTAAAAAAACATGTTTGATTGCGGTGTGGGAGAAAATCTGCCATTCCTGCTTCTTGGCTTTTATGCGCTTGCTTGACTTTAATACCTCTGCGTTTTGTGTCCTTACGGCACAAGCTTGTTAATGGAGATGGACATTGAAAGTGAAACAGCACCATGTGCATTGTATGTTCTCCTTTCAGAGCAAGCTGAAGTTTCCCCCGCACAGTGCTGTATCTGCGGAGGCCCGGGATCTGATCAGTCAGCTGCTGAGCGACAGCAAGACGCGCATTGGTTGGCCACAGCTGCAGCAGCACCCCTTCTTCAAAACTGTGGCCTGGACCAACATTAGAAATAGTATGGGGATGTGTTTGTGTGTGTGTGATGGGTGGTTGCTGAGTGTGGGTGGTTGGATGTGTGTGCGTGGGTAAACTTTTTATGGTTTGTTCAACTCTCGACCGACTAGCCTAATCTGTTTTTATTTCTTTGTTTGCTTGTTTTGTGTGAACCAGTCGTTTGGGGTAAAAACCACACAGGTTTACATGGTAATAATTTAATTCTTTAAAAACCCTTCATTCAAGATCTATTATGTACAGTGGAAGTCTATGGCCGTGTACACACACATGGGTGCTACTCTTTCAGTTTTACACTGATTTCAGTATTTTTTAATTTTACCAAAAACTGAACTTCCGGTTTTTTTGTAATTCATCCCCCCCCCCCCCAAATTGACCACAAGCAATTTGGGCGTTTTGAACTTAGTCTAGGTGTTCTATCTTGGAAGTTTACAAAGGCAATGTAATAATTATACAAGGCTTATCAGACTCAAACTGTCTCTGTCTATCATTTTAACTGTCTGTCTGTCTCGTTATATCTCTCTCTTAAGTTGCCCCCCTGAATCGTCCAACGGGGCTGCCGGGGCCATGCCCGGTCCCTGGACCCCTACCTTTCAGTTTTTTTCATTTTGTGGAGTAGCACCCATGTACACATAAGCGGATATTCCATGCGGAAACCCGTGTGCAATCCATAAATAAGGGAAACAAAGAAGGGAAAAGATTTGCGCACGTGTCCGAATTTCCCCATATATGCGTAAACTTTTTATCCTTCTTTCTTCCACTTATTTAGGGTTTTCCGTATGGAACTTACGCGTCTAATGTGAACCCGGCCTTAGTGAAAATTGAAAGGACTGAAATTTTATTTTTAGATTGCCGATATTTTGAAATATTCAAATAGTAAAAACAAATTGTGACCAAAACGTTATTGTAGGTTATCCAATTTTGTTGTTGTAGCCATTTTTGAGTTATCTGGTTTCCACTGTACGTACATCATTGTTGGTTTGTGGCAGCCTCTCCTCCCTATGTGCCCTCCATCAGCAGCCTGGACGACACGTCCAACTTTGACGAGGTGGAGAAGGCCCGGCCCCCACCCAACACGGACAGCCTCCAGCCCTCCAGCAAGGACTTCAGCGGCCGACACCTGCCCTTTGTGGGATTCACCTACACCCGATGCACCGACGCCGTCAAACAGTGAGACCGCGTCATGCACATCCGATAGCTCAGAAAGTGTCAAAGCGATTGGCAAAAGTTTTTATCCAGTGTTCTTTACCCATCCTTATTTTTGAGTCCACCTACTCTTGATGCACTGACAATGTCAAACAGTGAAATTTAACTAAAAAACCAATGTCAAACACTGAGGGAGACTTTCATGCCTTCATGCACAGCTGAGAATTTGGAAAATGTCAACCCCTTTGGATGTTGTTGTTGATGTTAGTGTTTAAGAAAACCGCTGCCAATTCCCTTTTTGAGAAAGTGCCAGATTTAGCTGAGAGCTTAGAAAATGTCAAACCCTTTGGAGGTTTTCTTTTGTGTTTAAGAAAAATTCTCCAATTCCCTTTATTCCAGAAAATGCTAGATTTACTTAGTCCTGCTGCACCGACACGGTCAAACAGGGAATGATGCAAAACAATACAATGACCTTACAAGTTGCGGTTAAATTGTCTTATGCAAATTCATGACAGATGAGTAATCTTGGCATACGTTGTATTTTACCCCTTCTTTCTAACAAATAAAGTTTGAATGTGATGCAGGAAAAAAAAAGTTGTGAGAGGTTGAAGTGTGTGGCTGTTGTTGCAGGAGGTCCCCCAAGAAGAGCCTGAGCAACAGCAGCAGCACCACAGCAGTCAGTGAAGAGCTGGACAGCAGCGTGGGCCTGAACACCGCCCGCTACCTCTCCCTGGTGGACAGCTCCACCTCCGTGTCCTCCTTGCCCGGGGGGGAGTCCTCACACAGGCCCCATCCCCATGTAGTGTCGGCCAGCTCCCAGGGGGAAGGAGGAGTAGGAGAGCTACAGGAGTTGAGGAGTCGCTGCGCTCAGCTGGAGAGAAGGGTGGAGTCTTTGGAGGCGGAAAAAGGGGCCATGGAGAAGGAGCTGAAGGATTATGTGGCCAAGAATAAGGTTGGTGTGTGTTGGTCACTTTGGTGATTTGTCTGAATCTCTTCTGGTGGTGTTGATGACAGTGTGATGTAGGGGAACTATGTTCAGAGAGAGACTCACAGAGAGAGAGAGAGAGAGTGAGATTTTGAGAGAGAGAGAGAGAGTGTGTGTGTGTGTGTGTGTGTGATGCTCAGTGTTAATGCTGACATGCGATAGTGATTGTTCCAATTTTTGTAGCACTGATAAGAAAGTAACATTAGAGAAATTTGTGGGATTGCACATTGTACGTAAAGGCTTGCAACACGAGCACAAACAAAAGCACACATCTCTATTGTCTATCTCTTAGTTCGGTCTGCAGAATGTAAGGAAGCTTTGAGCAAAGTTTCATGCTTTTGTGCAATGTGTGTGCGTATTTGTGATTACCAACTCCACTAGTTCTTTGCACAAAAAGGAGATTACTAGGGAATCTGAATCCTGAATCTTTTGTGTGCATGTGTTTATGAAGGATAGGGAATGTTCCATGAGATAGCAAAAACTACTGTTCTACCATATTTTTCAGACTACAGCGGAGTACGTTTAACACAAAACTCGCTGGACAAAGATTTGTGTGTGTGTTAATCGTATTTCGTGTTAAAAATGTTCAACCAAATTGCGGTCAAAAACAACCTGAAACCAACCGGGCAGGTGCAGCTAGTTATTCATGTAGCTGCGCTAGCGATCGGTAGACTTGGCACCAACTTATCTTGGAAACGTGCGTACATACCTTCCATTTCCGAGAGCTTAGACATTTATTTAATAATAATAATAATAATGGATATTTACCGAGAAGTAGAAGATAGCAACACCATTTTATCTCTTCCGGAAGAGATAAAATGCAAACCACTTTTTGATTGGCTCAGACACATCAAATCGCCGAAGACCGAAAGCATTCATTGGTTCGAGTGCAAACTGCATTACAAGGCCTCTGCACGATGTTAGCCTAAGCTAAGCTAGCAGAGATGAATGCAGTGTTGAATTAGGTCTATTAAAAATATTTGGGTTTGAATTCTTCTGCACCAGTTTTGCCCAAAAAATCGGCCAATGAGAAGCAGTTTTAAGTTGATCGTTTCAATGATGCGCCTGTGTTTGTCGCGAAGAAGACAAGTGTCTCTACAACTTGTAGGCCTAGTACAAGCCTCGTCTACTCGCTGCCCAGCCTTCATTCGCTCTTGCAGTCGGAAAAAAAAATCTCATGCTTCTTAGTCTGACAATAATATGTTTAAGGCTGAAACTAATTGCTTCAAAACTGTGTATGGCAGTGTAACTGTTTCAATGTGAACTGCATTTTGAGTGCAAATTGGAAGCTGAAGTTTGGCAAGTGAACGAGCAAAGTAGCATTGCAGACGACAAACTGTGCAGACTTGAGAATATGCATGCGCAGTTCATACCTTCCAACTTCCGACTTCCTGACTAGCACATCAACCGAGGTGCAGTAGATGATGTTCATGATGGCTTTTACAAAGTTTGTAATGAAATATTTGGCGGCTCCAGCTTCATTTTGTGTGACCAGTATGAACTTTAGTATGATAAATAACAATCGGACCGAGTTTTTGTTTGTGTGTTAACCGTATTTTGTGTTGTGCTGAGAAACAAGTTTGTGTGAAAAACGATTTTTTAAGTAATAATAAATAAGCCATTCGTCCGTTCAAACATGTTTTTGTGCGTTAACCGATATTTCATGTAATCCGGCTTCATGTTAAGTGTACTCCACTGTATAAGTCGTGCCTGATTATAAGGTGCACCCCCCAAATTTTACATCATTTCAGATTTTGCTTTCATACTTTTTTTACTAGTATATTAGTAATCATATTATAAAGCGCAGGGGTATGAGTGCGAAAAAAAAGTATCGCCTTATAGTCTGAAAAACATGGTAAATGTATGAAACGAGCACTATATTGTTGTTTGTATGTGGAGGTACTGGTCACTGTTGTGTTGGTGTGTGGTGTGCCCAGGCACTGCAGAGTCAACTGGATCGGGAGAAGGTCCAGGGGAGCAGCAACGACCAGCAGTCTGTGGAGGCCTGGCACGACCTGCAGGCCGTCAACTCACAGATCTCCTCCCTCGAAGACCAGATGCTGTCGTGAGTCACACCCTTCTGTAGTAGTAAGAAAAATAAAGAGCATGGGCTTGCTGCTGTGAAGCAAAGCCTTGTTCTATTTGACAAAAAAAGTACCTACCATATTTTTTTTAACTATAAGGCCCCCAATTTTCACACAAAATAAAGGTTTTGTTACTATATTATTTTCTTTCTATTTTATTAGTCATATTATAAGGTGCAGGGGTCTCAGTCTGGGAAGTATCGCCTTATACTGTAGTCCGAAAAATATGGTAAGGAGATTGGCTTTGAACGTGACATTGGAAAGCAGAGCCCACCCTTCTCCTTCATAGCATCTTACTTACCTTCCTTTTAACTGAAATCAGGTACCCATTTACATGTGGGGGTTGAGGGTAGATAACGGTAGGAAAGTGGTTTTAAAGATCACAAACATAGAGTTGTAAACGTTTTCAGATACAATTGGCTTTGATTGCGTTGTTTAGATGAACGTAAATAAACGACATAAATGCAGTGAAAGGGTGAATTTTCTGGATTTCTATATTTTTGAAATAAAATGATGCTCAGAAATAATTGAAATAAATCATCTGCTAGACGAGACTGATGAGTCTCTAGAAATTGTCTGAAAAAAAATGTAAAATGATGCTCAGAAATTGAACAAAATCATCTGCTAGACGAGACTGACTGAGTCGAACTAGGAAATGATGACACAGGTATTGAATGTAAAGGAAGTACAATCATTCCATTTTGTTTTTAAAATAAAATGATGCTCAGAAATTGAAAAAAATCATCTGCTAGACGAGACTTTGACTGAGTCGAACTAGGAAATGATGACACAGGTATTGAATGTAAAGGAAGTACAATCATTCCATTTTGTTTTTAAAATAAAATGATGCTCAGAAATTGAAAAAAATCATCTGCTAGACGAGACTGACTGAGTCGAACTAGGAAATGATGACACAGGTATTGAATGTAAAGGAAGTACAATCGCATGATGCCGATGTGAATCCTCTTGTGTCGGGCGCACGAAGTGCACACACATGTGTCAAGCTGTACCTTTCTGTGATTGACCCCGCCTACTTATAAATGGCTGCAAAAGATAAAGGACTGGACACAACAATCACTAAAAATCTGTGAGTCCACAAAATGCTACGGTGTGCACAAAAGAGTGTTCAAACTAATTTCTGGTTCCCAGATATTTTTGGGACGTCAGAGTTATTTTCTACGTCAGGCAACATGTCACAAGTAAACTAAGTCACAATTTTTTGTGTGTCCAACTTCACTGTACGTTGGCCAAACCTAACCCGGCGATTCAAACAACAAAAATCTTTAGATTCCCACTTCAGATGAGTTCGAGACGAACAAGATATAGCCAAAATTGGTAAGAAATCCGTATTGTTCAAACTACAGTAATCAACAAAAGCACATAATTATTTTGCTGAGAGCCGATTTGAAACGATTTTTCAGCAACAAAAAGGCCGTCCATCACCTTTAAAGAGCATGATCTTGTCTTATTCTATGTTGACCGCTCAGAGACAGTTTTTCCTGTTGAATAAGTACCAGATTGTGTTGTGCTTGCCTAACTAAGAAATAGTTAGGCCCAGATTATGTTCGTCTTTGGCTGGAGAAAATCTTTGTAAGAGTTTCTTGGATAAAGGCAGGAGAATGGACCAGTAAGGCAGAAAGATAGTAAATGACAGTAAGCAAAGGGAAAAGGCAGATTCAAAGAGTGACAGATTATCCCCATGTTGGAAAGAGATTGATTTGAGACTGAGGTATTAGACCATGTGAATTGGAAGTATGCTGAAGGTCTGAATCCTAAAGTGTTCCTTAAAATGTAAAGTGTTCCAAACAAACAAACTTTAATTTTGTAAAGTTCATAAGTGTTGGTTTGTGAACCATACAGCTTCGTATGGACAGTATTGTCTACTGTCACAATCCTAACATTACATTCCTTTGTGTCTTCCTAAGAACAAAACCAAAGAACAATTGCTGTCACGTGCCTAACGTTGCATCCATTTGTGTCTTCCTAAGAACAAAACCAAAGAACAATTGCTGTCGCACGCCTAACATTACATTCCTAAGTTGCATCTTCCTAAGAACAAAACCAGAGAACAACTGCTGTCACATTACATCCCTTTGTGTCTTCCTAAGAACAAAACCAAAGAACAACTGCTGTCACATTGCATCCCTTTGTGTCTTCCTAAGAACAAAACCAAAGAACAACTGCTGTCACATTGCATCCCTTTGTGTCTTCCTAAGAACAAAACCAGAGAACAACTGCTGTCACATTACATCCCTTTGTGTCTTCCTAAGAACAAAACCAGAGAACAACTGCTGTCACATTACATCCCTTTGTGTCTTCCTAAGAACAAAACCAGAGAACAACTGCTGTCACATTGCATCCCTTTGTGTCTTCCTAAGAACAAAACCAGAGAACAACTGCTGTCACATTACATCCCTTTGTGTCTTCCTAAGAACAAAACCAAAGAACAACTGCTGTCACATTGCATCCCTTTGTGTCTTCCTAAGAACAAAACCAGAGAACAACTGCTGTCACATTGCATCCCTTTGTGTCTTCCTAAGAACAAAACCAAAGAACAACTGCTGTCACATTACATCCCTTTGCGTCTTCCTAAGAACAAAACCAGAGAACAACTGCTGTCACATTACATCCCTTTGTGTCTTCCTAAGAACAAAACCAGAGAACAACTGCTGTCACATTACATCCCTTTGTGTCTTCCTAAGAACAAAACCAGAGAACAACTGCTGTCACATTGCATCCCTTTGTGTCTTCCTAAGAACAAAACCAGAGAACAACTGCTGTCACATTACATCCCTTTGTGTCTTCCTAAGAACAAAACCAAAGAACAACTGCTGTCACATTACATCCTTTGTGTCTTCCTAAGAACAAAACCAAAGAACAACTGCTGTCACATTACATCCCTTTGTGTCTTCCTAAGAACAAAACCACGAGAACAACTGCTGTCACATTACATTCCTTTGTGTCTTCCTAAGAACAAAACCAAAGAAACAACTGCTGTCACATTACATCCCTTTGCGTCTTCCTAAGAACAAAACCAGAGACAAAACTGCTGTCCCACATTACATCCCTTCCGTTTTGTGTCTTAAGAACAAAGTACCAAGAGAACAACTGCTGTCACATTACATCCCTTTGTGTCTTCCTAAGAACAAAACCAAAGAACAACTGCTGTCACATTACATCCCTTTGTGTCTTCCTAAGAACAAAACCAGAGAACAACTGCTGTCACATTGCATCCCTTTGTGTCTTCCTAAGAACAAAACCAAAGAACAACTGCTGTCACATTACATCCCTTTGCGTCTTCCTAAGAACAAAAACAAAACAATTTCAAAGAACAATAACTAGAGAAACTTCAGGCTAATGCAAAGAACAATAACTCTAGAGAAACTTCAGGCCATTGCAGAGAACAATAACTCTGGAGATTGAGTTTGATGGAATTGTGTCAGGTTTCAGCTGGATGAACTGCGGGAGATCATCGTGCAGCTGGAGTCTGAGCAGGAGGGGCTGACCCGGCGTCTGCTGCAGAAGGACCGCCAGATGGAGTCCATGCAAAAATCACTGACCACCGCCCAGCAGCAGCTGTCGGCCAAGCAGCTCAAGCTGGACAGGGTGAGTTAGTTTAATTGTCTTGCACCCCCTCTAGGATATAGGACGCCAACGAGAGACCTCCACAGCCCCTGTCCTTTGCCTCTAACTGGTTCCAGGCAGGCTAAGGCCCATCCTTTGATGTGTTCAAGGAGGTCTCTTCGCAGGAATCTCAGCAGTTCTCTTTCTTTTGCCTTGGGGGTTGCATGTCAGGGCTTGTCTGGTGGTGTTTCCTTAGTGTGTGCCCAATCCATCTCCAGGAAAGGGTGAGAACGCTAGGGGATTGCATTTTCTTCCTAGTGAGACTGCATTATGACTTCTACCCAGATGTTTGCGATGTTTTTGTTTGTTGTCTGCCAAGCAGCTCAGCCAGGACAGGGTGAGAGATCTAGTAAATGTGCTTTCTTCATAGCAAAATGCAATATTTGAACCTATGACAGTTGTGATTTTAGTATATTTAGATAGTCATAGTGTTTGACTGCTAGCGGCAGATGAGGCACTGCAGAAATTGTTGAGCACTGCTCAGCAACAGATTGAGGTGTTTGGCAATCTGTACAAGGGGAGAGTGTTGTTCAGGAATGTGTTTTCTTCATAGCAAAATGTATTATTAATTCTGCCATTGTGATTTGTATTTGTTTTTTTTTGTTTTTTTTTTTTGTTTGTTTGTTGTTTGTTTTGTTTTGTTTTTCTCTTTTTTTCCTACTCTGTGGATGTGTTACACTAAGTTAAACTGACTGTCAATATTTCAGCATTGCTGGGACCCCACAAGAAAACTATTAAAGGAAAAAAATAATCAACAAACAGAAACAGGTGAAAACTGGTTTCTCAAAATGTAATTAAAATCCCCTTTCTTTGCTGGATAAAAATGTACTGGCGTGTGATAAATAAGGGTACATGTATTGTGATGGTGGCAGGAGCGCCGCAAGTCACGTGAGGGACAGAGGCAGCACATGGCGCTATGTGAGAGTCAGGAATCTTGGCTGAAACAGCTGGAGGAAACACAGGCCACCATTGAGGATTTGAACAAAAAAATCAGGGTCAGTGCTGATTTGAGAGAGGGAGAGTGAAAGCAAAAGAGAGTGGAGAGAGAGAAGGTGGAGTGAAGGAGTTAGTAAAATGGAAGGGGGACACAGAGAGAGGGAGGGAGAGAGAGAGAGAGTGAGCGAGAGCAGGTAAGACTGAGGAAGCAAGGATATGAAATGGCTTAGCCTAAATTGAAACACCCAGGGATTGAATATTTCACATTTAAACGGAACGCTAAGCACGTTATGCACACTGAAATTGAAAACCTCCGCCTGTGGTTCAGGATCTGGAAGATCTGGTGCGTGCCTACGAAGAGCAGGAGGATGAGCAGGCTGGGGAGCTGCAGCAGCTGCACTACAAGCTGAACACCTCCCTCATGTCCACCTCCGGGGGATTAGGCCTGGACAGCTCCATGCTCCACGTGGATGGACCTGCCTCTGCCCACATGCAAGTGCTGCCCGCATCGTCTGCGTCGGCTGAGACTAAAAGAGTGGTGAGTCTCTGTGTGTGTGCTCCCTGCTCGACGTGGATGGACCTGCCTCCGCCCACATGCAAGTGCTGCCCGCATCATCTGCGTCGGCTGAGACTAAAAGAGTGGTGAGTCTCTCTCTGTCTGTGTTGTGTGTGTTGTGTGTGTGTGTGTGCTCCCTGCTCGACGTGGATGGACCTGCCTCCGCCCACATGCAAGTGCTGCCCGCATCGTCTGCGTCGGCTGAGACTAAAAGAGTGATGAGTCTCTCTGTCTGTGTGTTTGTGTGTGTGTGTGTGGTTGTCCCTGCTCAACGTGGATGGACCTGCCTCCGCCCACATGCAAGTGCTGCCCGCATCGTCTGCGTCGGCTGAGACTAAAAGAGTGGTGAGTCTCTCTGTCTGTGTGTTTGTGTGTGTGTGTGTGTGCTCCCTGCTCAACGTGGATTGACCTGCCTCCGCCCACATGCAAGTGCTGCCCGCATCGTCAGCGTTGGCTGAGACTAAAAGAGTGGTGAGTCTCTGTGTTTGTGTGTGTGTGTGCTCCCTGCTGACGTGGATGGACCTGCCTCCGCCCACATTCAAATTCTGCCTGCATCGGCTGAGACTAAAAGAATGGTGAGTCTGTGTGTGTGTGTGTGTGTGTGTGTGTGCTCCCTGCTCGACGTGGATGGACCTGCCTCCGCCCACATGCAAGTGCTGCCCGCATCATCTGCGTCGGCTGAGACTAAAAGAGTGGTGAGTCTCTCTGTGTGTGTGTGTGTGTTGAAGCGAATACAACTAACTGAACTGTTTTGATTTTCCAACTCGCTTCATGAAAACGTGTGATGAATGACTCTAAATGATAATTATGAAAGTGTATCAGAGGTTGTGTACGTCAAATACTTTTGTTTATGAGGCCAAAACCATCCCAAATTCCTATGACCCTGTCGACATGCTGTTTTACTACGAACATTGAACCACTGAGTGAACAACGGTGCATGCTGACCTACAAAAACAACACGTTTTTCTCAGACATCAGGCCTACTGACAACATGTGACATGCAGACGAACCAGCCCACTGCACAGGAAAATATAAACAACTAGTAGTTAGCTTTGATGCCGCGCCGCTTTGTTGCTCCTAATTAGCATGCATTCTGTTTGCCATCAGGATATGAACTGTGTAATATACTGTTCAGCATTAATCCTGAATAAACGGTTGAGATGTGTGTGTGTGTGTGCTCCCTGCTTGACGTGGATTGACCTGCCTCCGCCCACATGCAAGTGGTGCCTGCATCGTTGGCGTCGGCTGAGACTAAAAGAGTGTGAGTCTGTGTGTGTGTGTGTGTGTGTGTGTGTGGGTGCTCCCTGCTGCTACATGGATTGACGCTGCCTCTGCCCACATGCAAGTGCTGCCTCGCATCGTCGGCGTTGGCTGAGACTAAAAGAGTGGTGAGTCTGTGTGTGTGTGTGTGTGTGCTCCCTGCTCGACATGGATTGACCTGCCTCTGCCCACATGCAAGTGCTGCCTGCATCGTCGGCGTTGGCTGAGACTAAAATAGTGGTGAGTCTGTGTTGTGTGTGGTGTGGTGTGTGCTCCCATGCTCGACATGGATTGACCTGCCTCTGCCCACATGCAAGTGCTGCCCGCATCGTCGGCGTTGGCTGAGACTAAAAGAGTGGTGAGTCTGTGTGTGTGTGGTGTGTGTGTGGTGTCTGTGCCTCCCTGTTCTTCGACATGGATTGACCTGCCTCTGCCCACATGCAAGTGCTGCCCGCATCGTCTGCGTTGGCTGAGACTAAAAGAGTGGTGAGGCTGTGTGTGTGTGTGTGTGTGTGTGTGCTACCCTGCTCGACAAAGTGGATTGACCTGCCTCTGCCCACAAAGTGCAAGTGCTGCCCGCATCGTCAGCGTGGGCTGAGACTCAAAGAGTGGTGAGTCTTTGTGTGTGTGTGTGTGTGTGTGCTCACTGCCTCGACATGGATTGACCTGCCTCTGCCCACATGCAAGTGCTGCCCGCATCGTCAGCGTTGGCTGAGACTAAACGAGTGTGTGAGTCTGTGTGTGTGTGTGTGGTGTGTGTGTGCTCACTTCTCGACATGGATTGACCTGCCTCTGCCCACATGCAAGTGCTGCCCGCATCGTCTGCGTTGGCTGAGACTAAAAGAGTGGTGTGTGTTGCAGCCATGCTGTGCAAGCTTTTCACGTGAGATAAGGAAAAGGATTGTATTTTTAGTAGATTTTAATAAATTACAGCTTTGTTTTTGACTGTCCATTTCTCGCTCTCTCTATGTCTAAAAAGTACAGTCTCACTTCATAATGAGGAATTGCAGCGCTAAGGCGACAAATTGCAGCACAGCCCTGGGATTTTAGCTCACACACAGTATTGTCAGTTTTCTTATCACGATGTGATAGAGAGGATGAGTTTGAATCTGCTCTTTTGCAGTCCTTGCAAGTGACCATCAGGCCAGGGCGCCGCTCAGTCAGAGACAACAAAACTGTGGAAAAGTTGAAGGTGAGCTGGGAATGTGTTTGTGGCGATGTCAAAATCATCAAGATTATATCCATTTCATTATTTGTGTCAATAGACACAAACTAGCTATGCTTGTGACCATAAACGTATAGCCCTTTGTGTCTATTGACACAAATAATGAAATGGATATAATCTTGATGATTTTGACACCGCCACAAACACATTCCCAGCTCACCTTCAACTTTTCCACAGTTTTGTTGTCTCTGACTGAGCGGCGCCCTGGCCTGATGGTCACTTGCAAGGACTGCAAAAGAGCAGATTCAAACTCATCCTCTCTATCACATCGTGATAAGAAAACTGACCATACTGTGTGTGAGCTAAAATCCCAGGGCTGTGCTGCAATTTGTCGCCTTAGCGCTGCAATTCCTCATTATGAAGTGAGACTGTACTTTTTAGACATAGAGAGAGCGAGAAATGGACAGTCAAAAACAAAGCTGTATTTATTAAAATCTCAAAAATACAATCCTTTTCTTATCTCACGTGAAAAGCTTGCACAGCATGGCTGCAACACACACCACTCTTTTAGTCTCAGCCAACGCCGACGATGCAGGCAGCACTTGCATGTGGGCAGAGGCAGTGGTCAATCCATTGTCGAGCAGGGAGCACACACACACACACACACACACACACACACACACACACACACCACTCTTTTAGTCTCAGCCAACGCAGACGATGCGGGCAGCACTTGCATGTGGGCAGAGGCAGGTCAATCCATGTCGAGCAGGGAGCACACACACACACACACACACACACAGACTCACCACTATTTTAGTCTCAGCCAACGCCGACGATGCGGGCAGCACTTGCATGTGGGCAGAGGCAGGTCAATCCATGTCGAGCAGGGAGCAGCACACACACACACACACACACACACACACACAGACTCACACACTATTTTAGTCTCAGCCAACGCCGACGATGCGGGCAGCACTTGCATGTGGCAGAGGCAGGTCAATCCATGTCGAGCAGGGAGCACACACACACCACACACACACACACACACACACACACACACACAACACACCACTCTTTTAGTCTCAGCCAACGCCGACGATGCGGGGCAGCACTTGCATGTGGGCAGAGGCAGGGTCAATCCATGTCGAGCAGGGAAGCACACACACACACACACACACACACACACAGACACACCACTATTTTAGTCTCAGCCGACACCAACGATGCAGGCAGCACTTGCATGTGGGCGGAGGCAGGTCAATCCACATCAAGAGAGGGAGCACACACACACACACACATCTCAACCGTTTATTCAGGATTAATGCTGAACAGTATATTACACAGTTCATATCCTGATGGCAAACAGAATGCATGCTAATTAGGAGCAACAAAGCGGCGCGGCATCAAAGCTAACTACTAGTTGTTTATATTTTCCTGTGCAGTGGGCTGGTTCGTCTGCATGTCACATGTTGTCAGTAGGCCTGATGTCTGAGAAAAACGTGTTGTTTTTGTAGGTCAGCATGCACCGTTGTTCACTCAGTGGTTCAATGTTCGTAGTAAAACAGCATGTCGACAGGGTCATAGGAATTTGGGATGGTTTTGGCCTCATAAACAAAAGTATTTGACGTACACAACCTCTGATACACTTTCATAATTATCATTTAGAGTCATTCATCACACGTTTTCATGAAGCGAGTTGGAAAATCAAAACAGTTCAGTTAGTTGTATTCGCTTCAACACACACACACACACAGAGACTCACCACTCTTTTAGTCTCAGCCGATGCAGACGATGCCGGGCAGCACTTGCATGTGGGCGGAGGCAGGTCAATCCACGTCGAGCAGAGAGCACACACACACACACACACTGACTCACCATTCTTTTAGTCTCAGCCGATGCAGGCGGGCAGCACTTGCATGTGGGCGGAGGCAGGTCCATCCACGTCAGCAGGGAGACACACACACACAGACAGAGAGACTCACCACTCTTTTAGTCTCAGCCGACGCAGACGATGCGGGCAGCACTTGCATGTGGGCGGAGGCAGGTCCATCCACGTCGAGCAGGGAGCACACACACAGAGACTAGCCTGCTCATCCTCCTGCTCTTCGTAGGCACGCACCAGATCTTCATATCCTTGCTTCCTCAGTCTTACCTGCTCTCGCTCACTCTCTCTCTCTCTCTCTCCCTCACTCTCTGTGTCCCCCTTCCATTTTACTAACTCCTTCACTCCACCTTCTCTCTCTCCACTCTCTTTTGCTTTCACTCTCCCTCTCTCAAATCAGCACTGACCCTGATTTTTTTGTTCAAATCCTCAATGGTGGCCTGTGTTTCCTCCAGCTGTTTCAGCCAAGATTCCTGACTCTCACATAGCGCCATGTGCTGCCTCTGTCCCTCACGTGACTTGCGGCGCTCCTGCCACCATCACAATACATGTACCCTTATTTATCACACGCCAGTACATTTTTATCCAGCAAAGAAAGGGGATTTTAATTACATTTTGAGAAACCAGTTTTCACCTGTTTCTGTTTGTTGATTATTTTTTTCCTTTAATAGTTTTCTTGTGGGGTCCCAGCAATGCTGAAATATTGACAGTCAGTTTAACTTAGTGTAACACATCCACAGAGTAGGAAAAAGAGAAAACAAAAACAAAACAACAAACAAACAAACAAACAACACACAAAAACAACAAATACAAAATCACAATGGCAGAATTAATAATACATTTTGCTATGAAGAAAACACATTCCTGAACAACACTCTCCCCTTGTACAGATTGCCAAACACCTCAATCTGTTGCTGAGCAGTGCTCAACAATTTCTGCAGTGCCTCATCTGCCGCTAGCAGTCAAACACTATGACTATCTAAATATACTAAAATCACAACTGTCATAGGTTCAAATATTGCATTTTGCTATGAATAAAGCACATTTACTAGATCTCTCACCCTGTCCTGGCTGGCTGAGCTGCTTGGCAGACAACAAACAAAAACATCGCAAACATCTGGGTAGAAGTCATAATGCAGTCTCACTAGGAAGAAAATGCAATCCCCTAGCGTTCTCACCCTTTCCTGGAGATGGATTGGGCACACACTAAGGAAACACCACCAGACAAGCCCTGACATGCAGCCTCCAAGGAAAAAGAAAGAGGCTGGCGAAGAGACCTCCTTGAACACATCAAAGGATGGGCCTTAGCCTGCCTGGAACCAGTTAGAGGCAAAGGACAGGGGCTGTGGAGGTCTCTCGTTGGCGTCCTATATCCTAGAGGGGGTGCAAGACGATTAAACTAACTCACCCTGTCCAGCTTGAGCTGCTTGGCCGACAGCTGCTGCTGGGCGGTGGTCAGTGATTTTTGCATGGACTCCATCTGGCGGTCCTTCTGCAGCAGACGCCGGGTCAGCCCCTCCTGCTCAGACTCCAGCTGCACGATGATCTCCCGCAGTTCATCCAGCTGAAACCTGACACAATTCCATCAAACTCAATCTCCAGAGTTATTGTTCTCTGCAATGGCCTGAAGTTTCTCTAGAGTTATTGTTCTTTGCGTTAGCCTGAAGTTTCTCTAGTTATTGTTCTTTGAAATTGTTTTGTTTTTGTTCTTAGGAAGACGCAAAGGGATGTAATGTGACAGCAGTTGTTCTCTGGTTTTGTTCTTAGGAAGACACAAAGGGATGCAATGTGACAGCAGTTGTTCTCTGGTTTTGTTCTTAGGAAGACACAAAGGGATGTAATGTGACAGCAGTTGTTCTCTGGTTTTGTTCTTAGGAAGACACAAAGGGATGTAATGTGACAGCAGTTGTTCTCTGGTTTTGTTCTTAGGAAGACACAAAGGGATGTAATGTGACAGCAGTTGTTCTTTGGTTTTGTTCTTAGGAAGACACAAAGGGATGTAATGTGACAGCAGTTGTTCTCTGGTTTTGTTCTTAGGAAGACACAAAGGGATGTAATGTGACAGCAGTTGTTCTCTGGTTTTGTTCTTAGGAAGACACAAAGGGATGTAATGTGACAGCAGTTGTTCTCTGGTTTTGTTCTTAGGAAGACACAAAGGGATGTAATGTGACAGCAGTTGTTCTCTGGTTTTGTTCTTAGGAAGACACAAAGGGATGCAATGTGACAGCAGTTGTTCTTTGGTTTTGTTCTTAGGAAGACACAAAGGGATGCAATGTGACAGTGGTTTTGTTCTTAGGAAGACACAAAGGGAGCAATGTGACAGCAGTTGTTCTTTGGTTTTGTTCTTAGGAAGACACAAAGGGATGTAATGTGACAGCAGTTGTTCTCTGGTTTTGTTCTTAGGAAGACACAAAGGGATGCAATGTGACAGCAGTTGTTCTTTGGTTTTGTTCTTAGGAAGACACAAAGGGATGTAATGTGACAGCAGTTGTTCTCTGGTTTTGTTCTTAGGAAGACACAAAGGGATGTAATGTGACAGCAGTTGTTCTCTGGTTTTGTTCTTAGGAAGACACAAAGGGATGTAATGTGACAGCAGTTGTTCTTTGGTTTTGTTCTTAGGAAGACACAAAGGGATGCAATGTGACAGCAGTTGTTCTTTGTGTTCTTAGGAAGACACAAAGGGATGCAATGTGACAGCAGTTGTTTTTGGTTAGGAAGACACAAAGGGATGCAATGTGACAGCAGTTGTTCTTTGGTTTTGTTCTTAGGAAGACACAAAGGGATGTAATGTGACAGCAGTTGTTCTCTGGTTTTGTTCTTAGGAAGATGCAACTTAGGAATGTAATGTTAGGCGTGCGACAGCAATTGTTCTTTGGTTTTGTTCTTAGGAAGACACAAATGGATGCAACGTTAGGCACGTGACAGCAATTGTTCTTTGGTTTTGTTCTTAGGAAGACACAAAGGAATGTAATGTTAGGATTGTGACAGTAGACAATACTGTCCATACGAAGCTGTATGGTTCACAAACCAACACTTATGAACTTTACAAAATTAAAGTTTGTTTGTTTGGAACACTTTACATTTTAAGGAACACTTTAGGATTCAGACCTTCAGCATACTTCCAATTCACATGGTCTAATACCTCAGTCTCAAATCAATCTCTTTCCAACATGGGGATAATCTGTCACTCTTTGAATCTGCCTTTTCACTTTGCTTACTGTTATTTACTATCTTTCTGCCTTACTGGTCCATTCTCCTGCCTTTATCCAAGAACTCTTACAAAGATTTTCTCCAGCCAAAGACGGACATTCTGGGGTCAACTATTTTTTAGTTAGGCAGCACAACACATCTGTACTTATTCAACAGGAAACTGTCTGAGCGGTCAACATAGAATAAGACAAGATCATGCTCTTTAAAGGTGATGGACGGCCTTTTGTTGCTGAAAAATTGTTTCAAATTGGCTCCCCGCTAAAAATATGCTTTTGTTGATTACTGTAGTTTGAACAATACGGATTTCTTACCTATTATGGCTATATCTTGTTCGTCTCGAACTCATCTGAAGTGGGAATCTAAAGATTTTTGTTGTTTGAATCGCCGGGTTAGGTTTGGCCACGTACAGTGAAGTTGGACACACAAAAAATTGTGACTTAGTTTACTTGTGACATGTTGCCTGACGTAGAAAATAACTCTGACGTCCCAAAAATATCTAGGAACCAGAAATTAGTTTGAACGCTCTTTTGTGCACACCGTAGCATTTTGTGGACTCACAGATTTTTAGTGGTTGTTGTGTCCAGTCCTTTATCTTTTGCAGCCATTTATAAGTAGGCGGGGTCAATCACAGAAAGGTACAGCTTGACACATGTGTGTGCACTTCGTGCGCCCGACACAAGAGGATTCACATCGGCATCATGCGATTGTACTTCCTTTACATTCAATACCTGTGTCATCATTTCCTAGTTCGACTCAGTCAAAGTCTCGTCTAGCAGATGATTTTTTTCAATTTCTGAGCATCATTTTATTTTAAAAACAAAATGGTATGATTGTACTTCCTTTACATTCAATACCTGTGTCATCATTTCCTAGTTCGACTCAGTCAAAGTCTCGTCTAGCAGATGATTTTTTTCAATTTCTGAGCATCATTTTATTTTAAAAACAAAATGGTATGATTGTACTTCCTTTACATTCAATACCTGTGTCATCATTTCCTAGTTCGACTCAGTCAGTCTCGTCTAGCAGATGATTTTTTTCAATTTCTGAGCATCATTTTACTTTAAAAACAAAATGGTATGATTGTACTTCCTTTACATTCAATACCTGTGTCATCATTTCCTAGTTCGACTCAGTCAAAGTCTCGTCTAGCAGATGATTTTTTTCAATTTCTGAGCATCATTTTACTTTAAAAACAAAATGGTATGATTGTACTTCCTTTACATTCAATACCTGTGTCATCATTTCCTAGTTCGACTCAGTCAGTCTCGTCTAGCAGATGATTTTTTTCAATTTCTGAGCATCATTTTATTTCAGACAAAATGGAAATCCAGAAAATTCACCCTTTCACTGCATTTATGCGTTTATTTATGTTCATCTAAACAACGCAATCAAAGCCAATTGTATCTGAAAACGTTTACAACTCTATGTTTGTGATCTTTAAAACCACTTTCCTACCGTTACCTACCCTCAACCCCCACATGTAAATGGGTACCTGATTTCAGTTAAAAGGAAGGTAAGTAAGATGCTATGAAGGAGAAGGGTGGGCTCTGCTTTCCAATGTCACGTTCAAAGCCAAACTCCTTACCATATTTTTCGGACTACAGTATAAGGCGATACTTCCCAGACTGAGACCCCTGCACCTTATAATATGACTAATAAAATAGAAAGAAAATAATATAGTAACAAAACCTTTATTTTGTGTGAAAATTGGGGGCCTTATAGTTAAAAAAAATATGGTAGGTAGTTATTTGTCAAATAGAACAAGGCTTTGCTTCACAGCAGCAAGCCCATGCCCAAGCTCTTTATTTTTCTTACTACTACAGAAGGGTGTGACTCACGACAGCATCTGGTCTTCGAGGGAGGAGATCTGTGAGTTGACGGCCTGCAGGTCGTGCCAGGCCTCCACAGACTGCTGGTCGTTGCTGCTCCCCTGGACCTTCTCCCGATCCAGTTGACTCTGCAGTGCCTGGGCACACCACACACCAACACAACAGTGACCAGTACCTCCACATACAAACAACAAAATAGTGCTCGTTTCATACATTTACCATGTTTTTCAGACTATAAGGCGATACTTTTTTCGCACTCATACCCCTGCGCTTTATAATATGATTACTAATATACTAGTAAAAAAAGTATGAAAGCAAAATCTGAAATGATGTAAAATTTGGGGGGTGCACCTTATAATCAGGCACGACTTATACAGTGGAGTACACTTAACATGAAGCCGGATTACATGAAATATCGGTTAACACACAAAAACATGTTTGAACGGACGAATGGCTTATTTATTATTACTTAAAAAATCGTTTTTCACACAAACTTGTTTCTCAGCACAACACAAAATACGGTTAATACACAAACAAAAACTCGGTCAGATTGTCATTCATCATACTAAAGTTCATACTGGTCACACAAAATGAAGCTGGAGCCGCCAAATATTTCATTACAAACTTTGCAAAAGCCATCATGAACATCATCTACTGCACCTCGGTTGATGTGCTAGTCAGGAAGTCGGAAGTTGGAAGGTATGAACTGCGCATGCATATTCTCAAGTCTGCACAGTTTGTCGTCTGCAATGCTACTTTGCTCGTTCACTTGCCAAACTTCAGCTTCCAATTTGCACTCAAAATGCAGTTCACATTGAAACAGTTACACTGCCATACACAGTTTGAAGCAATTAGTTTCAGCCTTAAACATATTATTGTCAGACTAAGAAGCATGAGATTTTTTTTCCGACTGCAAGAGCGAATGAAGGCTGGGCAGCGAGTAGACGAGGCTTGTACTAGGCCTACAAGTTGTAGAGACACTTGTCTTCTTCGCGACAAACACAGGCGCATCATTGAAACGATCAACTTAAAACTGCTTCTCATTGGCCGATTTTTTGGGCAAAACTGGTGCAGAAGAATTCAAACCCAAATATTTTTAATAGACCTAATTCAACACTGCATTCATCTCTGCTAGCTTAGCTTAGGCTAACATCGTGCAGAGGCCTTGTAATGCAGTTTGCACTCGAACCAATGAATGCTTTCGGTCTTCGGCGATTTGATGTGTCTGAGCCAATCAAAAAGGGGTTTGCATTTTATCTCTTCCGGAAGAGATAAAATGGTGTTGCTATCTTCTACTTCTCGGTAAATATCCATTATTATTATTATTATTAAATAAATGTCTAAGCTCTCGGAAATGGAAGGTATGTACGCACGTTTCCAAGATAAGTTGGTGCCAAGTCTACCGATCGCTAGCGCAGCTACATGAATAACTAGCTGCACCTGCCCGGTTGGTTTCAGGTTGTTTTTGACCGCAATTTGGTTGAACATTTTTAACACGAAATACGATTAACACACACACAAATCTTTGTCCAGCGAGTTTTGTGTTAAACGTACTCCGCTGTAGTCTGAAAAATATGTAAAAGTTTGTAGTTTTTGCTATCTCATGGAACATTCCCTATCCTTCATAAACACATGCACACAAAAGATTCCGGATTCAGATTCCCTAGTAATCTCCTTTTTGTGCAAAGAACTAGTGGAGTTGGTAATCACAAATACGCACACACATTGCACAAAAGCATGAAACTTGGCTCAAAGCTTCCTTACATTCTGCAGACCGAACTAAGAGATAGACAATAGAGATGTGTGCTTTTGTTTGTGCTCGTGTTGCAAGCTTTTACATACAATGTGCAATCCCACAAATTTCTCTAATGTTACTTTCTTATCAGTGCTACAAAAATTGGAACAATCACTATCGCATGTCAGCATTAACACTGAGCATCACACACACACACACACACACACACTCTCTCTCTCTCTCTCCTCACTCTCTCTCTCTCTCTCTAAGTGTAGGAATCTGATATACTTAATTTGAATATGATTGGATGGTCGAGACAGACATTTGTTTTTATTTCATGTTATTTTTTATTGCATTGATTGATTTTATTTCATTTTCCATTATTTTGTTCTATTCGCACCCCCATGTCATCTAAGCTATGTAAGCCAATGACATTAAAACAGTTCAGTGTTCAGTGTTCAGTGTTCTCTGAGTCTCTCTCTGAACATAGTTCCCCTACATCACACCTGTCATCAACACCACCAGAACAGATTCAGACAAATCACCAAGTGACCAACACACACCAACCTTATTCTTGGCCACATAATCCTTCAGCTCCTTCTCCATGGCCCCTTTTTCCGCCTCCAAAGACTCCACCCTTCTCTCCAGCTGAGCGCAGCGACTCCTCAACTCCTGTAGCTCTCCTACCCCTCCTTCCCCCTGGGAGCTGGCCGACACTACATGGGGATGGGGCCTGTGTGATGACTCCCCCCCGGGCAGGGAGGACACGGAGGTGGAGCTGTCCACCAGGGAGAGGTAGCGGGCGGTGTTCAGGCCCACGCTGCTGTCCAGCTCTTCACTGACTGCTGTGGTGCTGCTGCTGTTGCTCAGGCTCTTCTTGGGGGACCTCCTGCAACAACAGCCACACACTTCAACCTCTCACAACTTTTTTTTTCCTGCATCACATTCAAACTTTATTTGTTAGAAAGAAGGGGTAAAATACAACGTATGCCAAGATTACTCATCTGTCATGAATTTGCATAAGACAATTTAACCGCAACTTGTAAGGTCCTTGTATTGTTTTGCATCATTCCCTGTTTGACCGTGTCGGTGTAGCAGGACTAAGTAAATCTAGCATTTTCTGGAATAAAGGGAATTGGAGAATTTTTCATAAACACAAAAGAAAACCTCCAAAGGGTTTGACATTTTCTAAGCTCTCAGCTAAATCTGGCACTTTCTCAAAAAGGGAATTGGCAGCGGTTTTCTTAAACACTAACATCAACAACAACATCCAAAGGGGTTGACATTTTCCAAATTCTCAGCTGTGCATGAAGGCATGAAAGTCTCCCTCAGTGTTTGACATTGGTTTTTTAGTTAAATTTCACTGTTTGACATTGTCAGTGCATCAAGAGTAGGTGGACTCAAAAATAAGGATGGGTAAAGAACACTGGATAAAAACTTTTGCCAATCGCTTTGACACTTTCTGAGCTATCGGATGTGCATGACGCGGTCTCACTGTTTGACGGCGTCGGTGCATCGGGTGTAGGTGAATCCCACAAAGGGCAGGTGTCGGCCGCTGAAGTCCTTGCTGGAGGGCTGGAGGCTGTCCGTGTTGGGTGGGGGCCGGGCCTTCTCCACCTCGTCAAAGTTGGACGTGTCGTCCAGGCTGCTGATGGAGGGCACATAGGGAGGAGAGGCTGCCACAAACCAACAATGATGTACGTACAGTGGAAACCAGATAACTCAAAAATGGCTACAACAACAAAATTGGATAACCTACAATAACGTTTTGGTCACAATTTGTTTTTACTATTTTAATATTTCAAAATATCGGCAATCTAAAAATAAAATTTCAGTCCTTTCAATTTTCACTAAGGCCGGGTTCACATTAGACGCGTAAGTTCCATACGGAAAACCCTAAATAAGTGGAAGAAAGAAGGATAAAAGTTTACGCATAATGGGGAAATTCGGACACGTGCGCAAATCTTTTCCCTTCTTTGTTTCCCTTATTTATGGATTGCACACGGGTTTCCGCATGGAATATCCGCTTATGTGTACATGGGTGCTACTCCACAAAATGAAAAAAAACTGAAAGGTAGGGGTCCAGGGACCGGGCATGGCCCCGGCAGCCCCGTTGGACGATTCAGCGGGGCAACTTAAGAGAGAGATACAACGAGACAAGACAGTTAAAATGAGAGACAGAGACAGTTTGAGTCTGATAAGCCTTGTATAATTATTACATTGCCTTTGTAAACTTCCAAGATAGAACACCTAGACTAAGTTCAAAACGCCCCAAATCGCTTGTGGTCAATTGGGGGGGGGGGGGGGGGGGGGGGGGGGGGGGGATGAATTACAAAAAAACCGGAAGTTCAGTTTCTGGTAAAATTAAAAAATACTGAAATCAGTGTAAAACTGAAAGAGTAGCACCCATGTGTGTGTACACGGCCATAGACTTACTAGATTTCCACTGTACATAATAGATCTTGAATGCAGGGTTTTTAAAGAATTAAATTATTACCATGTAAACCTGTGTGTTTTTACCCCAAACGACTGGTTCACACAAAACAAGCAAACAAAGAAATAAAAACAGATTAGGCTAGTCAGTCGAGAGTTGAACAAACCATAAAAAGTTTACCCACACACACACATCCAACCACCCACACTCAGCAACCACCCATCACACACACACAAACACATCCCCATACTATTTCTAATGTTGGTCCAGGCCACAGTTTTGAAGAAGGGGTGCTGCTGCAGCTGTGGCCAACCAATGCGCGTCTTGCTGTCGCTCAGCAGCTGACTGATCAGATCCCGGGCCTCCGCAGATACAGCACTGTGCGGGGGAAACTTCAGCTTGCTCTGAAAGGAGAACATACAATGCACATGGTGCTGTTTCACTTTCAATGTCCATCTCCATTAACAAGCTTGTGCCGTCAGGACACAAAACGCAGAGGTATTAAAGTCAAGCAAGCGCATAAAAGCCAAGAAGCAGGAACGGCAGATTTTCTCCCACACCGCAATCAAACATGTTTTTTTAAATTCACCTTCATGGGTGCTTCTACAAAAGTGTGGAAAACCTGAAAAGCATGGGTGTTGAGGCTGATGAGTCCCCTAGTCCCCAGGGAGGTACGGGGGCAGCATCTCTGTTGATGCATTGCCCCCTGAAGATGAAGGGAAATAAAACCTTCAAAGAAGTTGACTCCATGAACTAAAGTACAAAGCTAAGGCACGACAAGGTCAGTGACAAGTGGTGGTAGGAACATATGGGAAGGGAATTGACAGGGTCTCCATGAACTAAAGTACAAAGCTAAGGCACGACAAGGTCAGTGACAAGTGGTGGTAGGAACATATGGGAAGGGAATTGACAGGGTCTCTATGAACTAAAGTACAAAGCTAAGGCACGACAAGGTCAGTGACAAGTGGTGGTAGGAACATATGGGAAGGGAATTGACAGGGTCTCCATGAACTAAAGTACAAAGCTAAGGCACGACAAGGTCAGTGACAAGTGGTGGTAGGAACATATGGGAAGGGAATTGACAGGGTCTCCATGAACTAAAGTACAAAGCTAAGGCACGACAAGGTCAGTGACAAGTGGTGGTAGGAACATATGGGAAGGGAATTGACAGGGTCTCTATGAACTAAAGTACAAAGCTAAGGCACGACAAGGTCAGTGACAAGTGGTGGTAGGAACAACATATGGGAAGGTGAGAAAGGGAGGCTGCTCCTCTTTTTTTTTCCAAACCTGATATCAGGCAGAGGCCACTGACAAAAGTTCAACAAAACAAAAAACAACCAAAAAACTGAATACAGGCAAATAGCTTGAACTAGTTGAAGAGAAGCCCCCATTCACCTCGAAGTTCATGATGTTGTTGTAGGTGGCCACCATGGACCCGTCATTGTCAGTGAAAGGTGTACAGCCAAACATCATCTCGTAGGCACACACACCCAGGGACCACCAGTCCACCTCCACCCCGTAGCGCTGCTGCCTCCACGCTCGGTTCATGGAGTCCAGCAGCTCCGGGGCCACGTAGTCGGGGGTCCCCACCGGCATGCGGGAAGACACCTGCAAAGGCAGCTTCAGGGTAAAAGGTGTCATTATCACTGCTATTGGTCATTATAAGTACTGTGTATTAGGTGTCATTATCACTGCTAACAGTGCTATTGGTCATTATAAGTACTGTGTATTAGGTGTCATTATCACTGCTATTGGTCATTATAAGTACTGTGTATTAGGTGTCATTATCACTGCTATTGGTCATTGGTAGATTTTAATTAATCTAACTATCTATTCTAACTAAAT
The DNA here is from genome assembly GCA_017654935.2 of Phymorhynchus buccinoides. NCBI lineage: Eukaryota > Metazoa > Mollusca > Gastropoda > Neogastropoda > Raphitomidae > Phymorhynchus > Phymorhynchus buccinoides. The sequence continues at coordinate 22,946,609 of CM065700.1, read as the reverse complement.
ACTTACCAACATTCAAAACAATAGCATATATACTTTTACCAATCTGGAACCCATACCATAGCACATAGAAAAACGAAAGTAGCAAAGGGCCGCTACTCTCACCATCCGGAAATAGGAGTTATCCCTTAACATCCGGTGACGCAGTCATTGACCTATTAAAGTCATTCTTGTTTTTTCTACCTCGCATCAGGAGGGAGGATGGGAGGGACGCTTAAGTTGTTTTAAGTGTTGGTAAGTATTTAGTTAGAATAGATAGTAAGATTAATTAAAATCTACCAATCTATACCAACCATACTGACCAACACTCAAAACAATAGCAGATTCCCATAGAGGAGGAGGGTGATGCTAAAAAGAAAACAACACCCTTTAACATCTAATAACACATACAGTGTAATCATATAGAGTAACCATCCCGGAATAAGGAATGGAAACTCCCAAATACAACTTGTTAATACATTTTCCCTGTAGATCTTGATACATGATATCCCAAAGAAAAATTCAAAAGATAATTTAAAGAGATACCGGAGACTGGGCCACGACGATTCTTCTGATGAAAAAGGTGTAAACAAATCGTTTCGAAGCCACATCTCTGAGGTAATAATGGAGGAAGGTATTAAGCGACCTCCAGAATGCCGCCTCCATAACTTTGGCCAGTGGAACCCCCTTGACCAGCGCCAAGGAGGAACTGATAGCGCGCGCAAAGATATTCCAAAATGGTAAGATGGACTACTTAAGAGCTCGGCGAACCGGGCTGATAGAGTTATCGTTAGTGGCGACAGTACACCATTCACAGTGGAGGCTATCCAAAAACTCAGACTGGAACTTGAACGGAGAATTCAACTGGCCTATCGACGTGTAAAATGTGTCCTGTTTAAAAGGGAACATAACCAGTGTTTCTGTCCTCACTACTCATATAGGGAAAAGAGACCGGATGCTTATCTTCCCCTATACAGTCTTTGGCACGCGACTCATGCGCCCTGATAGGACTGACAGGAAGCCTAAGAGATGCCTTAGAATAGGCAAGCTTAATCAAATCTAAAATCCATAGTGAGATAGTAGACTTAGCAATGTCCTTAACATATTCTTCATTAATAGAGACAAGGAGGCAATGTTTGACGCCACGAAAGGACTTGGAACGATTCAAATACGTATTATAGCACAGACAGGACAGAGGAAATTGTTCGCATTGTCCGGTCCGAGAATAGACTTCAAACTTGAAAAGACTACGTCTCCAGAGCACGAAGCTGAGAGATTCTTCGAAATAAAAAGATGAAACAGAAAATCAACGAACTGAACCGTAAGTTGATTGACGTCTAGAAAACAGAAGGAGATCAAACGTCCTAGACGAGAAGCCTTGAAGTTTGAGTCAAAGGTTTAAAGAAGCCAGGCGGCTAGCCTAGCTAAACCCCTTGCATATTTGATATTATTTTCCTCTGAAATCAATTTTAAATGTTCGCTGAAGTCACTCAAAATTGGGAGCCCTGAAGGCCGAAGTATTGATCTACAATGTCAATTAGTTTATAGGCACATCCTTATCTGATGTACAGTTCAGAAAATGATATAGGCATCGAATACAATAAAAACAAAGCAGACACAACATAGATTTACAAGTAATGAATACAGTAAAACTCTAACATACAGCTTGCAAGACAGCTCTTAATTTGTCTAACTTTACTGACAACACAAACCAAACGGTCGCCCAACACTGCCTCACAAGGGACAAAAAGTATGTGGACCAACCTTTCTGTTAGCGTCCATTTTGGCAGCCGACCCAAAGTCTGCCAGTTTGATGTGACCACTGTGATCCAGGAGAATGTTCTCTGGCTTAATGTCCCTGGGATTAACAAACAATTCTTGAATGAGGAGCACACCAACAAAAGATTCTGGAATCTTAACATTTATCTCAACTATATCCTCTGAAGTCGGAGTGCGGCTGCCCACGTGGCGAGGTAATCAAAAACGGTCACACACATAATGTTCTCATCCCTAGCTTGTGCATTTGTACCAAAGTGTTCAATTGCTTTGGCTGGGATGATCCCTGGAGTCTTTAAGCCAGTGAACGACAACATATCAACTATGAGTGTCCATCTAAGAAGTTCGCAAATATGATCTGAACACGTACATAACACAAAAACATATAAATGTCATAGCAAAGTATGATTAATTGATCTTGAGGGGAAAAAAACTAACCCCCCCAAAAGTGTCAACCACATTCAAAGTAGTAACATTCTGATTAAAGCAAGCTGAGCTTTGGCAGTGTTTGCTCTATACTACAAAGATGCAAACATTTATCAAAAGTGCAAAATGTATATAACCTCAATGTTTAATTATGGATTCAACCTTTCTTGAAAGCACTTTTCTAAAAAAAAAGACATACACAGCCCTCCCCCCTCCCCCCTAAAAAATGGACTAATTATATAATACATAATAGATTAAAAATGAAAGAACAAAAATAAAATTTCAGTTCATCACTGCATACACATGTATACATGCAAAGAAAAGAGCTTAACCATGACCGTACACAGACAAAGTGAAAATGCTGTCAAGAGGACACGCCTTCTTATCAGGTATCTATTCCCCCACCTGTGCAAGTAGGGAAGTACTCCTTGAGATACAGGTTGTTGATTTAACACAATACAATGCAGTACAATGTTTCTTGTTTTTAGTGTGCCTAAGGACACACGAATGATTGTTGGCCCTTTGTAAACTCAAATGGCTTTTATTAGTTGTTAGCATCAGCCGGTAGCAAGGGCCGATAGTAAATGAGAACTGTACAATAAGTGATTTTCAACTTCAAATCTCTTTGGCCAAGAGAGTGGGGGTGAACCATGGGCTTCTCCACCATAAACAAATTTTAGCCCAGCTCGACAGAATAGCAGATGCCCCCTCTGCTATCTGGCAGTCATAGTCGGAAACCGACAGCCATACATAAAAAGCGAATGATTGATTAATAATAGAAAATACAACACAACCAGACCTGTTTACCCTTATAATGAAAAACCCGGAATTTGCCACACAAAAAAACGGAATTTGAGAACAAAAACCGGAATTCACATGATCTGTACACGACTCGCGATAAAGCAGTTTCTTGTTCTTCTCCTTTCCGCGAACATCGGCGTCGATTTTCAATATTGTGATGATTTCTTGGCTCAATTTTGCCAGAAAAGTTTTATTAGTAAATTCAGTCACTAATTCTTAGTCAATTTTAGTATAAAACAAGCTGGAAAAAGCAAAATACCTGGAAATGTCCACGATGGGACAGAGAAAAATCACTCGGCCGCGGACCGGCGGATGCCAAGTTGCAACTCGGCGCCATCGCAATCAATTTTGACTTCATTTTCCGTTGAAAACTTCAACATTCTCACATCATCGTATTTTCCAGTGATAATATAATCTAAATTGACTCATTTCAAGCCCTAATTACAATCTCTACCATTACAAAACTGCCTGGAAAGCTCTTCGAATCGACAGTAAAAGTCTGGCCGCCATTTGCTCAGTCCCGAAATAGATCGACCAAAATAAAAACATTATTTCACCCCTTTAACCAATGAAAATGCAGCATTTAATGCATGTGACGTCAAGCACAACCCCTTTTCTGATGACGTAGCGTGTTAGGTACACGTTTCGGTCAACCCTTGCATCTTTTCCTACAAACGGAAACAAATAATAGACGTATTTTCGAAATCCGGAATTTTCAGCGTTCACCCGGAATTTACTATTTTACCCGGAATTTTAGCAAATTTCCAGAATAATTCCGGCTAAACCGGAATGGTAAACAGGTCTGCACAACACACTACAATGCTATACACTACCTGTGCAGGTATCCCATCTGGTGCAGATTGTTGATGGCCACGGCCATTTCGGCCAGGTAGAATCTGGCCATGTCTTCTTCCAGTTGGTCCCCATGTCTAGGGACATGTGCATAAAAAAAATCAAGTTCTTTACAGTTCATTAAAAAAACAACGGAGAGTGCTTAACGCTATTGTGACTGGCACTGCGTCAGTGAAACCACACTGCTGGCCTGAGGCTGCACTGGAAAAATGATTGTCGAATGACTGCTTGTGATCAAACATTGCTTAAGACTAAGAGCCTAAATGAAGTGTGATATGCACCAAACTTTGTCAGGGCTCCCAGGGACCCCCATTTGGGGGTCTATGAAGTACTAGAATTCTAAAGGACCCTCTAAAAGTATGTGCAAGGGGTCCCAGGGATGCACTAGAACAATTCTTTTTAGCATTCACAATGCCACTGGGACCCTCTATCGCGCCTCTAGGACCCTCTATACTGTAAGTGAAGGAGTCCCTGGGACCCCTTGTTTTGCAGGATGATTGGGAGCGGCGATGAGATCAAATATTTCTGCTGATAACAACACTTCTTGTTGTCACATTCTCACTCGTACTGGGCACTCATTGTTCAATTTAATCAGTACTTACATTATTTTCACTACTTTCATCCTTAAAACCTGACTGATTGCCAGCATTACTTTCATCTTCAAGTTTTCAAGTTCAAGCAACCAAAGAATCTCCTCTCCAATCAGACCTCTAATTTTTGACAATTTTCATGCAAAAATATCTTCCAAATTCGACTGCAGACGAGCTAACAACCCCATTTCTGTTTCAATATTCAAGGGAAGTAACTGTAAAATCAAACAAGAAAAGTCTGCTAACCTTAGACCGTATCACCTATGATTTATGGTACCAGACAGTGGGAGTTGCTCAGCAAGACCTTCATTTGAAGATGCCCGTCACGGAAGTGTTAAACTAAAACTAAAGACGGAAAGCTTTCTCCCACACTGCAGCATGACTATTCAAGATCACTGTCAATTACTGTGAAGTTCCTGATAATGTAATTTGAAAATTTCAAGGTTTTTTTTATAAACCATGTTGCCAACTCAGGCATCATAAAATACAATCATTTACAATTGATCATTTTGTCTACCTGTCCCATCAGCAACTATTTTTTCTCTGAAGCTTCCCAAGACAAGAATTGCTGTTTTTGTTGTCTATTTGTTGATGAAAAATTGATTGTAAAGGGCTTTGGGCTCATCTGAGGTCAAGCGCTATATAAATGTACAATTATTATTATTATTTTCCAAAGGTGTGCAAACTTTTAAGTCTGCAAAAGCAGGTAGATTTTTTTAAACTCAAATATAAAATTCAACGAAATAAGAATGCCACTTTAAAAAAATCTTCCTTTTTATAATTTTGTTTAATCTTTCAGTCTTCATACACAAATTTTGGATATGTTTGTGTTGGTGGAGAAGAATCCTTTAAAAACAATTGAATGATTTTAGTTAATATAACTATCTATTCTATCTATATACTTACCGTTTCACTACGAATGAGTTATACCTTCCAATTTGGAGCAAATGCCAATTTACCAAAGACCAAAAAGTTCTAGACTTAACAAGACTAGATTACTTCCCTTGGTCTACACAGCCAATACCACTAAGCTGCCGTGGAACCCACTCACTACGTCACTTCCGGAGAGGCAACTTCAAGTCATGATAAAAAAAATTCTTCTTTCTTTCTTTAAAAACCAACCTTCCCAATGATGTTTTCGTCGGAGGGAGGTGGGTGGGAACCTTTGATCGTAGTGAAACGGTAAGTATATAGATAGAATAGATAGTTATATTAACTAAAATCATTCAATCTATTCTATCATGTTACCGTTTCACTACGAATGAGTTGATTCCCAGCGAGGAGGTGGGTAAGAAAACATTGTTGAAGTTACACTCCAACTAAGCCAAAAAACAGTACCCACAAGACAAACCTGACCTGGAACGCCAGGGATAACCTGTAAGAGAGAGGACATTATAACAAATAAACAATCAAAACATCCATACCCCCAAACAGCATAAGCATATGCATACCAACATCAGAACAAAAAATAACAAACGATTACCGTTAGGCCAGAGAAACCGGAGTCTGCGCAAGCACCACCTTCCTGATGCCGAAGGTGTCGTCCTGCCTTCTGGCGGAGAAATGGCGCAGGTAGAAGCTAGTGAAGGTGGACTGAGACTTCCAGTACGCTGCTTCCATAACGCTGGAAAGCGCCACTCCCTTGATCATAGCCAGGGATGTGCTGATAGCCCGGATTTCATGGGCTCTCAGGGGGTTAGAGGGCAATGACTTGTCGGCACTTAAGTACGCTAACTTAATAGCGCCCACTAACCACCTAGAAATGGTTGATTTCGAGATATCCCTCATGTATTTCTCATTCAGGGAGATGAACAGACGGCGTTTGTGCCCCCGGAAGGGGGAGGTTCTCTTAAGGTAATACTTAAGGGCTCTGACAGGGCACAGGAGCCTATCCGAATCATCAGGGCCGAGAATGGTGCAAAGACTCTGAACAGTAACTGAGGGGGAAGCAATCTGAGCAGGCTGATTCTTGGCCCTAAACTCGGGCAGAAAAGACAAGGTGACTGACTGATCCGAAGTATTGAACTCAACGTCGGAACCCAGACCACTAAGAGCATGAACACCGCTAACCCGCCTAGCAGTGGCCAGGGAGAGAAGAAAAACCGTTTTAAAAGTTAGTAACTTCAAGGACAAAGAGGACATGGGCTCACATTTATCCCTAAAAAATGAGAGGACCAGAAAAACATCCCACTGCGGAAGGCGAACACAGGACGAAACTGGTGGATTTTGATTAATCCTACTATCTATTTAATTTAATACTTACCAACACTCAAAACAACTGCATTAGCCTAAAACAACCTGGAACCTTACCCTAGCACATAGCTAAAACGAAAGTGGCCCCAAGGGACTGCACCCATACCGCAGGGAGTAGCGGGAGTGACTCCCCTTACTTCCGGGTATGACGCGCACCCTTGGGGCACCGGATATGTCATTCGTGTAATTTTACAGCCCCGCATCAGGAGGGAGGCTGGGAGGGAACATTTTTTGTTTTGAGTGTTGGTAAGTATTAAATTAAATAGATAGTAGGATTAATCAAAATCCACCAATCTAATTTAATCATACTATACCAACACTCAAAACAACTGCAGATTACCACCGTGGTGGAGGGTGATGCGTGCCAACTGACACACCAACAACCCCAAAAGCATACCAGTAAAAGAGGGGAAACACTCCTAAGAGAATCCCCCGAAAGATGTACAACATCCCTGAAAATATGCAAATAAATACCCCCAAACAGTCATGTCAATGATATACCAAAGAACACAGAGAAAAAACAGAGGCACAAAAAACACCGGAACTCACACTACAAGGAGACCGGGACCTGCGAAACGACCACCTTCTAGATGGAAAAGGAGTCGTCTTCGCCCTGAGCAGAGATATCCCTCAGGTAAAACTGAAGAAAGGTGTTCTGCGACTACCAGAACGCTGAGGCCATAACCTTCACAAGAGGGACACCCTTGACTACCGCCAGGGAAGAGCTGATGGCCCGCAACTCGTGGGCGCGAATGGGGTTATCAGGTAACCTAACCAGCGAGCGGGCATAGGCCAACTTAATGAGGTCGAGGAACCAACGGGACACAGTACCCTTAGCCACATCGCTGCAGTACTTGGGATTAAAGGAGACGAACAGGCGACGTTTAGCCCTTCTGAAGGACTTGGTACGAGCCAGAAGAACGAAGAGCCCTAACGGGGCAGAGGAAGAAATCACGATCATCAGGACCCAGAACGGAGCGAAGACTCGAAAAAGAGGCCAAGGGAGAGGAAACATAACCAGACTGGTTCTTGCACGGAACTCCGGGAGAAAAGAAAGGGAGACAGACGAGAAGTCCTCCTCGAACTGACATCCTTGGTGAGACCTCTCAGAGCATGCAAACCACTGAGGCGACGGGAGTGGCGAAAGAAATGAGAAAAAACTGTCTTGAGAGTCAGAAGCTTAAGAGACAACGACTCCAGGGGTTCAAATTTGACCCAGAGAAAAACCAGAACCAAAAAGATGTCCCACTGAGGACACTGGACCGTTCTGGACGGGGCTTGGAGGCGCACAGCGTCCAGGAAGTGAGAAACTGGCAAAGCCGAGAGATTCCCCGTAAACTTGGAACCTAAAGACAACGAGATCGTGCTAATCAAGACCGCCCTATAACCTGACAAGGTTTGAGAGGAAGAGTTCCTAGTTCTAAGCAAGTGAGAGAGGAACTCCACGAACTGAACCGTTGAGGGACGAAGCGGGTCAAACTTTCTCTCCTGACAAAACGCAAACCAGGTGGCCCGGCGAAGATCATACAGATCGTTTGTAGACTTACGCCGAGAGGCGGCCAACAGATCCACGGTGCGCGTGGAAAACCCCTGAGAGCGAAGGCCTAGTCGGACAGCCGCAATGCGACCAGGTTTAGCCTTGAAGGGCAAGGGTGTCCGACCCCGCTTCTTGACTGAAGAAGAGTGGCGGGAGTGAGATTGAGCGGAAGAGGACCGTCTTGCGCCATGTCGAGGAGCTCTGGGAACCAATGGCTCCTGGGCCACATTGGTGTGACGAGAATCAAGTCCGGGTGCTCCCGAAGGACTTCTTCAACACCCGGGGGATTAGTGCCATCAGAGGGGAGGAATACAACGGCATGCACTTCAGGAAGAAGTGCGAGAAGTGGTGGCGTACAGCTTAGCGGTACGGTAGCACCTAAGGCCATGGAACTCATACTGAAGAAGACAAACTCCGCATCGAGTCACCTAGAGCAGCCAAGGCCTGATACATTACGGACTATGAGTGGCCGGACCGGGCCACTACACACTGCTACGCCCTTTCGAACTGGAAAATATCGATCGAAGGGGCGAGTCTGGGTCAGAAAACAAACTGGACAAGACTAGTTCAGAATGTCGGGCAAGCAAAGGACCGATGGCGGGATAGAGACAGCTAGTACTAGGATGAAAATCCGCAAGAGCAGCAGATTCAGCCTCTGACCTAGCAAACTGAGAAACCACGGTACGAATGTGCGACTGCACTTCGTAACCAACTCTACATGCTAAGACCGACGAAAGGGACCCCCGTTGACTGGGTGAAAAACCAGCGGAGACAATTCGATCGGTAGGGAGGTAAAATAAAAATAAAAAACTGCCTATGAAGTAGGAACAGACAGCAACAGCAACATAGTTGCTATCGCATGACGTCAAATCGAACCAGATGACGCGGAAAAGTCCCCACCGAAAAGGAAAACATGTAGACAAAAAGCGAAACAGTGTGCAAACGTGACGATGACACACCTCGACCTAAACCATAAAAAACGGTCGGAACGAGACGCCGAAGACCAAAAAGGGGGGGGGCCTGAAGGAAGGCAAAAATCACCCCGTCGAACAACTTTAGGTTGAAAGCTGTGCCGTTCGGTGATCTGACGGCTGAGAAGGGAAGATCATGCTAGCCGGACAGTTAAAGCCAGATCGGGACGGAACCAGTCCGAAACAGGATGACTGGAACGGCCGAACGAGTCAACAGGTTGAACAACTCATGGTTGAAACCGTGAAAGAAGGAGTGCGCACTCTGACTTCTCTCTGCAAGGGCCTATGTATACCCAGGCCAGAGGAAGGAGCTCCGAAGAAGAACAAAAAACCCTTTAAACGGCCTAAGAGATCGCCGGCCAATTAGAGTCAGAATGGGCCGAAAACGGTCGGGAATTTTTGATAAAACCGGTTGACAGGACCGGTTGAAAAAGTCGGGAATAGAAACCCGGACTGGGATCGTTCACTCGCGCCCGCGCCCTTCAAGAGAAGGTCCTCCACTTCCTCTGGAGGATCTCCAACGGACAGGATCGCCGTTTCTTGGAAGGCTCGGCCTCCTGTTGCCACGAGAAGACTGGGAAGGGGGGCCTCAAGGCCTTGAACTGGGGAGGAGGCCTAGAGGAGTATCCCACACTCCTAGAGCGGGACGCGAAGTACCCCGGACGAAATGGTTGGGACGGGGCTGGTTCAACAGGGCCCGATAGATAGCCTTCTGGCTATCAGCTGACTTCCTCTTTGAAGAGGACTCGAGAACTGGGGGAACCGATTCTTCCCCGAACAAGCCCGACTCCGGAAGGGGAAGAGAGCGCAAAACGCTCCTTTTCCCTGGACGAAAGAGACCTGTTCTGCGCCAGAAAGAATCCCGGGCCAAGGCACAGGTTTGAACCTTCAAACCAGCCGTGACATCAGAGAGGCTCTGTAGCACATTGCCCAAAAGGGCTAGAGAGACTCCAACGGAAGCTTCATCCACCTGATCAAAGAACTGAAAAACCGCCGGTGAATCAGAGGCTGAATTGCCTAGAGACTCCGCCAAGGTTTGCACGAGAGAGGTGGCCATGCCACAAGCCCTGAGAGAACCAGACAGAGATTCCTCGAGAGACTTGAACGTGACGGGAGGAACAGCAGCAGGACCCCAAGGACTCCACCTCCTCAGAAGAAGGTTTGGAGACGGAGGGGAAGGGCAGGTATTCCGTCGGTAGGGGGACGAAAGGTCTGAATCCAGGTACCAAAAAGGAACCGAACTGAGACGAGGCCGGCTGAGAACGCCCCAGATTAGCCTCAGCAATCTGTTTCAACGAAAGGACCTTGCCGGTCCTCAACGTGAACTCCGCTTTAACCACCAAATCCTCCGGGAAGGAGGGGGCTTGGAGAGTCAAGGAGCTCTTGGCCTGCAGAAGAGAGCCAACCGCGTGATCAGTGGCGGACTCCTGATGGGAGGAACGCACAGGTACCACGTAAGGGCACGATCGAGACAAAATCTTGAGAAGATTCTGAACCGAGGACTCAGTGAGAGAGTGAGGGACCTCCGACTGAGGGTCCAGTTCCATGTCTGACTCAAAGTCGGACTGAAACTCAGAGAATTCCCTGGAGGGGTCTGGCCGTTGAAGCTTCTGATAAGGGCGGCCCAAGAGTCAAACACCACCGGAGGCCATGCCTGGCAGAGGGCTCTGCCGGTAGGGAGTGAGAGGATCACTGAACACCGGCCGGAACCGGGAGAACGTGGCGTCCTCCGTGCGAGCGGGACATTCCCGGTTGACCCAAACCGGAGGAACGAACCGGAAATTCATCATCGGAATTTTCCGGTTCTAGGCGAACCCTTTCCCGGTATGTCCGCGTTGGCCAAGCAACCGGGAGACAACCGGATGATTACCGGGTAAACACCGGGAGAACCGGAGGAAACGGTCTCGCAACCGGGAAAGGCAAATAACCGGTTGCGGTGGGAAAGCCAAGAGGCTCCAACCGTGCCATCCCCCGGTATGTCCGCGTTGGCCAAGCAACCGGGAGACAACCGGGAGAAACCGGATGAATACCGGGTGAAACCGGGTAAGCACCGGGAGAACCGGAGGAAACCGTCTCACAACCGTGAGAAGCGAATTTCCGGTTGCGGTGGGACTGCCAAGAGGCCCCAACCGCGCCAGTGCCAGGATCACTGGAGAGCCATCCCCCGGGAGGGGGGTATGGACTCTTATCGGTATTGAAGGTGCCCCGCACCGACCGATTTGACTGTCCTGGTAACCTCTCCCTCGAACTGAGTGGAGGATTTGAGCCCGGACTCAGGAAAGGGAACAGGCCGTTCCCGATCCTGGAGGTACCTCCCAGGTACCACCGTTTGTCCGCGTTGGCCAAGCAACCGGGAGACAACCGGGAGAAACCGGATGAAACCGGGTAAGCACCGGGAGAACCGGAGGAAACCGTCTCACAACCGTGAGAAGCGAATTTCCGGTTGCGGTGGGACTGCCAAGAGGCCCCAACCGCGCCAGTGCCAGGATCACTGGAGAGCCATCCCCCGGGAGGGGGGTATGGACTCTTATCGGTATTGAAGGTGCCCCGCACCGACCGATTTGACTGTCCTGGTAACCTCTCCCTCGAACTGAGTGGAGGATTTGAGCCCGGACTCAGGAAAGGGAACAGGCCGTTCCCGATCCTGGAGGTACCTCCCAGGTACCACCGGATGATTGCCTGACAGACTGGCCAGTCTGGTGACAGAGGAGTCACCTCTGTCACTAGGCAAGCTCCCCGGAGGGGAGCCTCTCTGTTCCGTAAACATCAAGCCCACAGGACGGAAACCAGAGGTGGAAAGGGATTGCCTATCCCTGTTGAGGTCGACGCTGGTCTTAGCGGACAAGGGCCTCCTGGAGGCAAGCCTGTGAACAGAAGAAGGAGAGAGGGCTGCGCCAGTGACAGTCTCACGTTAGAAGAGACAACTGGCGGCACCCTCTCTGGCCTAATCATAGAACCGAAATAGGAGGAAGATTCTGTCGATGCGAAAGGGAGAACCCTGAAACCCGAAGAGTCCAAGTGACGTAGTACAAAGCCTGCGAGTCCAACGGAAAAGGAGGAGCAGAAACCTCCGAAGGGAGAGAAACTGGAATGGGCTCCGAAACCGGTTAGGCCGGTGTAACCGAAACGGACTGTGACTGGACGTTAGACGTAGGATTTGTGAGAGGATTTAGACGAAAACTTCTTGAGAAGATTAAGAGAACCTGCCCAAAGGGTCCCTAGTGAGAGAAGAAGAGTCAACTGACTTGGAAACAGAAAAACAACCGAAGCAGAAACTGCTTTGCCCGAGTGTTTTGAAACCGAGGGGTGCAAGAAGCCATAATGGCTGACGCCACCCCGAAAACGAACAACAGAGTGAACGAAATAATTTTTCAACTAAAACGAACACCAAGAAATGACAATGAAATAATATCGATAGGATGACTAACAGCCTTCCCAAGAAACTGAATAGAACAAAGCTATGCACGGAACGAACCCACCAGATAGACAAGAGTCAGAAAAGGCGGAGCAGGGTAGGCCCAGGTGTGGTAGAAAGGCTGGAAAATTTAAGAATGACATATCCGGTGCCCCAAGGGTGCGCGTCATACCCGGAAGTAAGGGGAGTCACTCCCGCTACTCCCTGCGGTATGGGTGCAGTCCCTTGGGGCCACTTTCGTTTTAGCTATGTGCTAGGGTAAGGTTCCAGGTTGTTTTAGGCTAATGCAGTTGTTTTGAGTGTTGGTATAGTATGATTGGCACACGAAAAAACAGGGTTTCTCTTTTGCCACAGCAACGGTA
>CM065700.1:22904711-22933150 GCA_017654935.2 Phymorhynchus buccinoides | reverse complement strand
TATGCAGTCAGGAAACCGATCCTATCAGCAAGGACGAAATTTCAAAAATCATCCTGAAAAAGGCTTCAATGATCATCGTCCACAACGCTACAGAAACCGACCTGAACGACGTTTCAATGATCGGGAACGCTACTCTGACGATGAACATGAAATCAACAGAGACCAGATAAATCAACAATACGGACGAGGCAACAGAACCTTCCGTGGGCAACGACGTTCTGGTGGAGGCAGAGGACACTGGAGATCTCCAGATCAGATGGTGACTACCGGCCGAGATACAGGAACTACCATTGGAGGCCAGATAATTATGATTAGGAAACCACCTGTTCCGCAACTAATGTGACAATCCTTTGTAGAATGACTTTGCTTCATTTTCATTAGTTATTTGATATACTTCACATCTACAATAATATTCGTGTAAATTAAATAACTATCCCAAACGTTCGTAATTGCTTTTAAAAACGGGTTGTATTTTAAAGTTCAGAGACATTCTGTTCTCTGTTTCTTAATTATTTAAAGATTTGTTAATGAAACGTTCGAACAAAAGTTTTTATAGTATATTAACATGGAACCTAAAAGGCTATAAGGAAACTATTGACGGCATTAAAATAAATACGCTAAATGATGAAAGAATAATTAGACAATTGGTAGAATACGACATTGTATTTCTACAAGAAACGCATTTGGATAAATCCAGTACTGAAGATATATTTTTTCCAGGATTTGGGAAAGGCATTCATTGTTGTCGACATAAACGAAACAAAGCGACTCACGCATCGGGTGGGATATCTGTGTTTATTAAAGACTCTTTAAGACAACACGTTAAAGTGCTCCCTAGAAGTAATTGTGATATAGTATGGCTGCGAATGGCAAAAAATCATAAGAATAACGACTATGTTTTCATTGGTTCTACTTACATACCTCCTGAACATTCATCTTTTGGAAAGGAGGAAACCATCAAAATATGGGACAGATTACAAGAGGATGTGACAGAACTGTGCTCAAAAGGAACAGTTCTTTTGTGTGGTGATTTTAATGCCAGAACTGGGGACAATCCAGATTATATGCAAATGGACAATGAATGTAACGATCATTATAATTTATTAGACAATTATAATGTTGAAACTGTATTCCAGAGAAAATCAATGGATAGAATTGTACAAAAGAATGGTAGAAAGCTGCTATCTTTATGCATAGATAACAACATGTATATCTTAAATGGGAGAACACTAGGTGATCTCAAAGGACAATACACATGCTATACGCCCAAAGGATGTAGTGTAGTAGATTACTTTGCTTGCTCACAAGAGATGACAAAAGACATTATAAACATGAAGGTAAAGTCTCTTACAGAATTTTCTGATCATTGTCCAATTGAATTAAATTTTCACCTTCCTAAACTTTTAAATTCAAATTTTAGCAATTTCATATATAATGATAATGACAAATTAAAAAACTTAAAAGACACAAACATGTTCACTGATCATATAGAAAGTAATGTGAAGTTCAAGTGGGATGGAAATTCTTGTAATCGATTTGATAAGGCATTTAGTCTTCCTTCAGTAAGTTGTCTTACTCAATAACTCAATAAAAAGTTAGATAAACAAATAAATGATGCACAGCAATGCTCAACTAAAATGGTTGATGAGATCACTGATGATTTTACACAGATTCTTAATAATGCAGGAAAACTAAGCTTAAAGTACTATTGGCAAAAACGTAGACGAAGAAAAAGGAAAGGCAAAAAGTGGTTTGATACTGATTGCTACACTTTAAAGAAAGAAATGAAATCTTTATTAAATGCCTTGAACAGGTGTCCAAGCAATCGACACCTTTGTCAAAAATATTATGCATCTCGAAAGAAGTATAAAAAGATTCTTAAAAAGAAAAAGAAAGCCTATAAAAGCTCTTTAGTAAATACCCTTAATGAGGCATTTGAGAAGGACCCAAATACGGTATGGAGCATATTAAAAGAATTAAAGTCATCTGAAGAAGCCTGTCATGATAATAATAAAAACATTGGTTCTGCAAAATGGATACATCATTTAGAACAACTGATTTGGGAAAGAAGCTGATGTTTCAGAAGAAAGAAAAAAATCAGTAAACCAAGAATTAAAACAGATTGTTGAAAACATAGATAATGTACCCAGTTGCTTTAATGATTCAGTAACAGTTGGTGAAATCAGGGCAGCTTGTAAAAAATTAAAAACAAACAAATCACCAGGGACAGATGGCATAATTAACCAAATGATTAAAACAAGTCTTCCATTTACATTATATATTCTTGTCAAATTATTCAATGTCATTTTGTCATCAGGAAAGTATCCTGCAATGTGGAAAAATGGTATAAATGTTCCAATTTACAAACAAGGAGACCCAATGAATGCTAATAATTATAGAGGTATAACTCTTAATAACTGTCTAGGAAAGGTATTTTGCCAAGTGTTAAACAACAGAATAAATACATATTTGGAATCAAACAACCTGCTATCAAAGGAACAAGGTGGTTTTAGGCAAAATTCAAGAACTACAGAGCACATTTTTATTCTTAAAAACATTGTGGATGATGCCATCAGAGAAAGAAATGGTAGACTATATTGTTGCTTCGTAGATTTTTAAAAAGCATTTGATAATGTGTGGCATGACGCTCTTTTATTAAAGATGCATAAACTTGGAATCAGGGGAAAATGTTTTGATATAATTAAAGACATGTATACTAATGCTTCAATATCAGTCAATACTCAGAACGGGTTTTCTGAGGACATTCTAATTAAAAAGGGGGTACATCAAGGTAATACGCTTAGCCCTACACTCTTTAATATATTTGTAAATGACATTCCTGAGAAAATAAATGATAACGATTCCCCTACAATGAACAGTACATCAAATGAAAAAGTATCCTGCTTGATGTATGCAGACGATGTTATATTGTTATCAAAAACAAGGAGTGGACTTCAAAGACAATTACATAATCTATATGAGTATAGTTGTAATTGGGGGCTACATATTAATATACAAAAAACAAAGGTTGTCGTATTTTCTCGATCAGAACCGATTATGCCAATGGCATTTAAGTGTGGAGACAATATTATTGAAAACACAGACAGTTATAGGTATAATCTTTCAAAAAGATGGTAATTTCAATAAAGCTCAAGAACATCTGAGCAAACAAGGAAATAAAGCTGCACATAATCTACGAAGATATCTTATAAAAGAAAATATTGATATTAGGATTGTCAATCAACTATTTGATTCCTTGGTTTCACCAATATTACTCTATGGTTCAGAAATGTGGCTACCATATAGTACAAAAAACAGTTTTGATTTATTTGAATACTTTGGAAAATGCTTGGGGAACACATTTCCACATGAAAATGTACATGCTAAATTTTGTAGATATTGTAAGCTTCACATCCTCACGACCGACGGATTCCGTCCCGTAGACAGCATGCTCAACAAACGGCAGAGCCTAAGTTGTCAGGATAGGGCCACGTTAGACATGCCGTCCACAAGACCCGGAACAGTCAATCCGAGGAAGGGAAACCCACGAGTAAAAAAAGAACTAAGTGAACTTAAAGCACAATCGCTCTAAGGATGAAAACAAAAACGGTTGACAATTTCAACTGATATTTTATTCAACACCTATTTATGGTATTTCGCATCTATGAACAGAACCATAGTATTGCAAGCTATTATCAGCACAGTAACTGAGCCTAAGAATCTAACGAACTCGTAACACGATATAATGTCTTAATCCCTAACGCTTTCCTCGCTAGGTGTAGACTACTGGCAGGTTGTTTACAAGAGAGAGATTATTACGCTTAAAGATTTATGCCAGAGTATCAGAGGTTTGGGAAGAACAGTTAAGTTTCGGAGATTAGGATGGAATAATTTGCCTGCGAAAAGCTGCTTGTTTTATAACCTTCCCTTAGTGACCGATTTGGGCGCTTCCAATCAAAACATTGTATCTGGCCCCCCCCCCCCCCCCCCCCCCCTCTCTCTCTTCGCTCTCTCTGCCTTTCTCGTAATATTGTTTTACATTCACATATTGTCTTTTGGGAATTTGTGAGCTCGTATGACACCCCCCCCCCCCCCCCCCCCTCCTCCCCGAGAATTTGTGAGTGCATAAATGGCGTGCGTGTTGGAAAGGGTGAGGGTGTGTGGGGGTCTGTTTGTCCATGCCTTGATTTTTTTTTTTTTTTTTTTTTTTTTTTTTTAAATCCCCTTCTTTGAATTTGTGTCAATAATGTGTATGTGAAATACTACATCCGTGGGATGAACGGCGTGAGTTGGTTGTTGCTGTTTTTTGGGGGTTTTCCCCCTCTCGTAATATTGTAAAGCGCTCTGAGGATGATTTTTTTATCATCGAAGAGCGCTATAGAAGCTTTATTTATTATTATTATTATTATTATTATCTAACATGGCAGCCTCCGTGCACAAGATTATAGATCTCCTGAACATAGTACTACAGTCTTTGGACATTAAACAGACTGGAAAGAATGAACGATTAAATTCTAAATACTCGAGCATGCCAAGGGAACGTTTACCCACTTGCACAAACAAGTATGGCTCCAGGTAAGATCTATATTTCTTCTTCATGCGTTAATAAAGTAGGCCTACACCCCAATGAAAACGGCTTTGCAAACTATGGAGATCGTGCACTAAAATGTTATCAATCGCTGGCCTGCAACCCTCTAAAACAATACTACCAGACACTACACTGACAATAACATTAACAACGAACACCTAATCAAATAGAAACTAGTTTTAACCCTACCAACTTCTGAAACTTTAAACTCTAGGGTGTAGAATAGTCAAAAAGACTTGTAATAGACAGAACGCTAATAGTAATACTAACATATTAAACACAACTCAGGCACAGTAAGCCTGTGGCTTACACTATATATTAGGTGTACATAAGAAAGCTATGCGCCTTCCAATCTTAGCAGAATTAGGTAGATTTCCCCTTAATTTAAAGGCATTTGTTAATGTTGTAGGCTTTTGGATACATATGATATGATATACTTGAATCTAAGGAAAATTCCTATTTGAGACAGGCATATGATAACGTGTTGCAACAAGATGGCTCGCAAACATCATGGATTAAGTTCATCAAAACAATGATGTTTGAACTTGGCTTTGAGCATGTTTGGAACAATCAATTCACACTCAATGCTAAAAAATTACAACATGCAATATTACGAAGAATGCAAAACTGTTACATATCATTTTGGAAACTAAAAAAGGGAGAAGTATCACGGCTCAGGTTTTATAATGATGTTACTAAAGAATATCGAATAGAACCGTACCTTTTTAGTACTATTTTGGATAGACAACAAAAACACAGAATTAGTGCTCATAGTTTAAAAATCGAAATTGGTAGACACGAGAATATTGTAAGAGAAAACAGACTTTGACAAAAATGTCATGAAATAGAAGATGAGTTACACCTTTTGAATACCTGCGTTATGTATAAAGAAGATCGTTACAAATTGATGGAAAATGTAGACAAACAAAGTTTAGAATCAAATGTTCAGTCTCAATCAGATATGATGATGTTAGATGAACTACAGCCATTTGTGGCAAAATATGTTAGTATTTGTTTTAACAAAAAGCATAAATAGTATTTTGCGTTGTTTGTAATCTTAACCTGTGCCTTATAAGCCTTTGTTTAGGTTTCATGGCAATAAACCAATGTTCACACACACACACACACACACACACACACACACACACACACACACACACACACACGCACGCACGCACGCACACGCACACACACACACGCACACACACACACACACACACACACACACACACACGCACGCACGCACGCACGCACGCACGCACGCACGCACATACACACACACACACACACACACACACACACACACACACACACACACACACACACACACACACACACACACACACACACACCGCGCGCGTGCGCGCGACAAACTTTCAACAGTGTTTCAATAAAACTGCACATTTGAACCCAGGGCCTGCAAAAACGCCCTGTGACTTTGACGGTTCATGCAACTAGCAGGATCAACACCACGACGATGACGACGACGAGGATCAACGTTGAAACGCCGAATATCAGCAATAGCTTCTTCTGAAACACACAATAGTTGATCATTATGAAATGATCATGTCATATTTTTCATTCCATGGTCGTGTAATATCAAATCAAAGTCAAAGGCCTATGTGGTTCTAATTACTCGTGTTTAGACAATAGGTCAGTCGTGTCCCCAAGTAACGCCCAATATCAGCAATGGCTTCGTCTGAAATACACGACAATTGAAAAAATAAAAAAGGATCATGTTATTGTTTTTATCCAATGGTCATGTCGTATCAAATAATATTAAACAATAGGACATTTACGGTTATGTGAACTCATGTTTAAACAATAAATCAGTCCCTGAGTAACACCGAATAGACTATCAGCAATAGCGGCCTGTGAAACACTAATTGCTGAATGAAAATGTTGATGTCATCATTTTTATTCTCGTCTATCACGTCGCATCAAACCACATTGTACAATACCATTGGGTTCCAACTATCGCACAGAGTAAGCTACTTGGTGGACGGTTGCGGGGGACACTGCCTGTCTCTCTCACCCTTTGTGCCTTGGTCTGGTATTTGACAGCTTTCTTCACGTTGTCCGAGGCGCTGCCCGTGTACTCCTTAGCCGACAGCACGTTGTCTTCAATACGGTTCAGCACTTGGCCCTGGAGTCACACACGTACATATATGCACATGCATGCGCGCATGCATGCACAAAGAAATGGACGCAAGCACGCGCACACGCACACGCACGCACATGCTCTCACAATCAGCACACACACGCACGCGCGCGCGCACACATTTGTATACACTTGCATACATAAACACACACACACAAACACACACACACACGCACACGCGCGCACGTATGCACACATACACACGCACGCACGCACACAGAAGAGGATTCTCGGATCCAAACAAAAAGAGGTGGTCCATAACTACCATACCGACACCTTTAATTTCACGTACATCATGTTATTCCACGGCAGAATTTTAGCTGAGATCAATTTTAGCTCTGTGGACAATGCGGATCATGAATGCGGATCATATTCTTGCAGGAAAGGCCTCCGATGATTTTTGTTTGTACATTCAGATTACTGTCAGCTTTTGAGGGCTACGCTGGATAAGGACTCAAGAATGGCACGTGCGCTTTACGCATGTAACAAAACCCCACTAAGTTGATAAGAGCAGGGAGAATCCCGCAGCCCGAAATGTACCAAATTGATAGCTACGTTTCCAGAATCCCCCCCCCCCCCCCCCCCCCCCCTCTACCCGAAAAATAAAAGTATAGAAAATGGGTGGTGCTGCATTGCGGCGAAACGTTCTCCAGATGGGAGCAGTTTGAAAGAAAATAGAATAAATACAAATACGAACCAAGAAGATGGACCCTCCCCCACCCAACACCCCCCTTCTTGACTATCTGATCGTGGAAGTCCAGTTTAACGTCGCGTATCGGCTTTCGCCATGTACGACGGGCTGAACAAACCAACCATGGTATAAACAAAAATGTATGTTCCTGAATCACTGCCTTAGCCAAAAGGCCGAGAAGCGAGAAGCTATCTGATCCGCCACTGCACACACTATGTAGGGATCTATCGGTGTGTGGACCTATCAGTGTGTGGACCTATCGGTGTGTGGACCAATCAGTGTGTGGATCTATCGGTGTGTGGACCTATCAGTGTGTGGACCTATCGGTGTGTGGACCTATCGGTGTGTGGAACTATCGGTGTGTGGACCTATCAGTGTGTGGAACTATCGGTGTGTGGACCTATCGGTGTGTGGACCTATCGGTGTGTGGACCTATCAGTGTGTGGACCTATCGGTGTGTGGACCTATCAGTGTGTGGACCTATCAGTGTGTGGACCTATCGGTGTGTGGACCTATCGGTGTGTGGACCTATCGGTGTGTGGACCTATCGGTGTGTGGACCTATCGGTGTGTGGACCTATCAGTGTGTGGACCTATCGGTGTGTGGACCTATCAGTGTGTGGACCTATCAGTGTGTGGAACTATCGGTGTGTGGACCTATCGGT
Source organism: Phymorhynchus buccinoides (assembly GCA_017654935.2). Classification (NCBI taxonomy): domain Eukaryota; kingdom Metazoa; phylum Mollusca; class Gastropoda; order Neogastropoda; family Raphitomidae; genus Phymorhynchus; species Phymorhynchus buccinoides. The sequence continues at coordinate 22,925,046 of CM065700.1, read as the reverse complement.
GTGTGGACCTATCGGTGTGTGGACCTATCAGTGTGTGGACCTATCGGTGTGTGGACCTATCAGTGTGTGGACCTATCGGTGTGTGGACCTATCAGTGTGTGGACCTATCGGTGTGTGGACCTATCGGTGTGTGGACCTATCAGTGTGTGGACCTATCAGTGTGTGGACCTATCGGTGTGTGGACCAATCGGTGTGTGGACCTATCGGTGTGTGGACCTATCAGTGTGTGGACCTATCGGTGTGTGGAACTATCGGTGTGTGGACCTATCGGTGTGTGGACCTATCGGTGTGTGGACCTATCAGTGTGTGGACCTATCGGTGTGTGGACCTATCAGTGTGTGGACCTATCGGTGTGTGGACCTATCAGTGTGTGGAACTATCGGTGTGTGGAACTATCGGTGTGTGGACCTATCAGTGTGTGGACCTATCAGTGTGTGGACCTATCGGTGTGTGGACCTATCGGTGTGTGGACCTATCGGTGTGTGGACCTATCAGTGTGTGGAACTATCGGTGTGTGGACCTATCAGTGTGTGGACCTATCAGTGTGTGGACCTATCGGTGTGTGGACCTATCGGTGTGTGGACCTATCGGTGTGTGGAACTATCGGTGTGTGGACCTATCAGTGTGTGGAACTATCGGTGTGTGGACCTATCAGTGTGTGGAACTATCGGTGTGTGGACCTATCAGTGTGTGGACCTATCGGTGTGTGGACCTATCGGTGTGTGGAACTATCGGTGTGTGGACCTATCGGTGTGTGGACCTATCGGTGTGTGGACCTATCGGTGTGTGGACCTATCAGTGTGTGGACCTATCAGTGTGTGGAACTATCGGTGTGTGGACCTATCGGTGTGTGGACCTATCAGTGTGTGTGGACCTATCAGTGTGTGGACCTATCAGTGTGTGGACCTATCAGTGTGTGGACCAATCGGTGTGTGGACCTATCGGTGTGTGGACCTATCAGTGTGTGGACCAATCGGTGTGTGGACCTATCGGTGTGTGGACCTATCAGTGTGTGGACCTATCAGTGTGTGGACCAATCAGTGTGTGGACCAATCGGTGTGTGGACCTATCGGTGTGTGGACCTATCAGTGTGTGTGGACCTATCGGTGTGTGGACCTATCGGTGTGTGGACCTATCAGTGTGTGGACCTATCAGTGTGTGGACCTATCAGTGTGTGGACCTATCGGTGTGCGGACCTATGGGCAGGTATCCATCTGACCTGAGTCTCCACGGTGACGGCGATGTAGACGAACAGCTCGTGCAGTTCCCGTATGGACCGCTCCAGCTGGAGGAGGTCGCTGTGGCGAGTCTCGATGTCTTTCAGCGTGTATATCGCCTGCTCCGTTTCCGTCACAATCTGTTGAAGAAGTTTTAATATAAACGAAAGCGTTGTTTTTAAGCCATTTTGTTTTGTTTTTTGTTTTTGCTTCAAATGAAATATGTTGTTCTAAACGGAAAAGTTGTTTTGAATGAAAGTTGTTGTTTTAAACGAAATTATTGTTGTAAATTTATTTCTTTTTTTTTCCTGTTTTAAACGAACAGTTGGTTTTCCGTTTTAAACGAACATGCTGTTATAAACATAAGTATTCCTAGTTTCCCACGACATATAGGCCTAGCAGACACATCTACGAATGTATTAAACTTAAAGGGTAACGTACTGTATATAAAGCACTCTAAACATGAAAATGACGTGCATGTTGACGAGTGAGTGGTACAAACTTCAGACTTACATCCTGTGTGAAAATGCTGGCACTGCCTGATTCCATCATCGTCTCCAGCTCCTCAGTGGTCACCCTCTTCCCCACTGAAAACGTCAACCATCACGCTGGTGGTCACGATAAGGGATAATGCTCATGATGAAAAGTACGATGACGACCAAACTAAAGTAAACGCAATTGACCACAATGGGCTCCCCCGTAGGGATACCGGGGAATCTTTCACTATAGATAGTTCCCCCACATTGTGGAAGTTCCTCTAATCTACCTCTATCTTCCTCTAATCATCCTCTAACCTGTCACTCTCTTTGACTCTGCCTTTTTCTCTTCTTACTGTCATCTACAATCACAATCTACTATTTTTCTGCCTTGGCCCATTCTCCAGCCTTTTTTCCAATAAAACAACCAACCAACTTCCAAATGAATTTCTCCTTTGAGCTCCTCCTCTGTGGATATTTTGTCAACTCACTCCCTCTTTCTCTGTATCGCCTTCCCTATCTCATACTAGATCATGCCTTCTGTTTGATCAAGAGAAGTAAAATACTCCCGAAGATGTAAAGCCACCAGAAGCGCTCATTTACCAACGGCCAACAAGCCCCACAGGGAGCCTACCGATTTCCAGCTGGCGTTGAAAGCGGTCCTTGCATCGTTCGCAGTAGTCCAGTTGGCAGGCCATGTAGTCGTTCATTACCTCCGAAAACCGCCTGGACAGCGATTCGTACTGGACAGAAAGAAGATGTTTTATTATACTATCGTTAAAAGAACGTGAGAAAGATATAAGCTTACGTTCATGCAGTTTTTATATTAGTATGTGTTACATTACATAAATAGTCCCTGCTCAGTACGTGAAAAAGTCTGGATTTGTTTTAAGACGTTAAAAATCCTGGTCTAATCGTTGCTCTCTCTCTCTCTCTCTCTCTCCCTCTCTCTCTCTCCCTCCCTCTCCCTCTCCCTCCCTCCCTCCCTCCTCTCTCCCTCTCCCTCTCTTCCTCCCTCTCTCCCTCTCTCCCTCCCTCTCTCTCTCTCTCTCTCTCTCTCCCTCCCTCCCTCCCTCTCTCTCTCTCTCTCTCTCTCTCTCTCTCTCTCTCTCTCTCTCTCTCCCTCTCTCTCCCTCCCCTCTCTCTCCCTCCCTCTCTCTCCCTCCCTCCCTCTCTCTCCCTCCCTCCCTCCTCCCCCCTCCCTCTCTTTACCTGGATTTGTTGGATGCGAAGACCAGCTTCAGAGCTGGCGTTTTTTTCTTCGTCTTCCTTGATGTTGTCTGCAATGGCTAGAACAGAAGACCGTCACGACTCCTAGCTGAGTCATTGGGGATCAAAGCGATGTGCCCCCGTCTACAATGTGTCACCCTCATGATGCCCCGATTTCTATATGTCCCCGTCTCAATGTGTCCCTGTCTTTGTGTGTCCCCGTTTCTATGTGACCCCTCGGATTGTCAGCCACACGTCCACTAAAATCGTACGACTGTACCATACGATTCGATCACGAGGTCTCCAAGAATAAATGTGATTCGCGCTTCGAGATCACGTGCTCGAATCGTATCGTACAGTCGTGCGATTTTAGTGGACGTGTGGCTGGCCCTGTAGTGCTTGGGTTAGGGCTGGGGTTATAATAAACAAAGAGACGGAGATATATAAGACGTAGAGACGAGGACTTATGGCTAAAGACAGGGACACAGAGAGACCCTATGTATTTAGTTTTGTTGCACTGCTTTTTATTATAGCCTACATCTACACGCAAAACAGTTGAAATGTTTTGATTTGTGTTGCCTATAATAAATGACAGAAATCGCAATTAACAGGTAAAATAGTATAATGGTCTGCAATCATAAATCTGCCCTATATATTTAGAAACTTTTTTTTATCAGATTTTGTGAATAGATGGGTGTCTCGCTTATATTGTTTTCTCTTAAGTTTATTACCTTTATCATTCTAATATTGTGACTTTTACACACAAAAATGATTTTGTTGAATCATTTTTGTTAAATATATATTTTCCTTTTCAATAATGAAAGACAAGCAATGGAATACAAATCGGACACGATTTACCTCATTTTCTCTACTTACTCGCTTTGTGTCTTCTTGGGATGCGCTTTAAATAATTAACCGAAACTGAGTTGGCCTTCTTAGCGGAGGTTTGCACCCTACTGTGTCAGTACTTTATAGTATAATAATCATGGTACAGTTTAGTACTTTATGAACGACCATGACTGTCAAACTAGGAGGCATTAGCACTGGCTGCAGCCAAGGGAACCAGTTGGCCTTTGGGGACCTTTCCCAACATCAGACGTCCTCAAGAGAGAGTGAGGATGTCCCTTGGGCAAGGCTTCTTCACCATAAAACAAATTTCAGCGGTGCCCTGTTGAACAGCAGTGGTGTTCTGTGCTATCTGGAAGTCATAGTCGGACACACAGCCCTGAGAGGCAAGGTAAAGGTAAAGATGTGCCACCCCCCATGCATTTCTCGGTTAATTGTATTTTTCCGTTTTTGCCTTTCTTACCATACATAAAGCTGTATTTTAGGAACATTTTTAGCTAATTACCTTTTTGGAATACTAACCCTAACCCTAAAGGTAAAGATGTGCCACCCCCCATGCATATGTATGGTAAGAAAGGCAATAACGGAAAAATACAATTCACCGAGATAGGTAGGGGGGGTGGCACATCTTGACCTTTACCTATATGTTATTGTTCACAGCGAGCCCAGTCCACCTACCTTTTAACTGTCCTTGCACGCCCTTGGCGTCCTTCTTAATGACCAACGTTAAGTCTTCCAGTTCTCCCTTGGTGCCTGGAAAAACGAGAAGGATGCAGAAAGAAAGAAAGAATGAATGGATGAATGAATGAATGAATGAAAAAAGTATAGGCCTAAAAGGAAAGGAATAGTGGGAAGAGGTGGTAACAGCAAATGAGAAATATACAGGGGCGGATCGGGGGATACAGGGCTACAGGGATACAGGGCTTCCGGACTCCCCACCCCACCCCCCATAAAGGATGATCCCCCCCCCCCCCCCCCCCTTGTAGCCCAAAATGTACCTTATAGAAGGGTGAAAAGTAGGATAATTATTCGATTTTTGGCTTCATAAGCAATAAAATGCCAATGTAGCGCCCCGCAAATAGTGTGTTTGAGCGTTAGAAGGCAAGGTAGGCCGTGAAAAGAATTTCCGGACACCCCCCCCCCCCTCCCTCCCTGTACCTTAGAATGTACCTTAAAGAAGGTACAGCGGCTCGCGACAGGTGTGTTGGAGTGCAAGAGACTCGCACACACTCTTGAAAAAAAGAGTATCCCATTGCTTATTTAATGTCCAGCTTTATGTTAAAGTATTGACTCTCTCTCTCTCTCTCTCTCTCTCTCTCTCTCTCTCTCTCTCTCTCTCTCTCTCTCTCTCTCTCTCTCTCTCTCTCACACACACACACAGACACACACACGCACGCACGCACGCACGCACGCACGCACGCACGCACGCACGCACGCACGCACGCACGCACGCACGCACGCACGCACGCACGCACGCACACGCACGCACGCACACGCACACGCACGCGCACACGCACGCACACGCACACACACACACACACACACACACACAGAGGCACGCATGCATACAAAACGAAAGAAAACATGGTGTCTGTTCAAAAGACGAGAATGGAACAACACGGAGCAGGGACAGGAACAGAAATAAATGACTCAATCCTGTGATATTACTCTCGTCATTCTGAGGTGTTGATAACAGCGTGCTGTGCTTCAGCTTCACTTCTTTCACGTTGGCTGCAATGTCCTCGATTTTCGATCGTATTTCATCAGTCTGCAACAACCATCACCGTCATGTTAACTACTTCCTTCTTCGTCGTCGTCAGCGTTCCCAGGCCATATGGTGGGTGAGGTGCGTTTGTGTCCGGTTTTCAGTGTTCACTGCTCTGCTATCTCCATTTAACCAACACGTTCCGATTTCGGAGAAATTAGGCCTATTTGGAAGGTTTTAAAAAAGGGGGAGGGGGCAGAAGAATGGGCCAGTAAGGTAGAAAGGAAACATAGTACATCACAGTAATAAAAGGAAAAGGCAGAATCAAAGAGAGGAAGTTGCAAACATAGGACTTCCAGGAAGGTGGGGGAACTATTTATGGGGCTTCTTGTTTGTTTTGCGTAGCTAACCAAAATGAGTGTATTCAGATATAGAAAAATGCTGCTATGTACTCGATAGTACTGCTTGACTCGATAGCATTCAACTATGGTGCTGTAACAGGCCCTTAAGTGTAGGCCTAGTAGTGGCCTACATAGTAGCCTAATAAATATTACTTTAGCTTTAGTTTTTTTTTAAATCCCTGCGTTTGTCTTAGCCTAGTAGGGTAAGACGGGGTAAAAAGCCCATGGGCGGGTAAGAAGCCCATGCCAATTATATCATGAAATAAAGCAAATTTCAGTCAAATTTGCCCATGAGACGAATGCTAAACATTAACACTCGTCTCATGGGCAAAATGTTACTGAAATTTGCTTTATTTCATGAGATAATTGGCATGGGCTTCTTACCCGCCCATGGGCTTTTTACCCCGTCTTCACTACTCTCACCAACAGCCTGAAAATAGTATATTAGTTGCCGAGGGAATCGGCGGGGACTATTGGTTTTGTTTCGTCCGTCCGTCCGTATGTGCATCCGTCCGTCAGTGCGCGACCTTGACCTTATCCAGCTAAGCACGCGAGGGAACTTTGCTCCCGGTTGGATTCAGCCTTGTTTAAACTTTGCTGTTCATAGGCCTACTCGGATGTCGTCTTCAGGAAAGCAAAATTCTCACATGGACAATAATGAGTTTGATTTGCAATGAGATTATTGGATGAGGTGATCAGTTTACTAATAGAGTTCGGATGATTTTGAATCTAAAACGTCAGGTGTTACAGCTAATATTGCTGACTTACCATTTCAAAGAAATTCTCCATGAAACCGCTTTTGTACATTAAGAAGACTGTGTCCTCGTCCTCATCTTCGGAATCAGTTCTTTGAACCCGTGCCTGCAAGGAAAGAGGGGCGTGTCATACATACACACACTACAACGTCATCGTCCTCATCTTAAAAACCTTTTTTTTATCATTTTGCATTTTGCTCTTAAACAATATAGAGATAAGTCCGCGATGTAAATGTTTTCCCCTATTTATAGGGAAGTTCCTTCCCCTGGTAGGACGATAAAAATTCAACATATAATTAGGTTTTATCTTTTGTATATAACTACAATAGTTTATATACCCTGTAAATATAAAACAAATATTTGTGCATACTTTCTTTTAAAATAAATAAGGGCCAAATTTGGCTTTTTACGAATAAAATAAAACTTTGAATTTTTAAACTCCGTAGCCCCTGAATCTTAATACCAGAGGGCGGGTTGTACTTAGGTCAGCCTACCAAAATAATGTTATGCACCACTGTGGCGGCGCCATAGCCGATGAGGTTTAAGTATAACTGAGGCGTGGTTACCGCTACACCTATCTATATTGTTAAAAACTCGGGACTTTACTCGTGTTGCACTGCCTCCGGGCACCCAGTATTGTTCCCACCATCTTTGTATTTACAAATGTCCCATATGTGTCTATGACCGAGAGGACGTAAAACATCATTTTCACCACACTAATGTTATGCACATACTAATACGTGGCGGTACCATAGCCGATGAGGTTTAACCGAGGCGTGGTTACCGCTACACCTATCGTTAAAAAATCGGGACTTAACTGGTGTTGCACTGCCTCCGGGCATTGCCTCCTGTATTGTTCCCACCATCTTTGTATCTACAAATGTCCCATATGTGTCTGTTCCAGACCGAGAGGACGTAAAAAACATTTTTCATAATTTGATTCAACCATTTTACATCACTATAGTTATCTTATCAAGTGTCACCCGACACAAACAACTATCTTTTATCAATTTTAAATCATCTTAATGAAAGAATACATACTTTAGGGAATTTCCTCTACATATTATATACACTAGCGCAACGCCGAGTACTGGTAACGCCTAGTAATGGTAACGCCTAGTAACGGTAACGCCAAGTACTGGAAACGCTGAGTACAGCAAATTTGAAGCGATTCGGTTAAGAAACGGCGGAGTTATAAGGCCCCGTGTCCCGTTGGCGCTGCTCTGAGAGTGACGCGCTCTCCCTAGTAACGGTAACGCCTAGTAACGGTAACGCCAAGTACTGGTAACGCTGAGTACAGCAAATTTGAAGCGATTCGGTTAAGAAAAGGCGGAGTTATAAGGCCCAGTTTCCCATTGGTGCTGCTCTGAGAGTGATGCTCTCTCCCTAGTAACGGTAACTCTAGTAACGGTAACGTCTAGTAACGGCTTTGCCTAGTAACGGTAACGCTGAGTACAGCAAATTTGAAGCGATTCGGTTAAGAAACGGCGGAGTTATAAGGCCCGTTTCCCGTTGGCGCTGCTCAGAGAGTGACGCGCTCTCCCGATTCTCTTCAAATTCGCTGCTAGGCTTTGCCCCGGCGTTAGCAAGCCTGACAGCAAATTTAAAGAGTATTCGGTTAAGAAACGGCGGAGTTATAAGGCCATGTTTCCCGTTGGCGCTGCATCTGAGAGTGAGCGCTCTACAAGAGTAACGGACAGACGCCTAGTAACGGTAACGCCAAGTACTGAGTAAGAGCTGAGTACAGAGAGATTTGAAGAGATTCGGTTAAGAAACGGCAGAGTTAAAAGGCCCCGTTTCCCGTTGGTGCTGTCTCTGAGAGTGACGCGCTCTCCCGATTCTCTTCACATTGTCTGCCTCATTTTGACCACAGCAAGTCTGACAGCAAATTTGAAGCGATTCGGTCGAAAAACGGCGGAGTTATAAAGCCCGTTTTGTGTTTCAGACAGACAGACACACACACGTCACTATACACCACACTTGCCTTTTTATTACCCGACTTGTGATCCCACGTTACACACCTAACAGATTTCTCTAACCAAGTAAAGACATTATGCATTGTGAACATGTAGCCTACATAATCAGTACATCTCATAGCCCTACCTCAGAGACAGAGTCTCTATGAGAGATCCTCAGAGAGAGAGAGAGAGAGAGATGAGAGACCCTCATTGTGAGAGACGTCTCTATGTGTCATCCTCATTGTGCCCCCGTCTCTATGTGTCCCCCTCTATGTGCCCCCCGTCTCTATGTGTCACCCTCATTGTGCTCCCATCTCTATGTGTCACCCTCATTGTGCCCCCGTCTCTATGTGTCACCCTCATTGTGCCCCCGTCTCTATATGCCCCCATCTCTATGTGTCCCCCCTCTCTGTGTCCCGTCTCTCATTGTGCCCCCGTCTCTATGTGTCACCCTCATTGTGCCCCCGTCTCTATATGCCCCCATCTCTATGTGTCACCCTCATTGTGCCCCCGTCTCTATATTGTGCCCCCGTCTCTATGTGTCACCCTCATTGTGCCCCCGTCTCTATCTGTTTCCTGTCCCAGTCTCTATGTGTCACCCTCATTGTGCCCCCGTCTCTATGCGTCACTCTCATTGTGTCCCCGTCTCTATGTGTCACTCTCATTGTGTCCCCGTCTCTATGTGTCCCCACTCATTGTGCCCCCGTCTCTATGTGTCCCTCTCATTGTGCCCCCGTCTCTATGTGTCCCCCTCATTGTGTCCCCGTCTCTATGTGTCACTCTCATTGTGTCCCCGTCTCTATGTGTCACTCTCATTGTGCCCCCGTCTCTATGTGTCCCCCTCATTGTGCCCCCGTCTCTATGTGTCCCCCTCATTGTGCCCCCGTCTCTATGTGTCCCCCTCATTGTGCCCCCGTCTCTATGTGTCCCCCTCATTGTGCCCCCGTCTCTATGTGTCACCCTCATTGTGCCCCCGTCTCTATGTGTCACCCTCATTGTGCCCCCGTCTCTATGTGTCCCCCTCATTGTGCCCCCGTCTCTATGTGTCCCCCTCATTGTGCCCCCGTCTCTATGTGTCACCCTCATTGTGCCCCCGTCTCTATGTGTCATCCTCATTGTGCCCCCGTCTCTATGTGTCATCCTCATTGTGCCCCCGTCTCTATGTGTCATCCTCATTGTGCCCCCGTCTCTATGTGTCATCCTCATTGTGCCCCCGTCTCTATGTGTCATCCTCATTGTGCCCCCGTCTCTATGTGTCACCCTCATTGTGCCCCCGTCTCTATGTGTCACCCTCATTGTGCCCCCGTCTCTATGTGTCATCCTCATTGTGCCCCCGTCTCTATGTGTCATCCTCATTGTGCCCCCGTCTCTATGTGTCATCCTCATTGTGCCCCCGTCTCTATGTGTCATCCTCATTGTGCCCCCGTCTCTATGTGTCCCACCGGATTATGGTAAAGGTTCAGGGATAGGCTTAGGGGCTAAGGTTAGTGTTTGGGATAGGGATAGGGTTAGGATACACAAAGAGACGGGGAGATATATAGATGTATGACAGGGATACATACAGAAGGGACACATAGACGGGGAGATATACATGTATGACAGGGATACACACAGAAGGGACACATAGACGGGGAGATATAGATGTATGACAGGGATACATACAGAAGGGACACATAGACGGGGAGATATAGATGTATGACAGGGATACATACAGAAGGGACACATAGACGGGGAGATATAGATGTATGACAGGGATACATACAGAAGGGACACATAGACGGGGAGATATAGATGTATGACAGGGATACATACAGAAGGGACACATAGACGGGGAGATATAGATGTATGACAGGGATACACACAGAAGGGACACATAGACGGGGAGATATAGATGTATGACAGGGATACACACAGAAGGGACACATAGACAACAATGGGGGCGCAATGCTACATAACCGTCAGCTACGTGTAGAGTCATCCATGTAGCTCTTGGTTTAACATCGCCTATTACATTTTAGTTTAATAGTTGTTCGCGCACGTAGGTGAGACGGGGAGACACACACATGACACACACACACAGAACACACACACACAACAACACACACACACCACACACGTGTACAGTCACACAGCACTTGGTTTAACACACACACACACACACACACACACACACACACACACACACACACACACAACACACACACTCATGTAGAGTGGTACAGAGGTAACGCGTTCGCCTTGTGTCAAGTAAACCCGAGTTCGAACCTGGGTACAGGGGATTTTTCCTCTCACTTCGCACTAGGCCTTACGGTCTGAATGCGAAGTCTTTCGGATGAGACAATAAACCGAGGTCCCGTGTGTCCATGCACTTAGCACACGTTAAACCCTGTGGCAACGACAAAGTTGTCATTCGGTCAAAATTTACCCACCCACCCCTTTTCTTCCTCATCAGTCACACAAAAATCGCATGCAAAAAAAGAAGAAGAAAACATTGGGCTGTGACGCACTCTCCAGGAGGAGCAACCCGAATTTCACAGAGACGCCTCTGTGACTATAAAGTAACTAATACATGTGCGCATGCATTTCGATGTTTCCCATAAACTAAAAAGCTGCAAGGCAGACACCCGGTGTTTTGATTCCTAGTTTGGAAGCCATACATCCCATACCAAAGACAACAAGAAGGAAATCAAGCGTCAACATTATTTCATAAAGCAAAACAACATCCATGCAGGTCTCATTAAAGATTTACGATCCTTCTAACAAATAAAAAGAAGTTGATACGATTTCCTATCGTAAAAAAAGATAACTTAAACTCTTATCCTTCCTGCAGCTATTTGGAGCTTTAGTTATATTATATACATCAATCTCAGTGTACCTCAAGTTTAGTCCATTAAATTAATATCGTGCCATTTGCATCTGTTGACTAAATTTGGTTCAAATGAATCCAGTAGACCTAGCCTTCACCTACAAACACATGAAATGATCAAAGCAGCGCCTTTTACAAGCAAACTTGTCCTACTACAAATGAAATAAACATATTTCGGTGTTATCTAGGTAGACTAGCCCACTGTGTAGCTCAAGTCATTTATGCCCTATGTGTGCGCGTGCGCGCGTAAATGATTGCTATTGTAGATTTAGTATTGCGTTTTGCATATGAAAAAACAAATAATTTCCCAATATTGAAAAAAACCCTGTTCTTGACTTGATCATCCAGAACTTCATCCTCATCGTCATTATGACATTAGCCATTAGGTGTACTTGCCTTTTTAAGAGCGGCTAGACGATCCTTCGGCATGATTTTGAACAGATACAACTAATACTTTCACTGAATCTGGACAGAGGTTGAAACAAAGCAGCTGCAAACTTTGAGAACAATACAACAATTATGGCTTCTACTGATTTCAGTACTGACTTCTACTGAGATTAGAGCAAGGGAGATTACTCTACAGTTTTAGTTTTTTGAAGTCACAGGCTTGCCAGCAGGGCCCTTGACTTACAGTACGATGCTCATTATGTCAACAAGTGGATTTAGGTAATGCATCGTGAAGTAAGGAAAGGTGATTATCCTCTCTCTCTTTGCCTTACTATTTCTATTTTATGTCATTCAGTTGCAGCACAGCGTACGGCGACAGTTTGTTCATCCGGGCAGGAAACTGTCAAGAACAATGCGCAGTTAGATCTTGTAGAGCTTATAGTCTAAAGTCTTATGTATCTCGGCAGATTTTCAATTATGCGATTATTTTTGTTCTGCTCATGGTCAAAATAAAAAGGCTACAGCTGTATGTAGGAGTGTGTTAGTATGTGGGGTTGTTTTTTATATGTTGTTGTCATACCCTGACATAAAGACTCCAGGGATCATCCCAACAGCCGAAGCACTTGAACACTATGGCACAAATGCACCAGCTAGGGATGAGAACATTATGTGTCTGACCGGGTTTTTTATTACCCCGCCACGTGGGCAGCCACACTCCGACTTCGGAGGATTTTGGACTGATAATGTTATGCTAGGAGTTTGCCATGGCTAAAGACGATCTCCGCATAACTATGCAGAACATAACATTTTGATGTAGCCTTGGTGTTCTAGCTTATGTCAATTGGTCTGACACAGCCTTATGCCAAGGCAGAGGTTTGTTGTTTTATGTCAGGCAACTGATTACGTGGTTGTATGTTAAACAAAAAAGGTTGCTATTTCATCTTGAGAATCATCCTTGTATTATAATAAAAATACGCCCATGCCATCCCCATAATATTTGTATGCTTAGGATCTTGATTCTCAGAGCCAAGCCATGGTTTAATTAGTCGAAGCGTCTGCACCAGAAGCTCATGAGAAACCAAGGAACGGGTTATGCACCAAAGATGACGCTGTATGTCTGCTTCTTGCTCTTCCACATACACACATAGAGAGAGAGGCACTGTACCAAGCTTTCTGTACAGCGGCAGTGGGGACTAGTGTTGTTCTTTGGAGACTTTCCTCATAGCCAACCATCTTGAATCCTTCATGGGGATTGACCATGGCAAGGAATTTTAATTATGAGGGTTCCTATAGGTTTCTTTATTAAGAAACAGCAGTTAAAAGTAGATAAGAGCAGGGAGAAATCCAGCTGCCTGGTATGAATCAAACTGATACCTAGCCTCCACCCCACCCCCACCCCCAGTGGTGACATCCTCTCCAGTTGCTGCCCCCTTGTCAACAAGTGGTGAAGGGAGGTAATTTTAGATAGCTACTTTCCCTTACCTATTATCCTCCCTCCTTGCCTCACACTATTTCTCTCTTTTCTTTGTAATTTTTTGAATGGTCACATTTCGTGTGCGTGTGCATATCCGTGTGTGTGTGTCAATGCACAAAGACAACATGATACTATGACACAGCGTGTCTCTGTCGAAAAAGGAAAAACACCATTTTAAGAAGAAAAAGTGCCTGCTGAAGAAAGAGAGAAAGAGCTCATGTTTCTGTTTGCTGTTACTTTGTTTCTCTACTCTGCCTGGGGGGGGGGGGGGGGGGGGGGGGGGGGGGGGTGAGTTGATATTTAAGAAAAAGTTCGGTATTTTTATGCGTGCGTCTTGCGATAGCATAACTGCATAAGCACACCGCATACCACACACATAAACATACATTTACTTGCCTCCATTACCACACACACGCGCGCACACACACAGTCGCACGCGCGCACGCACACACACGCACGCACGCACGCACACGCACACGCACACACGCACGCACACACACACACACACACACACACACCGCCTTAAAAATAGTAAGGGCTTACATTCTTAGGTTCAAGATTTCTCAATGTAAACACCCTATGCAATCACAACAATGTAATAGAAAACTGCGTGCAGTTTTGTTTGGTTTGTTGGTAGGTTGGTTTTACCTTTATTGTCACAGAAAGTCATCCCTGCTGAACTTGGGCTGTCTTCATCTGGAGAACGCGTCACCCTTAAGGATCAGCCACACGGCCACTAAAATCGTACGACTGTGCGATACGATTCGATCACGTGGTCTCGAAGAACAAATGTCATTTGCGCTTCGAGACCACGTGATCGAATCGTATCGTACAGTCGTGCGATTTTAGTGGACGTGTGGCTAGCCACCCAAGCTTTCGCTATTTTGTACTTTACGCACCCTCTCCCCGCGAATGTTTGCAGTGGCAGTGTGTGTGTGTGTGTGTGTGTGTGTGTGTGTGTGTGTGTGTGTGTGTGTGCGTGTGTGTGTGCGTGCGTGTGTGTGTGTGTGTGTGTGTGTGTGTGTGCGTGTGTGCGTGTGAGTGTGTGTGTGTGCGTGTGTGTGTGTGTGTTGTGTGTGTGTGCGTGTGCGTGTTGTGTGTGTGTTGTGTGTTGTATGTTGTATGTGTGTGTGTCTGTCTGTATGTATGTCTGTCTGTCTGTGTGTCTGTCTGTCAGCCTGTCTGTTTGTCTGTCTCTGTCTGTATGTGCGTCATTGTATGAAAAGATAAAGACACGAAATAAAGAATTGTTAGACGCAACATATGCCTACAATGAATCTAAGGCAATGTTTTATTCCAAATAATATTCAACAGTGAGTAAGGCTCTTGGGGCTTTTACTGTAAAGTGTTGCTCATGATATCCTAAACACAAACTAATTTTATTCTATATAGAAAAATAGCTTATTCTATGCTACATTTGTTTCAATGGCGTCTACTCTATATATAGTTGCCAACAATTACTTGTATCAGAAATGTTTTGTATTAGGATGATTGATTTGGAGACTTCAACTTCTTTTTCTATGCCCCTTTTAAAGCTTTCTCTGGCGTTCTATATCGTATAGTTTGACGTGCCGCCACCATGTTTTTGGGACAATAAATTGTGTGACTTGACTTGATTTGACTTGTAGTGGGAGAGGAGAAGTCACGAAAATGTGTGAATTCTTCAAGCACTACGTACAATTTAAAGAATAGTATGATCAGACACAGAAGTGTCCGGCGCGTGATGTGGGAAAGCGATTTCGTAGTCACTCCGCTTATTGGAGGGGGGCCCCCCCTGCCGCGGGTGACTTAACAAAATAAGGTTTAAAAGTATCCCCCTGGAGCGACGTCTTTCCTGGTGCGGGGGTAAGGGGGCGGGGGGCGGCCCCCTCCCCAGTCAAGAATCGTTAACTAACCCACGTAATAACCCGTCCAAGTAAAATTCACACCTCAATATCTCCCATCCAGACTTTAAAAATCAATTACAGATTCATTGGTTTAAAAATCTAATTACAGATTCATTGGTTTAAAAATCTAATTACAGATTCATTCATACACAGATTTTGCTCCTTTTCTGTACATTTGGCGAGGATGTTGGGTCGGATGAGGAGATCCTCACTTCTCGGAGCGGCATACCCCAATTATGTACATAATACTTTCGCTAGCTTTAATTGACTCAGCACGCATTGTTACAGCCTAGAGTCCTTTCTCTTTTAGGAAAGAGAAACTATGTATGTTTTTAAAACGATTTTAACTGTAAATAATAGATCAGACATCGTCAAATGGTCTTTTTTATTAATAAAACTATATACCCGACTACTTCTAATGAGGCCTATTTTGAATTTTAATATAAATACTTATTGTCTTTTTAATCATGTGGCCCTAAAATTTTAACCGTGAGGAGGCAAGTTTTTAATCAATAAAAAGTACAATAAATATAGATTATGGAACTACACAAACGGTGCGCATGGCATGAAACCAAGACTATCAAAATAAATTTTATAATCTCTTTTAAATCAATTTTATACTTAGACCCCCCCCCTCCCCCCATTCCCCTATCCAAAATAATTAAAAATGTCCCATATGTGTCTGTTTCCAGATCAAGAGGACGTGAAAGCAAATTGGTCATAGACACAGAAGAGTTTACTTAACATTTCCTGACGTAGTATTTATGAGTCTTTCATTGTTTATTTGGTATTTTTAAAATGGGTAAACGAAACGCAGCTCTGGCAATGAGAGAGAGGTCCGCAGTTAATGTTTCTTCAACAAATCTAGTTGTAAAAAATAAACTTAGCACACGAATATCTTCATTTACCACACATTCTGCTTCTTGTACAATTAACTTTGTAAAATGCAACATTTTACTATTATTTTATTACACATCGTTTTTATTTTAATATATAACCAATCATTTTTCGAATGTAAGAACGAAAGTAAGATAGCGGTAATGGCGCTTCGAGTTCAGAGCAAAGTGCGTATCATCGCTTTTCCAAATTAATTCATTATGTGACGCAGTTTTGATTCCAATAGATTATAGAGGTGAGTAAGTGTATTACGATTGTGCTTGTGTATAATGTAGAATGGGTGCATTGATAGAGTAGGCATTGACTTCAACATATTGAACTGAAAAAAAGGTTTAGATCTAGATAATCATTATCTGATAATGTATGCTCTTCTACTTCTAGACTTCTTTTAAAGGCCCAGTCAACCAGCTGACCATTCTGGTCCCTCTTCTTGGCTTACTGAACATCTAGATCTATTCTGGCCCTGCCAGATTATTATAGGATGTACTCAGACACAGAGAGTAGTGAGTGTGTAAAAAGCAAGTGAGTGAGTGTGTGTGTGTGTGTGTGTGTGTGTGTGTGTGTGTGTGTGTGTGTCTGTGACAGTGTCTGTGTGTGTGTATGTCTGTCTGTTATGTGGGCGAGTGAGTGTGAGTGTGCATGTGTGTGTGTGTGTGTGTGTGTGTGTGCGTGTGCGTACGTGCGTGTGCATGTGTGTGTCTTTGTTGTTGTTTATGTGTGTGTATGAGAGAGAGAGAGAGAGAGAGAGAGAGAGAGAGAGAGAGAGAGAGAGAGAGAGATAACTTGAACTTGAACTTGAACAGTTTTATTGCTTTTAGCTTTACAAGCCTTTTCAGCAATCGACGTGATGGCAAACGACGCTTCGCAGCAGTTCGTCATGGAAACCATGACAAACATTCTTTTTTAACGAATGTCTATTTCCACATGTGTACACACATAATAATTCACAATCATGCATAAAGCGTGGACAATCACCGAGTCCGTCATTCAGCACAGCGTAAACATCACAGGCAGTCAACCCAAGTAGAATTTGACGAGAAAATCGAGAGTCTCTACGTCCCTAGTCGCGCGTGTCAGAGTGCGGGTCCATGTTGTTTTCTGTCCACCTGTTTTCCTTTCCGGAGAAACTCAAGTTTCGCACGTTCTTCCGCCAGCATGTTTCCCTCGTTTTGTTTGACGTACCAGTACACAAAGCTACTGTCAGGCGTGCACAGATATTCCATGAGATCATCAGATTCACACGATATCATGTCTGTATTCTTGAATCGATTGACTGTCACCTTTCTAAAACACTTATTTCTGTCCTGATCCCTCAGTCGTTTCTGCACTGACCAGTCTGTGATGGTTGCTACGTAGTTTGTCACCACACGTGTGCTGAACCCTCCAAAGCGAGTGTCACAAGTTTCTTGGTCAGTGTCGCAGAGATGTGTTGAAGAGGTGGCATTTTCATCGTCGATCATACCTGGAAGTTCGATTGTTTCATCCGTACATTCATCCCCACACGCTTGGTTGTTTCCGTCTCGGTCGTTGTTGACACGTGGGTTTGTTGACAACACGTTTTGAACTTCGTGTGTAGTGGACGGTTCTGGCAGAGATTCGGATGAGAACAGTTCATCAACTCTCATGTCTAAATTACGATTGTGTTTGTTACTCGCCTGTTCCTTCTCGTGTTGTCTGGCTCGGTCCTGGTCACGTATCTGTTGACTCGGCGGTTTTCTCTGATACTGAACTTGCGTGTGTCGGTTCAGGAC
Source organism: Phymorhynchus buccinoides (assembly GCA_017654935.2). Classification (NCBI taxonomy): domain Eukaryota; kingdom Metazoa; phylum Mollusca; class Gastropoda; order Neogastropoda; family Raphitomidae; genus Phymorhynchus; species Phymorhynchus buccinoides. The sequence goes on along the minus strand of CM065700.1, from coordinate 22,907,218 downwards.
TGGGTCAGCCATGTTGTCTGATTCAGTGGTGGGCTTGAGCCGCAAAATAACAACAGTTTGCTGGCTCTCACCACACAACTTGGCCAAATATTTGAATACAAGTGTTCAATTCTGTGTCACACGACTAGGTTGATGTGTCACCAAACCAGGGGCATCACATTTTGAGTTTAATTGCAATAAGGAAATCAGGTCATGGGTTGTTGAACACACACCTCCACCCTCTTTTCCGTGAGTTTAATTGCAATAAGGAAATCAGGTCATGGGTTGTTGAACACACACCTCCACCCTCTTTTCCGTGATTAGCACTAACATTATCAAATGAGTTTGCTTGCTGATGGAGTGACTAAAAAGCTTGGCTGTGTAACAAATTGATATCAGGCATTGTTTAAAAAACATTTTATTGAGTATGTAACCGGAGAGGGATTAAGGGAGGAAATAAGGTATTTTTTAGCATATTAATAACTTCGTGACAGTGACAGTGAAGTATAGGATATATCAGTCTAAAACCACTTTCAAGAGTTAGCTCTTTTCCACTTACCTTAAAAAGGGTTATGTTTAGTTTTCCTCATTAGTCCCTTGCTATAATTTTGGTTTAATTACAGTGGAACCTCCCTTATAAGACTTTCCATTATAAGACTCCCTCCCATATAAGACCTACTTCTCTGAGACATTGCCCTTCTTTGTAAGTATTAAAATTACTCCCTTATAAGACCCCTCCCTTATAAGACCTCATTTTGGATGAGTTTTTAAGGCGCTGAAGGGATTAAAGATTGAATTCAAAATGTCCCTACGTCAGAAATTGATAAACACCCATAGGAAAACATCATGCCAAAGTTCATTCTTGTTACCTGAAAATGTTAAACACTAGGTGCGTTTTTTAAAATCAAATAACTGTCCGTGATCAAAATGCCCTTGGCACTGAAGGGGTTAAAGGCTGAACTGCAAATGTCCCTATGTCAGAAATTCTTAAACACACCATAAGAAACTATCATGCCAAATTTCATGTTTATTTTGTGAAAATGCATACCACTAGATTTTTTTTTAAATTATAACTGTCTGCAAAAAATGTCCTTGGCACTGAAAGGGTTAAAGGCTGAATTGAAAATGTCCCTACGTCAGAAATAAATAAACACACCATTAGAAACTATCATGTCAAATTCCATGCTTGTTACATGAAAATGCATACCACTAGATTTAAAAAAAAATTATAAGTCCCTGATAAAATGCCCTTGGCACTGAAAGAGTTAAAGGCTGAATTCAAAATGTCCCTACATCAGAAATTGATAAACACACCATAAGAAACCATCATGCCACATTTCATGTTTCTTACATGAATATGCCCAGCACTAGAACTTTAAATAAAATATATAACTGTTCGCGATCCAAATTCCCTTGGTACTGAAGGGGTTAAAGGCTGAACTGAAAATGTCCCTCCGTGAGAAATCGATAGACACACCATAAAAAAAATTATCATGCCAAATTTTATGCTTACTACATGAAAATGCCCAACACTATAATTTTATTTAGTTATAACTGTCTGCGAGCAAAATGCCCTTGGTACTGAAGGGGTTAAAGGCTGAATTGAAAATGTCCCTACGTCAGAAATTAATAAACACATCATAAGAAACTGTCATGACAAATTTCATGCTTGTTTCATGAAAATACACACCACTAGAATTTTTAATTAAACTAGAACTTTAATTAAAGTTGTCCGCAGTAAAATGCCCCTGGCAATGACAGGATTAAAGGCTGCATTGAAAATGTCCCTACGTCAGGAATTGATAGACACATCATAAGAAACCATCATGTCAAATGTCATGCTTGTACGTTGAAAATGCACAATTCTGACAATTCCTCTTTAGCTGTCGGTAGTCTATCTTTGAACACGGTTTGCAGTATGGCGCGCAGCTTTACCACTCTCAGACGCACTTGTTTCCGGCAGATATAGAGAACTGGTAGTTGTATTTTCTACACCGTGATCTTTCCCCTGACAAAACAAATACTTCCTGACCTCCTCTCTGAATTTATTGCCGGTCAGCAGATACAGGTAAAAATTGGTCGCCACCGCAGCCATCAGAAACATGACACAAAACGCCCTCACCAAATCTATGGTGGCACCGAACTCCTCGTCCGAGATTTTGATGTAGCTGTCCTCCAGATACACATCAAAGATATTGTCTGGAAGCGTGAAGATCAGGAACGCGGTGGAGGTGATGATGAGAGTGACAGACATGGAATACACTTTGCCTGTGTCTGAGTCTTTATTGTTCTGATCCGTGCTTTGTCTCATCTGGCGAGAAAACCGTATAGATTTGATGACGTGCCAGATAAGAATGGCGTTGCCGATGATGAGAAAAACGAAGGAGAATACCGAAGTAGCTAACATGCCCTGCCATTCGAAGTAGCCAATCAGGTACTCGTACTGTCGCTTGAAATGGCATTCGTTGTACTCTGGGTAGAAGATCCAGGTGAAGAGGAAATGGATGTTAAAGGCGCAACTGGCAAAG
>CM065700.1:22769711-22899711 GCA_017654935.2 Phymorhynchus buccinoides | reverse complement strand
TAGGATTAGGCTTGATTTCGTCATGTGTATGTTTTTACTTTTCAATATGTGTATCCGCATGCAAACAATATGACTAGGTCTGCTTTTGTTACGTGTGTGCGTTTACCTCTTAATTTGTGCATGTTAAAAATGAATAATGTAATGTAGGTTTCATGTTGCCATGGGTACATGTATTTACATTTTAAATTGTGCATGCTAAGATAAGTAGGTAAAGTAATACTATGTTTGACTTTATTATGTGCATGGGTTTCTTTTCAAATAAGTACATTTTAATGATGAGTATATAAAGTAGGATTAAGGTTGTGTGTTTTTTGTTTTGTTGATGTTGTTGTTTTGTTTTTTCATGTTTGTGCACTTCTCAATTTCTGAATGTTAAAGATGAGTGTGAAAAGTAGGATTGGGTTTTATTTTCCCGTGTGTATGCGCTTACTTCCCAAATTTTGAATGTTAATAATGAGTATAGTCAATAATAATAGGTTTGATTATGTTATGGGGATGTATTTTGCATGCTTTATATTACTTTGTCTGTGCTTATTTTCGTTTTCCATTTTCTACTTATATTATGTATTTTGTCCAGAGGGCTGGATGTAAAAAAGCATGTCATTGCTTACTCTATTACCCTCTATAAATAAAATTAATTCATTCATTCATTCATTCTCTCTCTCTCTCTCTCTCTCTCTCTCTCTCTCTCTCTCTCTCTCTCTCTCTCTCTCTCTCTCTCTCTCTCTTTTTTTGTATGTGCGCGCATGTGAATTATGTCTCTTTCTTCAAACTTAGAGACCGTTGCACGCGCCTGCGCTTCTGCGCAAAACAACACTGCTATGTGTATAATTATCAATTGTTTTAAAAATGAAATCTTTAACAGATGGCTACAAACAAGCGCACAAAGACGGATAGACATATATGCAGATAAGATCGAATACATACGTGTGCATACTTTCACACACACACACACACACACACACACACACACACACACACACACACACACACGCGCGCGCGCACGCACGCACGCACGCACGCACGCACGCACGCACGCACATACACGCACGCGCGCGCGCGCGCGCACGCACGCACGCACGCACTCACACACACACACACACACACACACACACACACACACACGCACGCACGCACACGCACGCACGCACACACACACACACACACACACACGCACGCACGCACGCACACACACATGTCATGGGTATTGATTTGAATTACATTTATATTTTCTTTTCCGTCCTTTGCTTTTTTTTATGTTTTAATGAGATGCGTTTCGATGGTACCAATGTCTTTTCGTCAATAAATAGTTGTTGTTAGACGGCGCCTAATGGTAGTCTGATCGAATGTAGGGTGATGCGATGCTTGTAGAGTTGAGAACCGGTTCAAAAATCCGAACCGGTTTTAAACCGGTTTTTCCTCTTCGAACCGGTTTATTCGAACCGGTTTTTAACCAGTACTCGCATCATTAGTTTCACCTATGCAAACACATATTTATTTGTCAGAATATTCACACACACACGCGCGCGCGCACATAAACACACACGCAACTCAAAACTCAGCTCAACTCAAAACATTTTAATGACGAGGCCATCTGCCCGTGTCAAAGGAAGGTTGGTTAAAAAATATAATAATCATAGGGAAAATAATTAAACCAAAGCAAAAACTAAACGTTATGGCGGTTGGAGTGTGAAGGATGGTGGCACATTTACAACGCAACGAACTGGCTTTGAGAATACTCAGATCATTATGTAGGAGGATGAGAAGGAATATAAAAAAGTACAATAATATTAATTGTGTACCTGAACAGATAATCAAAATGAGAAAAGAAAATCTTTCACAATGGAAGGAAAAGTGTCACACACACATTCACACGCGCACACCCGCGTGCGCGCACGCATATGCACACCCACATACACACACGCGCGCGTACACGCACGCACGCATGCACACACACACTCCCTCTCTCTCTCTCTCTCTCTCTCTCTCTCTCTCTCTCTCTCTCTCTCTCTCTCTCTCTCTCTCTCTCTCTCTTACAACAGTAATGACATATTCTACTTTTAGATAATAGCTTCAGTAAACGCATTCATTTTTAATCGAAAAATAGCTACTGAATCGTAAATTTGAGTTTTACGTCCTCTCGACCTGGGAAGGCACATATAATAGCTACTGAATGTACATTAAGCAGTTTATGAAGCTACTCCCAATCCCAGTTGAACAATGGTCTACCGTCGAGGCCCAAAAAGTCGCCAGAGGGCCCAAAAAGTCGCCGGCGACTTTTGGGGCACCTAGTGTAGATATTTCTGCTGTTTAAAAGGTGCCGACAAGGACTTAGAAAAAACAATTGATATGAAACGATGTACGGGCGATGCTGCTCTCTCTCTCTCTCTCTCTCTCTCTCTCTCTCTCTCTCTCTCTCTCTCTCTCTCTCTCTCTCTGTCTCTCTGTCTCTCTCTCTCTCTGTCTCTCTGTCTCTCTCTCTCTCTCTCTCTGTGATTTATTCTCTTTTATCTTTAACTCATTGTCTGTCTCTCGCGATTGCCTTGCCGTAAACTTGAAGAGTTTGACAAATTGACATGTTATTTAGCTGCCAATTGTTTCTTTGATATCGGAACTGACTAGAAGTCAGTGGCTCTGACCATCGGACAGTTCTATATAAAATGTATATTTTCATTATTAGTGACAAGCTCATTACTTTGTCAAGGGTACCCCCATACTTTGTACAATGTAAATGACCACTGGTCAGTGTTATGGACAAGTGGTCAATGCTGTTAAAAAGTACATTTGCATTATTTAACAGCTATTAGCTTTGTCAAGAGTACTAATTATAAAAACTAAAAATGATCAATGGTCAGTGCTGCTGACCAGTGGTCACTGCTGCATAAAAGGTATATTTCATTATTTAACAGTGTATTACTTTGTCAGGGGTAATACTATACCTTGTAAATGGAAATGACCATTGGTCAGTGCTACTGACCAGTGGTCACTGCTGCATAAAATGTATATTTTAATTATGCAACAGTTTATTACTTTGTCAAGGACACTACTATACTTTGTAAATGGAAATGGCCAGTGGTCAGTGCTACTAACCAGTGGTCACTTCCCTGACCAGTGGTCACTTCTGCATACAATGCATATTTTAATTGACAGCACATTACTTTGTCAAGGACACTACTATGCTTTGTAAAAGGAAATGGCCAGTGGCCACTGCTGCATGAAACGGATATTTTCATTATTTGACAGTGTATTACGCTGTCACGTGTATTATTATGCCTTGTAAATGGAAATGACCAGTGGTCAGTGTTACTGACCAGCGGTCACTGCTGTTTAAAATGCATCTCAGAAAATAGTTGTACCGAATCGAATTCTCTTCTTCTTCGGTCTTTTGATAACATTTTTTTCTGGAAAGCAACTTACTCATCCATGATTCCCCTTTGATCTGTAATGACCTGACCTGTATCCGAAATTTATCTTGTCATCACTTTCTTTTTACCTCTAGCTTTTTATAGGCTACAGAAATGTTTTGTTTCTTTTTCCTTCCTCTATCCATTTAATCCTGGATCTTACCTGTGCTCCCTTAGTCTTTTCCAATTCTAAAAGCTCTATTTTCTGTTTTATATTAAGATATTGTTTTTGCACCTCCAAGTCCAGCGGATTGTTTACAAGCTCTTTTTCATGTTCTGTGCTGTGCTCGTTATTTTTCCTTTTGCATGCTACTAACTTACCATATTCAGAGCAAAAACTACGTATTTCGCTTTTACAATGCTCCCATCTATTTACGAAAGAAGGCTCGGTTTCATCGTTTATTGCCTTTCTAATGCATCATTCATTTGCTGAGCGAAAACATTGTCCTTTAAAAAACACTAAACTGGAGCCAATTGAGATTTTGGGTACTTTTTATATTCAGTACATAACCGAGACTCGTCTTAGTATAGCTGAGAAAGAATGAAAGTGTAGAGACAGGATATATGTGTAGAGACAGGATACTCGGCTTCGCGAGCCAGCCAAAGAGTGCATAGTAAATGAATACTCCATGAGCCAGCCAGCGATTTGCCTTGTGAGAAGTTGCATTTGTCATGCGCGAGCAATCGTTTACTTCCTGACCCCACCCCCACCCTATGTAGTGCAACAGCCTCGGAGCGTTTGTCACAGTCCTGGTTCATTGCGTTTTTCCGTCTTGCCTTTATCTTCTACTATTATTGGATGCATGTGCTTAATAATGTAAATGGATGAAAATTAGTGTTATAGAGGATGAAGTACTCAATCTGCAGTAAGAAAGGCAAGACTGAAAAAGTGGAAACAACCGAGAAATGGAGGAGGGGGGGGGGGGGCATCTTTACAAGACAGAACAGTCTGTGGTAGTGACACGTTTGTTTTGATCGATAAGAATCGTTCTACACTATAGTGGGTTCTTTCCTCCAATCACAACTTGATTGTGTGTGTGTGTGTGTGTCTCTCTCTGTGTGTCTGTGCGTGTGCGTGCGTGCGCAGGCCTAGGTGTATGTGTATTCTTCAATTTAATGTCTATTCACATGTGATTTTAGACGAAGGTGTGTGTATATGTCACGGGTGATTCTCCAATCTGGGGGAATTTGAAATTCCCCTGGGGGAAATAATTTAGGTAGGATTGGAGTTTCCCCAGAGGAAAAGTCCAATTGCAGTTTCAACTGGAAAGAGAGAGAATTGGAAGTTGTCCTGTAACAATTTTAAATTCCCTCAGAGACGGGAGAACTTACAATCGTGGCTGAATTTCAGATTCACTTGGGGACATCTCAAATTCAGCAAAAACAAAACTGTAGTTATTTGGACAAAATCCAGCTACAATTAACTCTTAGCATTTGGAGGCTTTGCACCGAGGAAGAGACATGGTCTCGAAATATTTGCAATTTTATTAAATGTTTTAACAGTTATTTCCATTTGTTGTGTTTTCTTTATTTGTTCTGCTATACAATTAACTCTTGATAGACTTTGAGGTGTGTGTGTGTGTGTGTGTGTGTGTGCTGCGTCCGTGGTCCAAAACTTTTACGTTGGCTTTTTCTCGGGAACTAGAACTTAGTAGAAGGCGTATATTGTTCAAACTTTGCATACACATAGATGTTTATACAAGTTTTCAAGAAAGATGATTTGTATAATGAAATTAGCCAATGACCTTGACCTTTGACCTGCAGTTTTTGTCTTGGCCATATATTCTACATTTTTGCAGATGCGGTCTCTAAATTTGGCATGTTGGTGTATTAGCTTAGTGTGAGTAGGTATGCAGGGTGACTTTTAGGCCGTGCACACATTCACGCGGATGTTCCGCGCGGAAACCCATGCGCAATCCGTAAATAAGTAAAATAAAGAAGGGAAAAAATGTACGCACGTGTCCGAATTTCCCCTAATCCGTATATTTTTTTCTTTCTTTCTTTTACTTATTGATTATTCCCGCGCGGAAAATCCGGAAGTGCTATGTACCAGATTAACCTTAACCTTAACATTTAACCTTGAACATCGTCAGTTATTTGTTTGGGACATATATTTGACATTATGGCAGATACAGTTTCCAAATTTCGCAAGTAGGTAGACTAGCTTAGATCATATGGAATCAATATAAAATTAAAATAACTCTGATAAAATAGCGCGATATTTCGGTTTATTTTTTGAACCTGACGGGCAAAGCCCCAGGGCAACTAAAACAGCCTTTAAAATACAGTGGTGCACAATAAAAAAAAAAATATGAGCAAAACTCATAAAAGCACACACAGAGCAAACAAGCAAGGAAGGGGAGTTTTGCACGAGCTCTTCAAAATAAAACAATATCTGTGATTAAAAGCTAATCCACAAAACCAGAATTTGTATAAGATCGTGTTCAATACATTCTTATCCAGGTCTTACACATTTTCTGCCTCCCTTCCCCCTCTTTCTCCACAATAAATCCCTGCACTACGATCATATGGAATGCTAAGCATTGTTGATCTCGCTGACCTTGACCTTTGATTTTTGTCTGTCACAATATCACATGAAATGCTGCGCAGAATCGCTTACAAATGTGTAAAGTTGTATACCACATCAAGCTGGCGTGTCCAGTATATGCTGAGTAACTTTTACCCTATTAACCTTAACCTCGGCCATTGACCTTGAACACATTAAGATAGTTTCCAAATTTGGCAAATAGGTAGACTAGCTTAAGATCATATGGAATGCTAAGTTTTGTGGACCTCGGTGACCTTGATCTTGTCTGTCGCAATGTCACATGAACTGCTGTGCAGAATCGCTTAAAATGTAGTACATGTACATCAAGCTGATGTGTCCAGTATAAAAATTGTACCCTTTGACCTTGACTTTAGAATGTGTTTGAAAGTGAACAATATGGCATTTAGATCTATCTCCCAAAGCATAAAGCTAGTACACATATTAACCAATTTGTTTGTGTCCAGTGTCCTTTTTAATAATATGTTTTACAAAATCAAATCGAAGGTTTTCTGTTTTGTGAAAGTACACAATCTGGCATTTAGATCCAGCTCCAAAAACACAAAGCGAGGCTTTGCCTCTTGTTGTTACCTTTGCTCAAAAACATCCTATGCGACTTATGGATGGCTTTCACACACACCCTCACCTTTGTCTACCCAGAAGAACACGGAAGACGTCATAGCATAATAGCATAGCATAAATGGCACTATAGGCTATTTTGTTTAGCCTTTTGCCCTCTAAATATGTTTCTGATTTTTATTTGGTTTGGCTTCATTCACTGATGACTACTAAGGCATCTGCGTTTTATTCCTTTAAATCTGTATATTAACTGAATACAGTCATGAGTTGGCCCTGGTCAGATACAGCCAGCGCCATGAAGAATAACGACAAAGAAGCGCTGGAGGTGGCGGATTTCATGTTCTTCATCACTATCACCGTCATCACGTTGCCAACAGTGCCCAAGGCAAGAAGTATGGGAGGTACAACTTTCCACAGTAACAAGTTCAAATCCCGAAGACATTGAGTGGAAACAGAAAGTAGGCCAACTACTAGTGTTACGTTTTGTGTGGGTATTAGTGTTGCGTTTTCCATGCTGGACAAGTAGATGTTTGTACAGCTTTATATGTGTACATAAGCTTCTAACCCTCTTCTTTATAGCATTCTCCACCAAACTGTTATCAATAATTATTCATGATGACTGTTATATAATTATGCGTATATTGTATTCATTGAACAATATTTACTGAAGTATGACATTATCATCAGACCAGTTTATAATTCGATTAAAATTTGTTTTTAATGAGTAAATTTAATGTGTATTTACATTTCAACCATGAGAATGTCAATTAATAAAGAAAAAAGAAAAAGAAAGAAAAAAGGTGGATACTGTGCATGCACAAATCCATTTGAAGATATGCCGTGGGACGTGTGTTCTTATTCTAGAATAGGTCTTTAGGTATATACACTACAGAGAGAGAGGGAGAGAGAGAGAGAGAGAGAGAGAAACAAAGAAAGACAGACAGAGAGGCAAAATCAAAGAGACAAGCTGATGGACAGACAGACAGAGAGACCTACAACGTATGCACAGGGATATACGGACATAGCCTATAGCCCTATCCTACAACCAAGTAAGAAAGTTCGGACGAGTGATGTCCCTTGCGTGCCCGGGTGAGTTCCGGTCACACACACGCACACGCACAAAGAGGAGCCGCTGTAGCTCAGTTGGTAAGTCCGAGTCATGGTTTGCGAGTTTTCCGTGGGTAGTTTGTGCACTTTAACAAGTACTTTGCCGGAAATCACCTGCGACACACCAGAGCAGGGGCAGATAACGCTAATTGATCGAGTTTCGGGAAAGAGCTATATGCACATATACATTCTCAATGTATGCGAGTGTGTGTGTGTGTGTGTGTGTGTGTGTGTATTTGTGTGTGTGGAGGGGTATGTGTGTGTGCTTATGAGAGTGAGAGAGAGTGTATGGTGAAATAGACATATAAAAACATACACACGCGCGCACACACACACATACACACAAAGGGAGGGAAACAAAGAGAGAAAATAGCATCTATGTACAAGTATGCCTATGTTTGTGTGCGAAGCTCCTGCCTGCGTTGTTTGTGTAATGAGTGTGTATGCATACACGCTCGCACGTTTGTGTGTGCGTGTGCATGTGTGTGCCTGCATGCGTGTGTGTATGTGTGTGTGTCGCGCACATGTGTGCATTGAGGGGAAATTGTGAGTTCTAGCCTGATCTGTTGATTGATTGTATCTGTCAATTGAAAATATTATTTATTTGAGTCACAAGCGAAATACACGTGTAGTCTGCTTATTTGAAATGCGCAAGAATGAATGAGTGGAAAACAGAGAGGACCTCTGCCCCTATGTGTCCATGTCCTGTTTTATTGTAGGTTTAACATTAATTTGCGTTGTGTGCGCCATTCATCGTGTATTTCAAAAAATACTTGAAGAGGCGACTGCTGTCCTGGAGAACTGGGTTGGAATGTGATTACAGTGGTGAAGCATTGCCGGGGGGCCACCACGCCACCACGCCCCCACCGCCAGCCCCACTGTGTGGGTTATGAAGACTTGAAGACAGCTGGCTTGAAGAAGGTTCCCAAAGGCCAACGAATTCAATTGCTGCAGCATTCGGTGTTAGATTTGCGTGTAGGGGAAACTTTTTTTCTTTTTTTCAAACTTTTTTTATAACAATATACACATACAATACAACATTCGTTTTCAAAGTACATTTTGGGATTGTCTGTTTTCATATCAAGCAAAAAACAAAACAAAAAGAAAAACTAGAAATGCGAAAGAATGTATAGGGAACAACAAACCACACCAGAGAGAGAATGAGACAGAAAAAACGTCATCAGTCATATCTGAGCAAATGTTCGGAGATTCAATTATATAGCATAACTTACTCTTTTTTTAACAAATCACATCTGTGGTTAGGCAATGCCGCACACCCAGCATCACACACCTCGACGAAACACAACACACACAAACCACTGTTCAGTGCTTAGACATACCGGATTAGGATTAGACATCGACTTGCCCTTCCTACCTGGCCGGAGAGAGGAAGATGCATAACAGAAACAGACAGAAAAGAAAGAGAATCTGAAGGAGAGATGAGAAAGAGAGAGAGAGAGAGAGAGAGAGAGAGAGAGATCTTCTGAAATACCATGCATCCAGACACATTCTGTCTCAAACAACCAATTCAAATCCAAAAGCCTTTGATTTGATGTTATACTTGTTATGTATCATTTTAAACAAGGAGAGTGAAAAGCAAACGCCCACAAATATCAGGCAGCCTGACATACAATGAATAAAGACGACAGATTTTTACAAGGGTTTTCTACTTTTATACAACAATAAATATGACTGACATAATAAATAAGCAATCATTATGTTCTTGTCTCGATAATTTGTGAACTTTTCTGATTGTACATGATAATGTGAACACAGCGTTGCATAATTATGCCATTCATTCACTTCTGACTTGACATGTGCATGCATATGCATGCATTTAAACTACAAATTGTGTTAGAATGCAGGTACAGTCATGTGCACACACACTCACTCACACACACACATACACACACTCACTCACATACACACTCACGCACATGCACGCACACACACGCACATATATACACACAGAGAAACAGACAGAGAAAGAGAAAGTCAGTTCATATCTTCAAGTCACACCTTCAAGCCATAATGAGGGCACCAATATTCTGCTTAAACAAAATTGAGGTTTTGCTTTTTGTTTGCTTTCTTCTTTCTTCGTCAGTTAGTTTTTGTGCAAAAACAAAACAGACTTCTTTTTTTTTTAATTAACCAAACTAACAATGGCTAGATCACCATTAAGAGATTGGCAAGCAAGCACCACCTTGGAACAGTGTAAGCTAAACAGTTCACCCCACTGCCCACTGACAAACAACAGTTTGGTAAAGAGTGCGATTATCGTGAAATGTGTAACGGGAAACATTCAAACAAAATAAGAGAAAGAAAAAAACAATAACCATCAAACAAAACAACAACAAAATTCCTTAGCCCAACCCAACCGCTCCACTTTCCTCCTCCCCCCCTTCCCCTAAAACAACATAATAAAGCATAACTACCTGAAAAATAAACAAAAGAACAAAAAGCAGAAACCAGGAAGCCAGGGAGTGAGAACGGAGACTATCCACAACAAAGAATGCAATAATGATAACAGAAAATGAGCCAAATAAGGAAAAACAACAAAAACAAGAAGCAAACAAGAAATAGTAGATCATAATTATCCATAAATACTGAAGGAAAACAATTAAGTCTGAGAGAATAGCAGAAAAATAATATTACAAGGCATAGACCATGTTTGCCCTCTTATATTCATAACAGGAGTAAACAGTAGTGCCCACAAAGGGCTGTTGTTTCAAAAAGTGGGAGTAAACGGTAGTACACTGTACTGGTGTAGTAGTTTTCCATCATTGTGCCGACGTCATCATCATGTGTGGAGGGCTTGGAAACTAACTATATATAGTGAAGTAAGGGAAAGTAGCTCTCTAAAATTAACTCCCTTCACCAAAGGTATTTTCGGCACCAAGTCACCTAGCAAAGCATAAACAACAGTCACATTGAGACAGACCCAGGTTCATCCTCAAAAAAGGATGACCCAGGCCTGCCTACATGCACGTAATGATGCTGATAAATAACCAGTTATCACAAGGATTGATGCATGATGTTACACAAAGCTTTAGAGGACCAAAAATAATTAAAACACTGATGTATTTGATTCAGAAAAGATTGCCATCAGGCTTTTTTTCTTTTTCTTTTTTTTGTGGTTGTTATTAACTAACAATAAATTAAAAATATCATAAATATGTGGGTACTGTGACCAAATAATTATGTATTGATGTACACGTATTCTCAATACCTTCACAAATGTACTTACAATTCTGAAACATATGTACAATTCTTAAAACACAAATGTGGACTGTGTCTATAACCAACGTAGACAAAATATTTAAATACAAAACAAAATTTAATTTCTATGAAAATAGCAGGAAACGTTTTTTCGTCAAGCAAAAAATGTCACATATGATTGACAGGCCAGTGCATTTACAAAAAGAAACACTCATGCATGCATATGAACACACATGCACACACACACATGTGCATGCACACACCAAATAAGCATTTTATTGCCCGTGTGGTTAATTATGTGTGCATATTTTAACATTCTTGCTATATGCCATGAAAATCTGCATTTTCCTGTGCACATGTCCAAGGGAAAACAAGGAAGCAGGCTATTCTCAGATTTCCACACACCATCCAGACAATGCCTGCGTCTAAAATAACAGGGACGAATTTTGACATCAATTGTGACAAAAGGGGTGTAAGAAACGAATTTACAAAACCTTAACGGAAAAAATAACGCAAGCTTTTGTCTGATTGGTAAAAACAAAATATCATTTTACCCAGATCTTAATGGGCCAATCAACAACAGGAAATACATTAACCCTGTGGTGCCATATCCAACCTCATCCTCGCAAGAGTTAAAACAACTGGAAGAAAAAGTCACATGATAGTTTTTGGCTCGTAAGCTTTGGAGGAGGAATCAGAGCGTTCGCAAACTTTTCAGCAAATGCTGGCGTTTCTTAGACTTATTTTTCCAAATTGCCCAAACTGTTTGAAGTGCCCGTTCTTATGAAACAGCTTCCAGGTTGATGTCATCAGATCGGTCCAACTTTAACGTACACAATTCTAATGCTGATTTTTCATTATAAACCTCTCAGCTCAATGCAATCTGTATCTTGATGCTAGTGAAAGATCCTTTTCTATCTATCTTCCAAGCAATCTGGATTGAAAGGTCTAAGTGCTTATTTTAAAAAATTAACAAACAAACAAAAACCTGCATGATGTGTGCTTGGTGACATGATTCAAATATTCAAAGACACGACTGGAATAACATCAAAGAAGTTGGAATAACAGAAAATAAAAGCTATCAATATTCAGAAACCGTAACTAGTATCTTCCATTCATTGACACACATAGTCAAATATTATTATTCTTTTTGTCAGTTTTTTTTAATGATTTTCTTTTATAAGTAACCATCCACACATGCTATCACATCCAAAATATCAAATTAAGAAGAAAAATTAATCAAAAATTTAAAATAAATAAATTTTAAAAAACCTCCCCCCAAAAAAAACACCCAACAAAACAAAAACAAAAAACCCAATTGATTTTCATTCCTTTTTGCCATAGTTAGCAGGTAAGTCTAAGAAAACTGCCCAAATTGAGTTCATTGTGCAACACAGATTTCCTTCACAACCTCTTGAACACCATCACATCACATGAGACATAGACAACTAAACACACAAACAGAAACTAAAGGTTTACAACAGGAAGAAAACATTAATGAATCAAATCACCACCATGCCATGCAATAGCTGCCTTCCACGTTATATGAGAAGTGCATCCACTTTTAGCGCGAAGGTTTGAAAGTGAAAGACACAAAAAAAAGAAGAGATTCATGGACACGGCAGGTACAGTTTACAAAATCAGCCATTCTGTCTATGGAAAAGATTTTCTGTATGCATAAAATATAAGTGTCATGGTATAACTATCAGCATGTGTTGTTCGTATTGAAATACTATTATCTCTTCGATAGTGAGGTTTTAAAAATACATCAAATATAAAACAAATCTTTTTGTTCGATTTGGAGAACTTTAAGTCAAGACCAATGCTAAGTCCCCAAAAATAAAACCATGATCAATCGCAGGCTATGAAGCAGTTCTGATTCTTCACAGGGTGGACATACCACACAGGCAAACCAGGATCAATCGCAGGCTATGAAGCAGTTCTGATTCTTCACAGGGTGGACATACTACACAGACAAACCATGATCAATCGCAGGCTATGAAGCAGTTCTGATTCTTCACAGGGTGGACACACCACACAGACAAACCATGATCAATCGCAGGCTATGAAGCAGTTCTGATTCTTCACAGGGTGGACACACCACACAGACAAACCATGATCAATCGCAGGCTATGAAGCAGTTCTGATTCTTCACAGGGTGGACATACTACACAGACAAACCATGATCAATCGCAGGCTATGAAGCAGTTCTGATTCTTCACAGGGTGGACACACCACACAGGCAAACCAGGATCAATCGCAGGCTATGAAGCAGTTCTGATTCTTCACAGGGTGGACACACCACACAGGCAAGCCAGGATCAATCGCAGGCTATGAAGCAGTTCTGATTCTTCACAGGGTGGACATACCACACAGACAAACCAGGATCAATCGCAGGCTATGAAGCAGTTCTGATTCTTCACAGGGTGGACACACCACACAGACAAGCCAGGATCAATCGCAGGCTATGAAGCAGTTCTGATTCTTCACAGGGTGGACACACCACACAGACAATCCATGATCAATCGCAGGCTATGAAGCAGTTCTCATTCTTCACAGGGTGGACATACCACACAGACAAGCCAGGATCAATCGCAGGCTATGAAGCAGTTCCGATTCTTCACAGGGTGGACACACCACACAGGCAAGCCAGGATCAATCGCAGGCTATGAAGCAGTTCTGATTCTTCACAGGGTGGACACACCACACAGGCAAACCAGGGAGCTACAATTCCAAGAAGATTAGAGCGGAAAACACAACGCTAAAGCATCACACGAGATGTCTGGCATGGGGCCAGTGTAGAGGAATTTCCCTAAGGTCAGACAATCCAGGGCGCTTATTCTTCTTCTTGGCAGTGCATGACCACAATCAACACAATTACAGTACAGCGCGAATAGTGCGTGGGGAATTATGAATGTGAGAAGGTTAAAACGGCAGACACTTACTACTGGCTGATTGTGTTATTTAAAAACTCCCCTATCACAGGCTGTTTAGCGGCCCTGGTTGTTCACAGGGTGGACTCCACACTGGTGAAGGTGCTGGAGCTGCTGATGCTGTCCAGAGACAGCAGGGACACGCTGGTCTTCACCTGGAAACTGCTGCTGCCCCCGTAGCCCTTGTCTGGGGAGGGGGCAAACCGCACCTGTCTGCAACAGCAAGAAACGACACTTTGAGAAGTTCTCTTCACCTGGAAACTGCTGCTGCCCCCGTAGCCCTTGTCTGGGGAGGGGGCAAACCGCACCTGTCTGCAACAGCAAGAAATGACACTTTGAGAAGTTCTCTTCACCTGGAAACTGCTGCTGCCCCTGTAGCCCTTGTCTGGGGAGGGGGCAAACCGCACCTGTCTGCAACAGCAAGAACGACACTTTGAGAAGTTCTCTTCACCTGGAAACTGCTGCTGCCCCTGTAGCCCTTGTCTGGGGAGGGGGCAAACCGCACCTGTCTGCAACAGCAAGAAACGACACTTTGAGAAGTTCTCTTCACCTGGAAACTGCTGCTGCCCCTGTAGCCCTTGTCTGGGGAGGGGGCAAACCGCACCTGTCTGCAACAGCAAGAAACGACACTTTGAGAAGTTCTCTTCACCTGGAAACTGCTGCTGCCCCTGTAGCCCTTGTCTGGGGAGGGGGCAAACCGCACCTGTCTGCAACAGCAAGGCACATGGAACGGGAAAAAAAGACATATGGAACAAGCTTTTCGGTGATTTGTTCTGGGGCAGGCGTGGTATTTTATACAAAATTAGTCAGCATTACAGTTTGAAATTTTTTGTCCAAAATAAGAAACACACACACACAGTATCAGGCATGGTAATGAAGGAAAAGCATTTTTCTCTGAAAATATAGGGTTTCAGATCTCTTGCTGTAATCAAGGGATTAAAAGGCCTTTATGGTAATCAGGAGGCAATTGCTCTTGAAGATAAATATGTACAACTGTTCAAACTTGGGAAAAGGGCATCCCCTTAAGCTTAAAACCCAGACATGCCAAAGATATTTGTAGCAAGAAAGAGGAATTTTTGGGAGTTAAGAGGAATTTTGACGCAGCAGCTTACCTTTCGCGCACGGACATAATTTGAAGCAAGCCCTTTATGAACTTCTCTTGTTTAAAAGTAATAAAACACATCTTGTCTGGAAGTGTCATAACCATTCTTACACAATAGGAAGCTTTTGGTTTGTTCCTCTGTGCTTTTTTATTTAGCAGACCAAGACGGTTGATGCCATAGATGACTTAATAATAAGACTTGAAAGGAATATAATGAATCACTTCAACTCAAGTCATGTTTGTCTTCCTTTCCTTCGGTTGGCTTAAAAAAAGTCGGTGACTGTGGAAGACGAAGCCAGGGAGTTTGCAGTTTCGATAATATGACGCTGAGTGAGGAGAGGTAATGTGGCGTTCGATGTTGACGTCTTCGGTCTTGAGCATATCGCAAATCGAGCATGATGCACACTTTCTTTATCTCTGAATGCTGTGCCGCTCTGTATACAAGACGATCGGCTTGCGTCACTAAAAAAAAAAAGTCAAAAGTTTTTTTAAGCGAAATTTTATGGACTTGAGCGGAAGGGCGGAAGAAATTTAGTCTGAGCGGAAGAAATTCCACTCAAAGCGGAAAGGTTGGCAGATCTGAAACCCCCTTCTTGACATTTGATTTTCTGCATTCATTTTTCTTTGAAAATGACCATGCCACACACCCCCACACACACACCTTGTCATGTTCTCCTTTTCCTCATCATCACTGTCAGGCAGCTCGCTGCGCACATCCCTGGCCCTGAGGTGAATGACCTCGGTGATTCCGTTGCCGCTGCTGGACACATAGATGGCCCCGTCCTCCTCTGCTTTGCCTAAATAGCGGGGGGCCGGCAGGTCCACCGCTGTCTGACAGCCCCTGGACACAACATAACAAAGCACAATTGAAAACATAGAGAACATAGGGTAACCACACATCACAGTATTCAATGTCTGACAGCCCCTGGACACAACATAACAAAGCACAGCTGAAAACACAGAGAACATAGGGTAACCACACATCACAGTATTCAATGTCTGACAGCCCCTGGACACACCATAACAAAGCACAGCTGAAAACACAGAGAACATAGGGTAACCACACATCACAGTATTCAATGTCTGACAGCCCCTGGACACACCATAACAAAGCACAACTGAAAACACAGAGAACATAGGGTAACCACACATCACAGTATTCAATGTCTGACAGCCCCTGGACACATACATAACAAAGCACAACTGAAAACCTAGAGAACATAGGGTAACCACACATCACAATATTCAATGTCTGACAGCCCCTGGACACAACATAACAAAGCACAACTGAAAACATAGAGAACATAGGGTAACCACACATCACAGTATTCAATGTCTGACAGCCCCTGGACACAACATAACAAAGCACAACTGAAAACATAGAGAACATAGGGTAACCACACATCACAGTATTCAATGTCTGACAGCCCCTGGACACACCATAACAAAGCACAACTGAAAACACAGAGAACATAGGGTAACCACACATCACAGTATTCAATGTCTGACAGCCCCTGGACACACCATAACAAAGCACAACTGAAAACACAGAGAACATAGGGTAACCACACATCACAGTATTCAAACTGTTGAGGGCAAAGATTTACATACTGCATACCTATTTACGAAACGGGGGGAATTTATTCATTTGCAAGTAGTAACAGTTCACGAGCAATGGAAAAAGATTACAGCAGTAAACCATTGATAGAAGTTATGAAAAGAGCATAACAATTTAATGAATTAGCAATCCTGCTAACAAACATTGCCAATGTTTTGAATGAATAATGTAATGCATACTTTTATTGGTTTGTATTTATGGATTCTACGTGTACTTGTATGATTTGCACGTTAGCGTGAAGGGGTGCCTATGAGAACAGGGATCAGAGGTAGAGAACAAAACTTCTGGAACTTTAGTATGTCTGCGTTTGACTTTAATTTGAATGCATACTTGCATGTGTTGCTATTATGAATTGTATATGTGTAAGCCCGTGATTGCAACCAAATTATATTTCGTTATGAGGACTTAATGGTTTAAGCTTAAATATAAATAATGATAGTTTTACTTTTAAAACATTTTTTTAAAATAATGTACAGTGGTACCCCTCTAATAAGACCTTGAAAGTGCAGTGAAAAAAAAGTCTTATCTGAGGGGTGGTCTTATTAGAGGACCAAGCAACTTCCAAGTTGAAACTAGGTGATCGGTCATACTCCATAAGTTGGAACTCAGTGAATCAGAATGGTTTCACTTTACAAAAAAAAGTTGAAAAGCAGCTCCTTTCCGCTATCAGACTGATAAATCGACGTTAGTGTGTGCACTACAACTCTCGCTGAATGCAAACAACTCACAAAATCCGATAAATGAAAGCAGCTGGCACATTAGCGTTTGCCGTGATTTCGTATCTGCGGTGTATGCGGCGCCATTTTGTCAGCTGAGTTGTATGCGCGGTAAAAGTTCTGTGTGTGCAAACTGTGACTAAAAATGAACTGCCAGAGCGTTACTTTGTCATGTTTTGTGTTGTGTTGTGTCGTTGTGCATAATCCAGTATTTAGTAGGTCCGTTATGGCGAAAATTAGGTCTGTACTGTTATGTGTAGTTTGTGTGTGAGTGCAACATGCGCCATCGAAGTTGCCATCGGACCCGTTACCATGACTTTCGATCACGAGTTCGTCTGCTTTTCATCGAGAGATTGATTTGCACGAACTTGACTGCAAAAAGATAAGATTGTGGTCGCATCTCAACCCCTGAAATCGGATCGTAAGTCGGAACTCAGGAAAAGTTGTATTTGCGGCATAGGATATATAGTGGAATGTGTTTATGAAAAAAAAAATCAGTCGTATGTGAGGAGAAGTCGCATTTGCGAGCGTCTTATTAGAGGGGTACCACTGTATGTAAATAATGATTTCAACTAACCCTGAATAGAATGACAAACAAAAATCATGGTGTTTTTTCTCCATCACAGTCTCTCTTAACTTTTTAAGTGATGTTGCTACAAGACAGAGTAAGTAGTACCGGATTTTCCAGGCTATAAGCCTTTCTTCAACTTTGACACTTGCGGCTAAAACAACAATTGCGGCTAATTTGTGAATATTTCCCTTTCCGTATTTTAAGCTGTTCGTCAGCTCCAGCCTGTGTGTGTTGACATCGTCAATCTTGGTAAAAAAACGAACCGTTCTCATGCCGAAACTGAAGAATTTAATCAGCGATATCACGATCTGACCACTAAATTTCACCACTTTTATGCACATGTCATCACTGAGCAGTTTATGATAAAAGTTTGAATTGAAACAGTCGCAATCGTGTCGATCTTTACGAACTCTGTGCACACATAAATGCGAAGTCAACTTCCAAGTTCAAACTAGGTGATCGGTCTCACTCCATAAATTGGAACTCAGTGAATGGTCTCACTTTACAAAAAAGAAGTTCAAAAACAGCTCCTTTCCATTATCAAACTGATAAATCGGCGTTAGTGTGTGCACGGAAACACTTGCTGAATGCAAACAACTCACAAAATCCGATAAATTAAAGTTGCTGGCGCATTAGCGTTTGCCGTGATTTCGTATCTGCGGTGTGCGCTGCACCATTTTGTCAGCCGAGTTGCATGCGCAGTAAAAGATTCGTGTGTGCAAACTGACTGAAAATGAACTGCCAGTGCGTTACTTTGTCATGTTTTGTGTTGTGTTATGTCGTTGTGCAGAATCCAGTATTCAGGTCCGTTATGACGAAGATTAGGTCTGTACTGTTATGTGTAGTTTTTGTGCGAGTGCAACACGGACCATCACAGTTGCTGTGGCTTTTGATCACGAGTTCATCTGCTCGTCTTCTCAGGTTCATTTTATTTTTCAGTCTCTTGCGGCTTTATCGTTGTTTTTCCCCCAGAATTTTATCAAATTCAGGGGGTGAGGCTTAGACAACGGTGCGCTTTGTTGTCCGGAAAATACGGTAACTACAAAACGTAGCCTCTGTCAGTGGGCTGAACACAGGGACAAAGCAGTCGGTACTCACTTGACTTCTGAACACAGGGACAAAGCAGTGGGTACTCACTTGACTTCTGAACACAGGGACAAAGCAGTGGGTACTCACTTGACTTCTGAACACAGGGACAAAGCAGTGGGTACTCACTTGACTTCTGAACACAGGGACAAAGCAGTGGGTACTCACTTGACTTCTGAACACAGGGACAAAGCAGTCGGTACTCGCTTGACTTCTGAACACAGGGACAAAGCAGTGGGTACTCGCTTGACTTCTGAACACAGGGACAAAGCAGTGGGTACTCGCTTGACTTGGTCTCTGTCAGTGGTCTGAACACAGGGACAAAGCAGTGGGTACTCACTTGACTTCTGAACACAGGGACAAAGCAGTGGGTACTCGCTTGACTTCTGAACACAGGGACAAAGCAGTGGGTACTCGCTTGACTTGGTCTCTGTCAGTGGTCTGAACACAGGGACAAAGCAGTGGGTACTCACTTGACTTCTGAACACAGGGACAAAGCAGTGGGTACTCACTTGACTTCTGAACACAGGGACAAAGCAGTGGGTACTCACTTGACTTCTGAACACAGGGACAAAGCAGTGGGTACTCACTTGACTTCTGAACACAGGGACAAAGCAGTGGGTACTCACTTGACTTCTGAACACAGGGACAAAGCAGTGGGTACTCGCTTGACTTCTGAACACAGGGACAAAGCAGTGGGTACTCGCTTGACTTCTGAACACAGGGACAAAGCAGTGGGTACTCACTTGACTTCTGAACACAGGGACAAAGCAGTGGGTACTCACTTGACTTCTGAACACAGGGACAAAGCAGTGGGTACTCACTTGACTTCTGAACACAGGGACAAAGCAGTGGGTACTCACTTGACTTCTGAACACAGGGACAAAGCAGTGGGTACTCGCTTGACTTCTGAACACAGGGACAAAGCAGTGGGTACTCGCTTGACTTGGTCTCTGTCAGTGGTCTGAACACAGGGACAAAGCAGTGGGTACTCACTTGACTTCTGAACACAGGGACAAAGCAGTGGGTACTCGCTTGACTTCTGAACACAGGGACAAAGCAGTGGGTACTCGCTTGACTTGGTCTGTCAGTGGTCTGAACACAGGGACAAAGTAGTCAGTACTCACTTGACTTGGTCTCTGTCAGTGGTCTGAACACAGGGACAAAGCAGTTGGTACTCACTTGACTTGGTCTCTGTCAGTGGGCTGAACACAGGGACAAAGCAGTTGGTACTCTTGACTTGGTCTTGTCAGTGGGCTGAACACAGGGACAAAGCAGTTGGTACTCACTTGACTTGGTCTCTGTCAGTGGTCTGAACACAGGGACAAAGCAGTTGGTACTCACTTGACTTCTGAACACAGGGACAAAGCAGTTGGTACTCACTTGACTTCTGAACACAGGGACAAAGCAGTTGGTACTCACTTGACTTCTGAACACAGGGACAAAGCAGTTGGTACTCACTTGACTTCTGAACACAGGGACAAAGCAGTTGGTACTCACTTGACTTCTGAACACAGGGACAAAGCAGTTGGTACTCACTTGACTTCTGAACACAGGGACAAAGCAGTTGGTACTCACTTGACTTCTGAACACAGGGACAAAGCAGTTGGTACTCACTTGACTTCTGAACACAGGGACAAAGCAGTTGGTACTCGCTTGACTTGGTCTCTGTCAGTTCTGAACACAGGGACAAAGCAGTTGGTACTCACTTGACTTGGTCTCTTGACTTCTGAACACAGGGACAAAGCAGTTGGTACTCACTTGACTTCTGAACACAGGGACAAAGCAGTTGGTACTCACTTGACTTGGTCTCTGTCAGTGGGCTGAACACAGGGACAAAGCAGTTGGTACTCACTTGACTTGGTCTCTGTCAGTGGGCTGAACACTGGGACAAAGCAGTTGGTACTCACTTGACTTGGTCTCTGTCAGTGGGCTGAACACTGGGACAAAGCAGTTGGTACTCACTTGACTTGGTCTCTGTCAGTGGGCTGAACACTGGGACAAAGCAGTTGGTACTCACTTGACTTGGTCTCTGTCAGTGGTACTCACTTGACTTGGTCTCTGCTGAACACTGGGACAAAGCAGTTGGTACTCACTTGACTTGGTCTGTCAGTGGGCTGAACACTGGGACAAAGCAGTTGGTACTCACTTGACTTGGTCTCATGTCAGTGGTCTGAACACTGGGACAAAGCAGTTGGTACTCACTTGACTTGGTCTCTGTCAGTGGGCTGAACACTGGGACAAAGCAGTTGGTACTCACTTGACTTGGTCTCTGTCAGTGGGCTGAACACTGGGACAAAGCAGTTGGTACTCACTTGACTTGGTCTCTGTCAGTGGGCACCACCGTGGCCTGCAGACTGTTGAAGTAGGTGATGTACAGGAAAGGTTCTGCATATGCTGCAAAACACAACCATCGCACATCGTTGGTAAAGGTTCTATGTAAGCATCTGTGCACGCACAAAATCACACACACATGCGCACACCCCCAACAACACACACACATACACGTATACACAGCACTTTGACATAATGCTTAACATTATGGCTGCTGTCTTTGTTTACATGATTGCTTAACAGCTTTCATAATATGTCAATTGGTGTTTAAAAAAAGAAAAACCAAACACACATGTACACATGCATGCACAAAATAACGCACAAGCATGTGTGTGCATGCACACACACACACACACATTCACTGACACACACACAGCCATAATTCAGACTTACAGAAAGACAGAGGCAGCCCACTCCACTTGATGTCGGACTGTCGGCTGCGCTGACCTCTGTGGTCCACGAACACTCCAAACTCTATGGGGAAAAAAGTGAAACACTGCATCAGAACCGATAATGTCAGTGATGTCCCGAGGCCTCGGTCATATGAGAGACCATTGACCTACTAAAAATGAAATTGTCCTAATGTGTTCTACACTGCATCAGAACCGATAATGTCAGTGATGTCCCGAGGCCTCGGTCATATGAGACCATTGACCTACTAAAATTGAAATTGTCCTAATGTGTTCTCCCCTGTCAGGACAAATGTTTGATTACATTCTTAACACTGGCACGCTTCATCTTATTGATTTCTGCAAGAGCCAGGACATTGTCATTGTCCTATTGATTTCTTTCGCCTCCGAACAGTTTGTCCTATCACTTTTCGATCCTCGGTACATCACTGTAATGTGAAGGAGAGCTATCAAGATGCTACAGAAGACTGAAAGAAAGTTACATAGCTGCCAACCTTTGAGAATCATTTTTTATACTTTTATAAGCAAACTCGTTATCTCCTGACAAGATAACATAGTTTTAAAAAACAAACTAAATTGCATTCATGAATACTCAAAACACACACATGACCATGTAACAACTAACACACACACACAGATAATAGTACCCAGTATATTTTTGTCCACCCCATCATTACATACTGGATAAAACAATGTTTATATTACCTACTCACAATATACTGGGGGGGGGGGGGGGGGGGGGGGGGGGGGGGGGGGTGGGGGGGGGGGGGGGGGGGGGGGGGGGGGGGGGGGGGGGGGGGGGGGGGATGGAGACGGGGAAGGGGGGAGATTGAGACTGGTAATAATTGGTTCAAAAAGCTAATACCCAATGACAGGTTGAGAGAGAAAGACTTTTTAAAATGAGGGTAAACAGATAAGCATGGCTGATCATGGCATGCTTTTTTACACTCTGCCCTTGCAAACTAAAGCAAATAAAAAGGAGTATAAGATTAACTATTAACTTAATTAAGTACAACTCAAAGCAAAACATAAATAAGTCAATCAAGAAACAAAGCAGAGAGAGAGAGAGAGAGAGAGAGAGAGAGAGAGAGAGAGAGAGAGAGAGAGAGAGAGACTGGCATTGTAATCATTACATTAGAAGAGAAATGGAAAAATAATTAGACGTTTCTTTTCTTTTCAATAAACAAAAACTCTTTCAAAATAAATGCCTACCTCTACATTGATTGAACTGTTGTCCGTTTTGGAAGAGAAACATTACGCTATCGAAGGCGTCTTCTTCACAGCGGGAGACTTCTACTTTCCGACTTTCGTATTCAGACTCTGTCTTATGCTTGTCCGTCTACTCGCGCTGGGTGATGTCACTTCAATCCCCATGCGAAATTTTGAAATCATTCCGACATACTGTGCAGACGGCATACCATTTTTGTTTCGCCTTGTCAAGACTCGTAAATATACGGAAAATTCTTCTATCGGGGAACAAACTTCTGGTAGGCCCGACTTTTCGACTGCACACTTTTCTTTGACGCCATCTTGGCCAGAAAAGAAAGTTTTTACGCATGCGCAGAATATGGTTTTTGAGTCAGAAAAGATGGATTGGCATTGGAAACACGCATGCACGTCGACTCAACTCGATTTTAAGCGCTTTTTTTAAATAATTAAAATTTTGGAACACACAATTTTTTTCCTTTAAATCGGAAAAGCGGAATCGCGGCCAGAAAACGGAAAAATTCTGGGGGAAAAGGAATGGTTGGCAGCTATGAAGTTATCATTTTTCACATCATGGGGGCTTAAAGTAAGTCTGATCCATACAGTTGCAAATTTTAAGGGGTAAAGGCGAAAACATGGGAGAAGCACCATGCCCTGCACCCCCACCCCCCACCCCATGAGCTTGCAATGATTTGGGCTTTCTACGCAATCCAGTAGAATTTTAGATCTAGCCTAGACAGCCTGTGGCATAAAGGCCTAGCAGACGACTGAAATACGTAGATCATTAACTTACTGATAAGTAACAGTTGTGTTCACGCACACATCATCATTTTAATGCGTCATCTCACCCCCTAAATGAGATTTTAAAGGGTAAATCTCACGCAGTTTCAGATTCTAGGGGGTGATTTGAGAGCTCTAGTGCGTAAAATGTACGTTTTCAGAAGCCCTGACATGGTAATGAAAAGTCAAGAAGAGCAGGGAGAGTCCCACTGCCTGGTATGCACAAATTGATAGCTAGGCTACCTGAACCTGAGTCATTCCTCCTCCTCCTTCCCCCCCCCCTCCCCACAATGCGCTTTCCAGGTCTCTGTGACTAGAAATAATACAAATAACCCACACTGTACAGTCGCCATTCTCAGACATAAATACCCATTCAGGCCCTACGAAAATGAGTCATTGTTTTTTGCTGTTGAATTTTTGTCAATACATAATGTAATACGACCCATGCATGCATCTTGTTTGAACACAATATGTATCTAAGGCACTGCCTGTGCACATATATCACCACCGCTATTGTTAATACTGTCATTTATTATTATTTATATGATCACTGTGATCTTTATTATTGGTATTACTGGTTTCAATGCTCAGGTTGTCCCATGCTAGCGTATGTGCATTTATGCTTGATTATACATTCTTGTTTTGATTGTTGCTCTGCTTATTTCCTTTTCTTGATATTTGATTTGATCAGTTCTTGTCTTTTTTGTCTTTTTTTTGTATGTGTGCGTTCTATCCTTTTCATATTTCATTATAAAATGTGTTGGGGAAAAAGAGCTAAATAAAAAATTTAAAAAAAAAAAAAAAAATAAAAAACAAATACAAATACAAATCATTTAGTGACAGTATCAGGTGGATCTCCCAAAGTCGGCGGGGTAATAAAAAACGGTCACACACGAAATGTTCTCATCCATAGCTGATGCACTTCAGTGACTTGTACCATAGTGTTCAAGTGCTTCTGCTCTTAGGATGACCCCTGGAGTCTTTTAGCCAGGGTATGACAACAACAGCATCTGGTGGAGAAGATAGCAGTGCTGTGGGCACTCTGGAGAGACAGTATGAGCAAGGTCAGGGTTGAGAGCGTAAGGGTCCGGGAAAGTGGGAATACACTTGGAGAGATGGCAGGATGAGAATACACTGGGAGAGATGGCAGGGTGAGAATACACTTGGAGAGATGGCAGGATGAGAATACACTGGGAGAGATGGCAGGATGAGAATACACTGGGAGAGATGGCAGGGTGAGAATACACTTGGAGAGATGGCAGGGTGGGAATACACTGAGAGAGCAGGATGGAATACACTGGGAGAGATGGCAGGGTGGGAATACACTTGGAGAGATGGCAGGGTGGGAATACACTTTGAGAGATGGCAGGGTGGGAATACACTGGGAGAGATGGCAGGGTGGGAATACACTGGGAGAGATGGCAGGGTGGGAATACACTGGGAGAGATGGCAGGGTGGGAATACACTGGGAGAGATGGCAGGGTGGGAATACACTGGGAGAGATGGCAGGGTGGGAATACACTTGGAGAGATGGCAGGGTGGGAATACACTGGGAGAGATGGCAGGGTGGGAATACACTGGGAGAGATGGCAGGGTGGGAATACACTGGGAGAGATGGCAGGGTGGGAATACACTGGGAGCGATGGCAGGGTGGGAATACACTTTGAGAGATAGCAGGGTGGGAATACACTGGGAGAGAATACACTGGGAGAGATGGCAGGGTGGGAATACACTGGGAGAGATGGCAGGGTGGGAATACACTGGGAGAGATGGCAGGGTGGGAATACACTTGGAGAGATGGCAGGGTGGGAATACACTTGGAGAGATGGCAGGGTGGGAATACACTTGGAAAGATGGCAGGGGCACTGACCGTGGAAGCAGAGGAGGAACTCCAGAGGCAGGCCCTGAGGGGACACCTGCACCACAGCCAGGGGGAAGCTGTGATGGTTGGCTGCACCATAGGCTGCAAAGGCCAGGGAAGAGTCCTGACGGTCCACAAAGTCTGTACACACACACACACTGTGATACTCAAAGAAACTGAACTTTGTAGTCTCAGAGCTTCTGCCTTCAGATTGTTTTCAAACTTCATGGGTCATATGACCCCTGCTAACAGAAAATGATGGGTCAATTTCCACAATAATGTGCCAATAATGTGTCACTGTAGTGCTACACTTAAATTTTGCTACAAACTTCATGGGTCAGATGACCGCTGGGTGCACAAAATGAGGGGTCAAATCACCGTCAATACCGGGTCAATGGCCCAGGCACGCCAACAGTCTGAAGCTCTGTAGTCTGGCAAATTCACACTGCAAGAGTGCTAAAAATATCGACACCAACTGCTGGCAATGCTCTTAATGTTGCCACAGGCTTGCATAAGATAACTGAAAGGGACTATCGCATGCATGCATACAGGTAGGTACGTTAGAATTTGGGTCAAACCGCTGCGATCTTTCCGTCTAAAAGTTTCACCCCGATTTTGCCGAAGTGCAAAACGGTCACTCACTTCGCCTCGCTCGCTCGCTTTGCATCATCGTTGCTGGCCGTCAGAAGCATGTTCACTCCACAGTAGAGGTCTGTCCCGTCATCCTAGACTGATTTTTGTTTACAAGTGAGAGTTTGTTCGCGAGAGTTGAGCGTGTCAATTTTTGGGTCGGATTTCTAAGGTGACCAACGCCGAATGGTCAGTCTGGATTTAATTAAAAGTGCTCTGGATGCAAATTCATTCATTTTGCTACACGCATGCCAAATTTGGTGCATGTAGGTTTACGCTGTGATACTCCTAGAAATCGCTGGATACGGAGGTGTCGGCGTCGAGGTCCGACACTCTCTCACTACTAAGTAGGCCTAGTGATTAGTGATAAAGTTCCAGTAAATTACGTTTACATCGTTTTCATGCTAACAGAAAATGATTTTGTAATAATTATAAACTGTTTTACTTTTATTCATTGTAAATTATTTTTGTTGCTTGGACAGACTTATCTGTTTGAGACTATCTGTTTGTCCACTGATAAAGACATGAGTGGGTGAAGATTGAGAAAAGGTTGTCTTGCATTTTGCTTGCTACATGGTCAGCTTTCATAAGACATAAGATTGGTTGAATGTCTAATGTAGGCTAATCTCGTGTTATCAACATTATGGGTTCATTTTCATTCCCAGTTTACTACTGCCACTGCAATAATTGTTCTTGTGTTCTCTGATTTTTGTTTTGTTTTGGAGTCTTTTAAAACTAATATAAAAATTTTTTTAGCCAGGGTACGTCATTAACTCGTGAGAATATGATCGTTTTGAATTCTGGCATTCATTTGATTCACTTTATGATAATAATAATAATAATAATAATAATAATAGTACATTTAATGATTTATATAGCACTTTACCTCAAGTGAGCCCAAAGCGCTTACTGTTAATTCAACTGCGTACTTGGTAGCTTGTAATAACTTTAATATCATTTAAAAAAACACACACAAAAACCAACAACAACTTTAATATCATTTATTTTAAAACTTTCAGTTATTGTTAACAGGCAGAATTTTTTTACATTGTTACACTTTTATTTTATTTCTTAAATATAAAATTGATTTGTGTCAGGTCATACTCATGTGTGTGCATGTATGCACGTGTGTGTGCGTGTGCGTGTGCGTGTGCGTGTGTGTGTGTTTGTATGTGTGTGAGTGTGTTTGCCACTTTACTGTAAAGAAAATTAATAAATGATTGTTTTAAAGAAGTTACATTAAATTTGTTTAGTTCCGTTTAGTTTTATGGTTTTTCTTTTCTAATGAGATTTATCCCCCCCCCCCCCCCCCCCCCCCCCCCCCCCCCCCCCCCCGCCATTCTTTTGACTATGCATATATATATATATATGCACAAGACAATCTACTCCCCATGAAAATAGCATGGATTCATTTGTAGCTTAAAGGAAAATGCGAATAAAAAGCACGTTACTCCAGCACAAGTGAGAGTCGGATGAGAACATGAGTATGAAAATTGAGATGTAAAGAACAAAGCATGCTATTGCTAACAACAAGCTTGATAACAACGGCAACAAACACAGTGTCTAACAAAGACAGCACTGCGTTAATATCTTAATATGCCTTGTGTGTTTCACTGCATTCTCAGGTGTGATGCTAATCAAAAGTCTTGGAGTGTACAAAATAGTATTTCAGTTAGAACTTATAAACCAGTGGGTCTTACTCTTAGTCTGTGAAAGATTCCTTGGTAGAGGTTTGTATTAGAAGTTTGCACTGTAAAATGTGTTATTTTAAATTAAATTCAATGTAAGTAAACTAAGTTCACTATGCACTGATGATGCTGATCGAGAACATGGGTCTTGGTCACAGACTCTTTAAACGGTGCTAGTGCTACTGTGAACTCTGAGTCAGAATGATAGAATGGTCCCTTGGTGGATTATTGCAATAAGTGCTTGCTCTGTCAAAATGTGCTTTTTGTGTCCTTCCTTTGATGCTGACAAAGAATATGTATCTAATGGACTAGTGTCTGTGGCAAACAGTATTTGAGTTTTGTGTTCAACAACTACTAGTACTTGAGTCAGTGTGATGCCCCTTGATGAAGGTTTGTTCAGGAGCTTTGCACTATCACAACATGCCTGATTGCATTCTTAAACTTGTGCAATAATGATTAAAAAAATATATATACATTGGTCACTGGGTTTACACTTACAATCTTCTTCTTGGTTCACTCAGACAGTTTCCTGTCACATGAGTGTAGATGCGCCATGATGCGCCTAACTAAGAAATAGTTAGGCCCAGCATGTCTGACTTCAGATGAAGAAATCTTTGTACGAATTTATAGAAAAAAGGCAGGAGAGTGGACCAGTAAGATAGAAAGATAGCAGATAACAGTAAGCAAAGGGAAAAGGCAGAGTCAAAGAGTGACAGATTAGAGAAAGTTACACGCACAGAACTTCCAGAAGGTGGGGGAACTAGTTGTACGAAAGGCCCCCCCCCCCCCCCGGTATCCCCACGGGGGGACTTACAGTCAATTGTTTTAAGTTGTATAACAACCAAGTCTAATAGTACTGGTAAGACTCATTGTCTTCTTTGTGGAGGTTTATACTGGTCAACATGCTTCATTGTACTCCTTAATTGATGCTGATCAAGAGTATACTATATGTGGGTTTTTGGGTCTGAAATCAACATTTTTTTAGTTATGGTAACTCGCTTTCATACAATCAGGCAGTCAGTCAGACAGACAAACAGACGCTTTATAACAAACGTGTTGAATACAAATAAAATGTATTATTAAAAGACATTCTCTATTGAATAAGCTTCATTTTGGTACCAAATTTATGTTAATTGGTCGAAAAATAAGCAAGTTATAGCTGGTTGAAGTTCAGATTCATCCAAAGCTTGATCAACTTTTTCTTATATAGCCCATGTAAAAAAGACTGTAATTTCAAGAAGCAATAACTTGCTTATTTGTTGACCAATTTAGACAAATTTGGTATTATTTTAAAGGTCGTTTCATGCTCTTTCCAATGGTATAGGTTCGATTAAAATTTGACAACATACACAAATTTTAGTATATTTTTCTAACCATCCTAATACAGGTAGGCAGACAGTTGGACAAATATACACAGGCAGTATAGATGTGCAACAGCTCTCATCACACTGCACCACACCAAATGAGTATGTACACATACAGAAGCATGCATGCACACAAGCACGCACACAAGCATGAACACACATGCATACGAGCGTGCACACGCACACACGTTTTTAGGATCAAATCTAAGTGTAATATCTTTACTTTACCCAGAAGCAGTTCAATATCAAACCTTCGTTGCATATTATTACATACACACAGGAATACAAGCACACAGAGAGAGAGAGAGAGAGAGAGAGAGAGAGAGAGAGAGGAGAGAGAGAGAGCGAGAGAGAGAGAGGGAGAGAGGGAGAGAGGAGGGAGGGAGGGAGGAGGGAGAGAGAGAGAGAGAGAGAGAGAGAGAGAGAGGGAGAGAGAGAGAGAGAGAGAGAGGGAGGGAGGGAGAGAGGGAGGGAGAGAGGGAGGAGAGAGAGAGAGAGAGAGAGAGAGAGAGAGAGAGAGAGAGAGAGAGAGAGAGAGAGAGAGAGAGAGAGGGAGGGAGAGAGGAGGGAGAGGAGGGAGGGAGGGAGAGAGAGAGAGAGAGAGAGAGAGAGAGAGAGAGAGAGAGAGAGGAGAGGGAGGGGAGAGAGGGAGAGGGAGGGAGGGAGGGAGGGAGGGAGGGAGAGAGAGAGAGAGAGAGAGAGAGAGAGAGAGAGAGACATAGACAAACAGATAGACAAAGAAACAGACAGAGGGACAGACAGAGATTAATTATCAGTATTTCCTCCGAAGACTGAGTGTGGCTGCCCACGTGGCAGGGTTATCAAAAACAGTGACACACATTATTTTATTATGTACAATGGTGTTCAAGTGCTTCGGCTGTTGGGATGATCCCTGGAGTCTTAAAGCCAGGGTACGACAACAAACAACAAACAATTATCAGTATTGAAAAGTCACAGCAAAAGTTTAAGTACCGTAGTAAACAATATCCCAATCCATTTACAGAAGGAAACTGACCGATCAAACTAGGGTGCTCCAGACTGATGCGGTAGAACCTTTCAGAGCCCACAATGGCAAAGCTCTCCGCCATACACACACAGCTGCAGGGCTGGTTGCACGGCATTTCCTGAAACGACATATGTATCCACATATAAACCACGCAGTCAACATGAATGGTGGAGTGTTAGCATCACGATCTGGCAGGAAATAGAACAATATAATGCATTAGAAAACTAATTTTGAGTTTTATAGTTCATGTTATTAAAACAAAAGTGGGTTTTTTTTATAGTCAGGCAATACAAAAGAATATTTACCCAGTTTTAATGCATTTAACCTCCTTTAGCACACTGCAGGCGCACTGTGTCGCTGAGCCGATAATCTCCCCTGTAACTGCAGGCGCACTGTGTCGCCCTGAGAGGGTACCCCCAAACCAATGCTTCACGGACCTTATTTTTGTTACTAATAATAGAAACTACCTCACCATAGCTTCAGAATGAGGCTCGGCTCCTTGCTTCTCTTCCAGCAAGCCGCCATTTGCTTTTTTAGTAGTTGTATGAATTTTTCAAAGTTTCAATCGGTCAGAAAGTAAATATGGCGGATTTTCCATGTTGGCGAAGCTTCCTACTGGAAATTAGTGTTGATATTTGTTTAAATCATGAATTCTTAGGCTTTGTTAGGTCAGATATCGACAGTGAAAGGGTGATAGAAGATCGTTATGCAGTAGAAGGGGGGGTAGCCGATGTCAGTGTGACTCGATGAAGACGATCCAATATCGATTCGAGCCGCGATTGTGATTCGGTTCCGATTTTGACTACTATGTTGAATTCAAAGAAAATGATGCCTTTCATAATATTCTTAATATTTCTGTGAGTTATTTCGTTAAAGGGATCTTAGACATGAGTTAGTTAGTCAGTGGGCGAACTTTGAAGCAGACGGCACTCATTCCGACCGTGCCGAAACAGTAAGTCAACACTTTCGATTTGTTGATTTCGTTTCTTCTTTTTTTTTTCAACAACAAAACATACACGGACAGCAAAATACATCATATCAAAACTTTCCTCAATCATCTCTTTATTATTATTCCAATAATCAAGTCTCAGACCTGTTTACCCTTATAATGAAAAACCCGGAATTTGCAACAAAAAACCCCGGAATTTGAGAACAAAAACCGGAATTCACATGATCTGTACACGACTCGCGATAAAGCGGTTTCTTCTTCTTCTCCTTTCCGCGAACATCGGCGTCGATTTTCAATATTGTGATGATTTCTTGGCTCAATTTCGCCAGAAAAGTTTTATTAGTAAATTCAGTCACTAATTCTTAGTAAATTTTAGTATAAAACAAGCTGGAAAAAGCAAAATACCTCGAAATGTCCACGATCGGACAGAGAAAAATCACTCAGCCGCGGATCGGCGGATGCCAAGTTGCAACTCGGCGCCATCGCGATCAATTTTCACTTCATTTTCCGTTGAAAACTTCAAAATTCTCACACCATCGTATTTTCCAGTGATAATATAATCTAAATTGACTCATTTCAAGCCCTAATTACAATCTCTACCATTAAAAAACTGCCTGGAAAGCTCTTCGAATCGACAGTAAAAGTCTGACCGCCATTTGCTCAGTCCCGAAATAGATCGACCAAAATAAAAACATTATTTCACCCCTTTAACCAATGAAAATGCAGTATTTAATGCATGTGACATCAAGCACAACCCCTTTTCTGATGACGTAGTGTGTTAGGTACACGTTTCGGTCAACCCTTGCGTCTTTTACTACGAACGGAAACAAATAATAGACGGTTTTTCGAAATCCGGAATTTTCAGCGTTCACCCAGAATTTACTATTTTACCCGGAATTTTAGCAAATTTCCGGAATAATTCCGGCTAAACCGGAATGGTGAACAGGTCTGAAGTCTGCACACAACACACAAAGAAAATTATAGCATTTTTAATCAAGTGGGTGTTAGCATTTTTCACCGCCTCAAAAAGAATGCAGTGGCAGAGAACGGAACGTCAGAAAAAATGCAGGGTGCTAAAGGTTAATGCAGCCCGGCCCCTTACAATTCAGACCAAAACACTTGACTAGTTTTTTTTTTTATATATCTGAAAACCTTTTGTCTGAATCTCTCTTGAATTTCTTTACCATTTCAAAGTCAAGAGACTCACCTTTCCCCTGCTTACCGTACTTAGACACATACAGCAAACCTAGGCTTAATACTCAAGCATGAAAAGCCCCCCCCCCCCCCCCCCCCCCCCCCCTGCTGTGACTGTGAAGACAGTACATTGCCAGGGGTTGTGCCTGAGGAACAACACCTTGTTGGACATGCCCACACAGGTATGAAGAGTCACATGCTGGTGAGTCAAGTCCAACTATGCCCTCCAGACTACATTGCCAGGAGTTGTGCCTGAGGAACAACACCTTGTTGGAAGAGTCACATGCTGGTAAGTCAAGTGCAGCTAGGACTTCCAGACTACATTGCCAGGAGTTGTGCCTGAGGAACAACACCTTGTTGGAAGAGTCACATGCTGGTGAGTCAAGTGCAGCTAGGACCTCCAGACTACATTGCCAGGAGTTGTGCCTGAGGAACACCTTGTTGGAAGAGTCACATGCTGGTGAGTCAAGTGCAGCTAGGACCTCCAGACTACATTGCCAGGAGTTGTGCCTGAGGAACAACACCTTGTTGGAAGTCACATGCTGGTGAGTCAAGTCCAACTATGCCCTCCAGACTACATTGCCAGGAGTTGTGCCTGAGGAACAACACCTTGTTGGAAGAGTCACATGCTGGTGAGTCAAGTCCAACTATGCCCTCCAGACTACATTGCCAGGAGTTGTGCCTGAGGAACAACACCTTGTTGGAAGAGTCACATGCTGGTGAGTCAAGTCCAACTATGCCCTCCAGACTACATTGCCAGGAGTTGTGCCTGAGGAACACCTTGTTGGAAGTCACATGCTGGTGAGTCAAGTCCAGCTAGGACCTCCAGATAGCAGAGGCAAATGCTATTGTGGAAAGCTGGGCATTTCTTTATTGTTGATGGCATGAGGAATTCAGGACAGTTAGCAAGGGTGATGGTCACTAACAGTCAATAAATCTCCACGACTGCAGCAGTGACCCAGTGCAAAAGACACCTATTTTGAGAGCTACAGTCATTCACGAAGCTGCAAAATCATTTTACATTACATTGTACATAGAGGCTCGCCTTTCTGAGGCCAGTCTACAAGTAGTGCCTTTTAAGAACAATTTTAAAGAAAAAAAATATATAAGATTTTCATTGTAGACGGAATAGGTTTAATCCCAGTGTAAAGAGGCTCACCTTTCTGAGGCAGTCTTGGGTTGTAATTTACGAGTAGTATCTTTTCAGAACAATTTAAAATAAAATAAAAGATTTTCATTGTAGACGGAATAGGTTTAACCCCTGTTGGAGTGTAAAGAGGCTCACCTTTCTGAGGCAGTCTTGGGTTGTAATTTACAAGTAGTACCTGTTTAGAACAATTTTTAAGAGAAAAAAAAAAAATTCTTTGCAGATGGAATAGGTTTAACCCCTGTTGGAGTGTAAAGAGGCTCACCTTTCTGAGGCAGTACATGGCCAGGCTGGGGTTGTATTTGAGGAGCAGCACTTTATCTGGCATGCCCACACACAGGTAGGAGGCGTCTGCCCACAGAGCCACGTCGAAGACAGTGCAGCGCTGGATGCCCTCCACGGCCTTGAAGGAGAAGGGAGCCGTCTCCCCGCCGATGGTCTGACTCATGCGGCACTGGATCAGCTTGCTCTCCACCATCACCATCCCACGCTCAGGACCTAAACACAGTAGAAAGACTAACATGGATGGATGCAGTCACTCAAACGTTTGCTTGATCTTCCTTGCCGAAACTTCATGAAATGAGCATGGTTTCATATTAATAAGCCTTCTTTTCAGGCAGTGTACTGCTTGAAGCTGAATCAAATTGCCTGAATTCAGGCTTCAGGCACACCCACATGTACCGACGGGATAATGTCCCAAAGAGTTGATGAAAGGTGAAGGGGGCACTGAAGTAATCATTAAGGTTTGGTATTGGAAGGTAGAAGGCAGTATCAGAAAACAGAATGCATTCCTTTTCTTTCACCACCTTTGCCTCCTCTAACCTAACTCTGGTGCCCATTTCCATACGGGTGGAATGAGATAAGTAAAGTCAAATCTGTTCCTTTTCTTTCTTTCTTAACGAGCCGTCCAGAAACAGGACCTCCAATCTTTAATTTGTAGGCCTGCTGACTCATTAATTTGATCAAGGTGTGAGGCACAGCTTTTTCCTGGGCTGTATCATGCATAAACATTGAACTACATTCGATTTACCATAAGTGTGACCTTATTTACAATTTAAAAAGTGTGACCTTCTTTAAAAATAAATAAATAAATAAAATTGTGCATTGTTCATTTAAAGTTCAATTGAGTCAAACTCCAACCCTCTTTCACACTCTACAAAATCAAATAGTCTGACATGGGCTTTAGTGCTTGGTCCAAAACTGAAAGCCTCCCGTTGTGATGCCATCACACACCTATTAATTAAACCCCAATGCATTCACCAGACAACAAAACAAAGAACACTTTAACCCCTTCACTGCCAGAGGAAAACGGGGAAATTATCGATTTTCTTATTATACAATTTAAAAGAGATCTGTTAGACTAATCTGAGAAAATGGCCTGGAGATATATCTCACGGCAGTGGAGTTCCGTCCAGCTCTTCACATTTGGTTGCATGCACTCTTTCCCTCTTGCACTCAGCTGCTTCTTAACCAGTGAACCACCACTGCAGCGAAAGTAACTTTTCCTTCCTTCCCTTTTCCTCTAGTTCCATGGTTTTTCTGATGGTGTGATTCTTGGTTGTGTTTGCGGCAAATTCAAATCCTGATTTAGTGTTTAAAATACTATCGACGGTACAGAGATTGAATAGGCGCATAGCTACGTGTGTTTTGTTATAATTGACCAAAGGAGACGTGGATGCAATCATCGTAAGTGGAGATTAATCGTTTTTAGTGTGAACTTTTCAGTATCCGAGTAGCGTCTTTTAGCTGATCACGTGCACAGTGCGTGTTAGCCTAGCTTTCCGGCGACCTTCTGGATTTGGTGATGACCTTTTTGCAAAGCACATCGAGTGTGTTTATAAAATCAGATTTTGCAGTTTATTATTCAAAGAATAAATAGTCTTCATCAAACTACAATATTTGTCATTCGCTCTTGAGATTTGAATGACATAAATCTTATTTTTCAAAATTTCTTTTCATTACCAATTCAATCAGAAGTGAACAATTGGAAATATCAGTTTACTGCTTATTCTATTATCTAACTTCACGTAATTATAACAACCTAAGCAAATACCAGGCCTTGTCTTTTGATTTAGTAGCAGCTATACACATATTTTAGAGCAAAATATTAGTGATGTTTTGTCATACCAAATTAAATTGTATACAATCGATTAGCGTTTGAGAGAGAGAGAGAGAGAGAGAGAGAGAGAGAGAGAGAGAGAGAGAGAGAATGAAGTCTGGAGTGATTTGTTTTGCATACATTTTTATTTGTGTTGTAAAATTGATAGTACAACTACAAGCCTTCTTCTGAAAAAAGGCATTGATTTACCCCAAAAGCTATTCCAAATATGAACAGTTCTGTTCTTTTACACACACACACACACACGTGCGCGCGCACGCACACACACACACTCACACATACAGAGAAAGAGAGGGGATCATTAAATTTATTCATAGAAATACTGTTGCCTCGTGAAAAGAGGTACAATATTAGTATTTTGCAAAGTGTAAGGCTTTGTTTCAATAAAAATGACTGAGAGTGGGGGGGGGGGGGGGGGGGGGGGGGGGGGGGGGGGGGGGGGGGGGGGGGGGGGTAGATTCCCCTTTAGATCAGATCCATTTCTTTTCTTCACAAAGCTAATGTAAATCAAGTTCATGTTAGATGGAAGAGGGAAAAATAAAATATAGGAAAATATAATCTTAAGTAACTGTAGGCCAAATTTATCAGTGTTAGATTGAGTGAGTAGAAAGGTGTTGTGTGGAAGAAAATGTGTGCTGAACTGAGGACACAACTGAACAAAATGGATTATCCTGGGATTTCCCGGCATCACAACGTAAGTTAAAAAAAACCCATACCCATTGTCTCTGTGTGTGTGACTCTGTCTCCTTGTGTGTGTGTGTGTGTGTGTGTGTGTGTGTGTGTGTGTGTGTGTATGTGTGTGTGTGCGTGTGTGTATGCGTGTGTGTATGTGCGCATGTGCCTGCGTGTGTGCGTGTCCAATGTGTCTGTGGCCTGTTTGCGTCTGTGTGTATTTGTGCTCGTACTTGTGTGCATGTGCATGTATGCGTGCATCTGTGTGTCTGTGTATGTCCTTATGACTGTCTGTATGCACATTTGTCTTTCTCCCCCCCCCCCCCCCCCCCCCCCCCCCCCCCCCCCCCCCCCCCCCCCCCCCCCCCCCCCCTCGGTCTTTTTGTTGTACATGGCCCCTTGTCTCTCTCTCCCTCTCTCTCTCTCTCTGTGACAACACGAAACCATCTGTGTACCTGCGTGCGTGCATGTTTTGTACGTGTATGTGTGAGTGTATGGGTGTGCGTGGATGATATGTATCTATATGATTTGTCAATATGTCTCTCTCTCTCTCTCTGTGACAACACGGAACCATCTGTGTACCTGCGTGCGTGCATGTTTTGTACGTGCATGTGTATGTGTGAGTGTATGGGTGTGCGTGGATGATATGTATCTATATTTGTCAATATGTCTCTCTCTCTCTCTCTCTCTCTGTGACAACACGGAACCATCTGTGTACCTGCGTGCATGCATGTTTTGTACGTGCATGTGTATGTGTGAGTGTATGGGTGTGCGTGGATGATATGTATCTATATGATTTGTCAATATGTCTCTCTCTCCTCTCTCTCTCTCTCTCTGTGACAACACGGAACCATCTGTGTACCTGCGTGCGTGCATGTTTTGTACGTGCATGTGTATGTGTGAGTGTATGGGTGTGCGTGGATGATATGTATCTATATGATTTGTCAATATGTCTCTCTCTCTCTCTCTCTCTCTGTGACAACACGGAACCATCTGTGTACCTGCGTGCGTGCATGTTTTGTATGTGCATGTGTATGTGTGAGTGTATGGGTGTGCGTAGATGATATGTATCTATATGATTTGTCAATATCTCTCTCTCTCTCTCTCTGTGACAACACGGAACCATCTGTGTACCTGCGTGCATGCATGTTTTGTACGTGCATGTGTATGTGCGAGTGTATGGGTGTGCGTGGATGATATGTATCTATATGATTTGTCAATATGTCTCTCTCTCTCTCTCTCTCTCTGTGACAACACGGAACCATCTGTGTACCTGCGTGCATGCATGTTTTGTACGTGCATGTGTATGTGTGAGTGTATGGGTGTGCGTGGATGATATGTATCTATATTTGTCAATATGTCTCTCTCTCTCTCTCTCTCTCTCTTTCTCGTCGTTCCTTTCCAAGTGAGAGCAAGGCGGGATTTTAATTCTAAGGTACTTGATATTTATGTACGTTAATGGTTGTGTGTGAGTGTCCTTGTCGTTCATGTTCTTTCAACATAATAAATTTAAATAGGGTTTTTTCTCTTGCGAGCTTACAAATGTAAACATGATAAAGTACGGTTTGTTTTCGTAAGCTTCTCTTCTTTGAGCATTATTCATGCTGAAAGAGTCATCTTTACATTATAAGCTTCTCTTGTTAGAATCATTATTCAGACTGAAAGAGTTATCTTTACATTGTCATTTGTGCTAATTAAAAAGCGCTATAAAGTATAAGGTAACGGAATAGTGGAGGTGGGATGGACTAGATTGGGAGAAATGTGTGCGAGTGGGGCTGTGGGGCAAATTTGTATCCAGTCAGTGTGCACACAGTTCGGCTTTCGTTCATTTTTTTTTCCCGACCGCGTTTGTGCAATGCTGCTGTCCAGACTAAATGGAATAGAGAGAACTGCCGTGATCTATCTTTCCTGAATTGTCTAAACCAAAAGCCATCATTTTTGGCTATGACATCAAAAGTTATGACATCATCAATGACATCACACAT
Source organism: Phymorhynchus buccinoides (assembly GCA_017654935.2). Classification (NCBI taxonomy): domain Eukaryota; kingdom Metazoa; phylum Mollusca; class Gastropoda; order Neogastropoda; family Raphitomidae; genus Phymorhynchus; species Phymorhynchus buccinoides. The sequence goes on along the minus strand of CM065700.1, from coordinate 22,861,486 downwards.
CCTGTAGTAGACACGGGACCGGGCAGGGAAGGGGTTAAAAGAACAATGACTCTAAAGGAAAATGCAAAGAACAGTAACTGTGGAGATGGCGTTAGATCTACTACCCTGATTGTTACCTGTGAGCAGCAGGACCATGCTGATGCCCCTGGCCTCTGGTGCACACTGCCAAAGAACAGTAACTGTGGAGATGGCGCTAGATCTACTACCCTGATTGTTACCTGTGAGCAGCAGGACCATGCTGATGCCCCTGGCCTCTGGTGCACACTGCCAAAGAACACTAACTGTGGAGATGGCGCTAGATCTACTACCCTGATTGTTACCTGTGAGCAGCAGGACCATGCTGATGCCCCTGGCCTCTGGTGCACACTGCCAAAGAACACTAACTGTGGAGATGGCGCTAGATCTACTACCCTGATTGTTACCTGTGAGCAGCAGGACCATGCTGATGCCCCTGGCCTCTGGTGCACACTGCCAAAGAACACTAACTGTGGAGATGGCGCTAGATCTACTACCCTGATTGTTACCTGTGAGCAGCAGGACCATGCTGATGCCCCTGGCCTCTGGTGCACACTGCCAAAGAACACTAACTGTGGAGATGGTGCTAGATCTACTACCCTGATTGTTACCTGTGAGCAGCAGGACCATGCTGATGCCCCTGGCCTCTGGTGCACACTGCCAAAGAACACTAACTGTGGAGATGGCGCTAGATCTACTACCCTGATTGTTACCTGTGAGCAGCAGGACCATGCTGATGCCCCTGGCCTCTGGTGCACACTGCCAAAGAACACTAACTGTGGAGATGGCGCTAGATCTACTACCCTGATTGTTACCTGTGAGCAGCAGGACCATGCTGATGCCCCTGGCCTCTGGTGCACACTGCCAAAGAACACTAACTGTGGAGATGGCGCTAGATCTACTACCCTGATTGTTACCTGTGAGCAGCAGGACCATGCTGATGCCCCTGGCCTCTGGTGCACACTGCCAAAGAACACTAACTGTGGAGATGGCGCTAGATCTACTACCCTGATTGTTACCTGTGAGCAGCAGGACCATGCTGATGCCCCTGGCCTCTGGTGCACACTGCCAAAGAACACTAACTGTGGAGATGGCGCTAGATCTACTACCCTGATTGTTACCTGTGAGCAGCAGGACCATGCTGATGCCCCTGGCCTCTGGTGCACACTGCCAAAGAACACTAACTGTGGAGATGGCGCTAGATCTACTACCCTGATTGTTACCTGTGAGCAGCAGGACCATGCTGATGCCCCTGGCCTCTGGTGCACACTGCCAAAGAACAGTAACTGTGGAGATGGTGCTAGATCTACTACCCTGATTGTTACCTGTGAGCAGCAGGACCATGCTGATGCCCCTGGCCTCTGCCATCTGGTGCACACTGCCAAAGCCAGACAGCTGCACCAGGTGCTGTCGACCAGACGTCGTCTGAGGGTTCAGCGCAAACAGCCCCTCGTCCGTACCCAGCAGCACCAGCTGTCGTAGTCAGCGCCATCACAATACAGTTATGTCATATTGATAATATGTGATGGTGCAAGAGAAAATCCTACATACACCACTCAGCATATTCCTGACCAAAAGCAAAGTATAATTATAAAGTCAACAATATTCAAATTTAAATTTTTTCTAACAATATCCACACTATAAAAGAAAAAATTGAATATTCAAATAATCAATGCATTCTACCACTATCCAAACCACAAAACAAAAATTTGAAGAATTTCATTGTTTTATTTCATAATTTTTTAAGCCAATTCAATAGAAACCCTTCTTTATTTTCAACCTTTCCAATTCACAGAATTTCAGGGAATTCACTTATAAAAAGACTTTGTCCTACTGACCTGAGGAGACAGAGACAGAGCGCAGTAAGAAAAAAGAAAGACTTTGTCCTACTGACCTGAGGAGACAGAGACAGAGCGCAGTAAGAAAAAAGAAAGACTTTGTCCTACTGACCTGAGGAGACAGAGACAGAGCACAGTGAGAAAAAAGAAAGACTTTGTCCTACTGACCTGAGGAGACAGAGACAGAGCGCAGTTGAATTCTTTTCTGTCTGAATCCTTCAGTGACGCCACCGTGGTCATCTGGGGCTCCTGTCACACCAACAATGATATACATTTAGCATGAAACCATCAACGAATAACAACATGGCAAGAAAGTCCTAGTCGCTTTATCCAAATATTTTTTGTAAAGTTTCTACAGTAAATCCTTGGATTTTACTCTCGAAAAGATGTAACCATCAAAACACAACAATGACAAAGCAATCTTCTTCTTCCCGTTGATCGGCCTCCTTCATCAAGTTGAAGATTCTGCCGATGTTGGAGAAAGAAAAAAAAAAAAGCAATGACACTTGTCACAAATAATTTGAGCTCAATTGGATTTTTAAGACTGTGAGAGGGATGTGGAGTAAAGGTTTCCAATTTACATTAGTGTATGTTGTAGTTAACCTAACAGAAATGTGATCCCATGAAGCAACAAAAATTAGTCTAGCCTGGTGTCCTCAGTTCTCATTCTAATATTTGTTACAAACTGTGATAAACCGACATTAAGTCCATAAATTTATCTCATCTTTTCCATCCATCCCTTCAGCGTAATTAAAAACAATTTCAGCATTACATTTTTACAACAAGCAACAGTTTGAAATATTGAGACAGATTAAGTGCACTTCTCAGGTAATTAAAATATAAAATGTGGTCATTACTGAAGCTGCGCATCGTAAATTCTGTAGAAAAATACATTCGAACATCAAAACAGAAAAAGCAAACAAACAGCAAAACAAGAAATCCAGAAAAGAAAATCAATCAAAAGACTAAAAACAAAATTTCAAAACCAATGAAAACAATCAGAAATGTAATGAAACAAAATATATTTAAACAATTATAAACAATGTAAATTTTAAAAAAATATAACTTACATTGAACATCCTTATCAGTGTCTATAGGAAAAACATATCAAAATTCAATTTAAATTAAATTGTTTAATACCTATTTGACCATAAGAGCCAAATAAGTTGAAGTCAACAACAGCTAAAAATCTGTAAATTTTAACAGTATAAGCTTCAATATTTTCAACAATTTGAAACCCTTAAACCAACATAAGAAAAGTGGTCCTTTTACACCATATCTGCTAAACATGCAGACCATATCTGCTAAACATGTAGCATAAGCTGACCTGAAATGCAATAAAATATTAAACTTCAAGATTGTTAATGATTCTTTCCCCCATGGGGGATACCGTGGGATCTTTCGTACAACTTCCTTCTGGAAGTTCTGTGCTTGTAACTTCCTTTAACCCTCTTGTGCCTGACACTCTGTGCTCTCTATCACCTCTGAAATCCTAGCCCAAGGGATGTCACTCCGTACAAAAGGGGGGGTAGCGTCAGAAAAATAATAAAATAAAATATACCCTAGCAGATTTTGTGTTTTTTTGTTTTGAATGTGTTGTCTGTCTGATTTGCAAAATGAATTTCAAGATGCTATGGGGATGCATGGCTCCACAAAAAAAAATCAAAATGCCAAAGTGTATTCGCAAACTGCATTCACTAGTCATTCACTGCCTACTTTTACAGACTGGTGAAGCCTAAGACGACTGAAATGGAAATGTAGATCAAAATCATTCACTTACCCTTTCACTTCACGATCTTATAATTCCTATCTTTCACAAAAAAAGGAATTTTCATCGCTGTCATCACTCAGTGGATGCAATAACGACTCATCATCCATGATGTAAAAGTCGGGAAAATGCTGATGTCAGTAACACGACTTCAAAAATTCGCATCGATCGAACAAACATAAGCTTGCTGCCGAAATAGGTCAGAATACACTCCTTACTCATCACTTCGCGATCTCATAAGTCCCATCTTTCACAAAAATACGACTATTCATTGCTTTCCTCAGTCAATGGACGCCATAACTGTTCGTCATCCATATTGGAAAAATCGCGAAAATGCCGAAGTCGGTCACTAATTTTCAAAAATTCATATCTTTCAAACCAATCAGCATAGAAGCCATTGCAAGCAACAGGACGGAAGTGTAATCTATAGTGAAAGCGAGGCTGAAGCGCTCACGTGACTGCCATGTGATAGAAACAAAATGGAAGCGCCCAAACCGGCCACGTGGAATCTGTACGTTCCCGAACGTTCTCGGCATTTCCGATTTCGATTTTTTTCTGAACGTTCGCGAACGTTCACCGCACAAGAAAGTTAATCTGTCACTCTCTTTGACTCTGCCTTTTCCCTTTGCTTACTGTCTACTACCTTCCTGCCTTACTGGTCCATTCTCCTGCCTTTATTCTAGAAACTCTTACAAAGATTTTCTTCAGCCGATGTCGGACATGCTGGACCTAGCTATTTCTTAGTTAGTTGCATAACGTCAGCCTGACGCTATGACGGAAACTGTCTGAGCGATCAACGAAGAAGAAGAAGAAAAAGAAGTTAATGATTCTAAATTTTCCAGTTGTTTTTTAAGTCTTAAAATCTGGCTTGGCATAATATCACATTCTAACTAACAATATCGCGAAAATCTTTTTTAACCCTTTCACCGCCAGCCATATTTCAGGCAAGAATTCCCATTAAATGTACCTGGGTAGAGAACAAAATCCATCTGCAGTATTGGGGATTCTTCTGTGGCACATATACAATAAGGTCTATCCTTACTTCCTGAAACTAAGATAATAGGGTTTTTGAATATTAGACCCCAATTTGATGCCTTTTAGTGACATGGGTGTTAAATCACTGTGGTGCAAAAATGCGACTTTGGCGGTGAAAGGGTTAAAATTGATTTAGCCAACACCACTCATTTTTCCTTTTCCTTCCAAGGAAGCAAAATATTGAAGATAGCAGCAATCTCAAACCACCAAAATAAATTACCAACTGAACATTTTATTCCACACTAAATAGAATCTGAAGATTACCTGCTAACAGCATGATCTCGTATTCAAATCTATGATGAAAGGAAGAAAAAGAACCATGTCAAATGGATGATAACGTCTCACGTTTTTGCGCATCCTGTCCCTGCGCTGCACACTCCTGACAGCGGCCTCCAGGGCGGCCACCCAGCGCTGCTTCTCGCTGAAATTGGTGGTCATCAGGTACAGGTACCTGTTACAACAATGCGTCAACACATAAAGCAGTAAGCTCAAATTATCACAAATAAATATCAAGGTCAAAAACCACGTCTGTTTTCAACCCACACTGAGAAAGATATTTCAAAATATATAAAAGCACACACACACAAATGCATAAACCCTATTTAAAACTGGGGGGGGGGGGGGGGGGAGAAGCCAGTCTAAATTTAATATTAAGGGCATAACAATAGAGCATGCGTGTGTGCATGGTCATCTCCCAGGCCATGAACAGGTCAGCATGTCATAATACAGTCTCAGGATGCTGACTAAACCTCTGTCAATAAGGTGTGAGTCTGTATTCCTGTGGGTTGCACCTGCCTGCGTGGTCATCTCCCAGGCCATGAAAAGGTCAGCATGTCATAATACAGTCTCAGGATGCTGACTAAACCTCTGTCAATAAGGTGTGAGTCTGTATTCCTGTGGGTTGCACCTGCCTGCATGGTCATCTCCCAGGCCATGAAAAGGTCAGCATGTCATAATACAGTCTCAGGATGCTGACTAAACCTCTGTCAATAAGGTGTGAGTCTGTATTCCTGTGGGTTGCACCTGCCTGCATGGTCATCTCCCAGGCCATGAAAAGGTCAGCATGTCATAATACAGTCTCAGGATGCTGACTAAACCTCTGTCAATAAGGTGTGAGTCTGTATTCCTGTGGGTTGCACATGCCTGCGTGGTCATCTCCCAGGCCATGAAAAGGTCAGCATGTCATAATACAGTCTCAGGATGCTGACTAAACCTCTGTCAATAAGGTGTGAGTCTGTATTCCTGTGGGTTGCACATGCCTGCGTGGTCACCTTCCCGGCCAATGGAAGGATAGTGACATTTCATCATGGGGGAATGACTACAGAAATAAAGAAAAAGCTGTGAAAGTAAGTAAACATGCATGCAAGTGTGCATATGTGTGTGTGCATGTTCACCTTCCTAACCAACAAATATTGAGGTGTCCTAAACTTAGTCGCACATTGCAATTCAGGTAACCTGTTTGGTGCGTGCATGCATGCATATCTGTGTGGGCATGCTCACCTTCCTGATCAAGTGTTGAGGGGGTCCTGAATGCAGTCTCAAAATTTTTCCTGATAACCTCTGTGCGTGTGTGTGTGTATGTGTGTGTGTGTGTGTGCGTCTGTGTGTGTGCATGTGTGTGTGTGTGTGTGGTGCGAGCTTGTGTACCCATACATGTATCTTGTGTGCTCATGCGCATGCACTTGCATGCCTGCAAACCTGCTCACCTTCCTGGCCAGCAAGTGGTCAAGGGGTCCTGATCCAGCCTCAGCACGTAGTACAGATCCAGCGAAGCCGTCCCCGTCAGCTCAGCGGCGGTGACTGCCGAGTGCACGCTGACCTCGGCATCAGGGGGTGAAAGGTCAAAGGTGTCCACGGGGTTGGCATCGGTGTCCTCTCTGTACAGCAGTAGGTAGGAGCCATCCAACTCCACCCAGCGCTTCTCCCATCCTGACTTCCCTGTCCTGGGTAGATAGACATAGAATGAACCATCAGGCATGATCATACACATATGTACAAGCTATACACAGCAAAACGTTAATAAGGCATTCTGGGAATCTCTGCCAAGGCTCATAAGACTGTATGGCGAAAGCATGGCTGTGTCTAGAGAGATACTGGCCTAACCTGTCCTTGGATTGGAGCTGTTGGATGCGTGCTGTGTTTTTGAGTGGTGGTGTTTTTGTCGGTAGGCTCTGAAGTCATCAAAAACAGGCTGGTACACCCATGGGACACTTTCACAGGGACTTCTTTGTGTCGTATCTAAATGCCATCAATGGTCACCGAGTCGAGAGCAGACATGTACTCGTGCATGCTTAACCCTCTTGTGCCTGACACTCTGTGCTCTCTATCACCTCTGAAATCCTAGTCCAAGGGACATCACTCCGTACAAAAGGGGGGGTAGCGTCAGAAAAATAATAAAATAAAATATACCCAAGCAGATTTTGTGTGTTCTTTTGTTTTGAATGTGTTGCCGAGATGTCTGTCTGATTTGCAAAATGAATTTCAAGATGTTATGGGGATGCATGGCTCCACAAAAAAAATCAAAATGCCAAAGTGTATTCGCAAACTGCATTCACTAGTCATTCACTGCCTACTTTTGCAGACTGGTGAAGCCTAAGACGACTGAAATGGAAATGTAGATCAAAATCATTCACTTACCCTTTCACTTCACGATCTTATAATTCCTATCTTTCACCAAAAAAAAGAAATTTTCATCGCTGTCATCACTCAGTGGATGCAATAACGATTCATCATCCATGATGTAAAAGTCGGGAATATGCCGATGTCAGTAACACGACTTCAAAAATATCTTTCAAACCAATCGGCCTAGAAGCCATTGCAAGCAACAGGATGGAAGTGTAATCTATAGCGAAAGCGAGGCCGAAGCGCTCACGTGACTGCCATGTGATAGAAACAAAATGGAAGCGCCCAAACCGGCCACGTGGAATCCGTACGTTCGTGTTCCGATTCGATTTTTTTCTGAACGTTCCCGAACGTTCACCGCATAAGAGAGTTAATGGAATGTCCCATTTGTGCCTGCATGCTTTGTAAAACACAGGCTTCCAGGGTTGGTGTAGGGTTGCACTTGTGACTTGTGTTGGTAGGCAGGTGAGGCCAGTGCGTCTCTAGGTACACACACAAACATGGGCACACGCAACACACACACAACTCCAATCTATGCGAGTCACTGACCTGGGCACCTTCATCCATCCCTGCATCTTGATGCTGAGGGGCTCCAGGGTGGCGTCCAGCTCAGCCTCCTCAATGCGGGACATCATGTCGGCAAAGTGGCGCACATACTCCGTGGGCAGACCGCACGTGGCCGGCACCGACGAGGCACATTTGGGGTGCACCACCATGCCGCACTCTGCACGCACGCACACACACACACACAGACATACAGACATAGAACAAAACAATAGGTTCATAACACATAGACTTTTTGATAACAGTACTTTTCAAGTAAGAGCAGACAATATTGTGAGTGATAAAATTTAAAAGGACTTTACTTGTCAACTAAGAGAGTATGTGCTCCCAAGGATTGTAACGATTAAAACGTTAAGCTGTATTTCCACAGTTTGGGGCACATGTGTTCAGATCCTTAGCAAAGTCCTATACCTGCTCTTTCCCTGCCCCCCCTCTGTCTCTCTCCCTTTCACCTTGGTACTTGGAGTCCCGTTTTACAAAGTGCACACTGCCCAAACACACATTTGCTGGTACATGCCTTGAAATCCTTAGCAAACTGCATCCCTTAGGCCTGCTCCTTCCCGCCCCTCCCCCTCTCTTTTAGTACCCCCCCCCCTCCCTCTCCTTCTCTCACCCTGGCACTTGGAGGCCTGCTTGACAAAGTGCACGCTGCCCAGACACAAGCCGCACTTGGTGGCGCGCGTGTTGAGCCCCGTCACAAAGCGGTGCGGGATGTTGTGGTGCATGCGCTGCAGCGTCGGCTGCTGCGCCGGGACCTGGTAGTACCCCTTCACCCTCCCCTCACCAGTACCGCCCCTCCTCCGGGAAAAGTGGCAGTTGCTGGTTTGCTGGGCCGGTTGCTGCTGGGCGGAAGGGGAGCGGACTAGGGTGGCCACGGCGCTGTGTTGTTTGTGCGGGGTAAGGGCCGTCTTTTTCTTCTTCCCGCCATTGTCCACTTTCTCCTTCAGGGGTCCTTTCAACTTCAGCACTGGAGGGGTGTGGGACATAGAATGAATACAGTGTGTCTTGAAATGACAAACAACACTTTCTCCTTCAGGGGTCCTTTCAACTTCAGCACTGGAGGGGTGTGGGACATAGAATGAATACAGTGTGTATTGAAATGACAAACAACACTTTCTCCTTCAGGGGTCCTTTCAACTTCAGCACTGGAGGGGTGTGGGACATAGAATGAATACAGTGTGTATTGAAATGACAAACAACACTTTCTCCTTCAGGGGTCCTTTCAGCTTCAGCACTGGAGGGGTGTGGGACATAGAATGAATACAGTGTATTGAAATGACAAACAACACTTTCTCCTTCAGGGGTCCTTTCAACTTCAGCACTGGAGGGGTGTGGGACATAGAATGAATACAGTGTCTTGAAATGACAAACAACACTTTCTCCTTCAGGGGTCCTTTCAACTTCAGCACTGGAGGGGTGTGGGACATAGAATGAATACAGTGTATTGAAATGACTTCTCCTTCAGGGGTCCTTTCAGCTTCAGCACTGGAGGGGTGTGGGACATAGAATGAATACAGTGTGTTGAAATAACAAACAACACTTTCTCCTTCAGGGGTCCTTTCAACTTCAGCACTGGAGGGGTGTGGGACATAGAATGAATACAGTGTGTTGAAATGACAAACAACACTTTCTCCTTCAGGGGTCCTTTCAGCTTCAGCACTGAAGGGGTGTGGGACATAGAATGAATACATAGTGTCTTGAAATGACAAATAGAACAGTGTTGGTTTAGAAACATATACACAACATACAGTCCTATTTCTTTGTTCACTGAACAACCACTGCATCTAGTCAGTGATGCACTGAGGATGGAACAGTGATACAATAGGACAAACTGTCCTGAAACAAGAATATCAAACAAAAGGTCCTGGCTCTTGTAGGAAATCAGTAATAAGGTCGAAAATACATTTAGTCCTAAGGTAGAATATACATTTCGTCCTAAGATCGAAAGTGCTCAGTTCGTCCTAAGGTCGAATCTACATTTCGTCCAAAGGTAGAATACATGTATACATTTCGTCCTAATATCGAAAGTGCTCAGTTCGTCCTAAGGTCGAATCTACATTTCGGCCTAAGGTCGAACGTACATTTCGTCATAAGGTCTAAAACATGTACATTTCGGCCTAAGGTCGAAATTTTGCCATCAGTCAGTCTTTTTCATTAAAAAAACGCGACTTTTATTTTATGTCTAAACAATACATTCTCATGGGGTTTTTTATACTATTTTTAAAACAAAGAGAACAAACTGTGCTAAGATAGTAACCGTGATCACAGTGATCATAAATTATAATGATTCAATTTCAAATATATTCAAATTCACGATGTTAGGACGAAATGTACATTCGACCTATTTCCTGTTACCCTTATTGGTGAGTACGAGTCAGTGAATGTTTGTTGTCAGAAAAAAAGTTTGAGATATTTCTTTCGATCAGTTGCTCATTTGTATCTGAAATTCACCATTCAAGAGTCAGAGTCAAAATGTTTCGAATTTTGGAAGGTCAGGGAAAAGGATCTACTGTTTATGAACATCAACATTTTGAATATCGCAAAGAGAAAGGAATGGCCGCAATGTATTTGAAATGTACGACAAGAACATGTCCAGGAAGAGCCATCATTGATGGAGAAGCTAAGTCTGATCACAACCACGTCGCACATTATCCGTCACGATTCAAGCTAAATGCTGCCAAAACCATCATGAAGAGAGCAGCCGAGCAGAGCGCTTGTACTCTAAAAGAAATTTACGATGACACATGCAGAGAGATGAACATCGGAGGCGAGATCTCATACTACAACGTGGAAAGCACCCTCAGGAAAAGGCGCCGAAAGATGTTTCCAGGAATCCCCCAAATGACGAGAGAGGCTGCTGATCGTCTCACCGACGCTGGCCCAGAACTGAGCAAATACACAGCCAACTTCATGTAAGTAAACTCTATCTTTGATCAAACTGAAATCGAAACTGAAATCATAATTTTTTGTGTGATTTATTTTTTGGGTAAATTTAGTGTATTTAATAGTATTTATTGTTATTATTATTATCATCACCATCATCACCATCATTAATACTGTTATTATTGTCATTGTTGTGTGGTGTCTGTATGTCAGTGTGTCCGCATGTCCGACGGAGCTACAGCGATCACGCCACATTTATTATTATTGTCAAGTTCATTATCATTATCGTTAGACTTTCAATTATCGTTATTAAGTTAAGAACATGAGAACAACGACGACGATGAAGACAATGCTGAGCCCAATGGACCCCCACCTTGTCCTGTTTGTCTCCAGAATCCAAGGAACGCTGTCATGAACCCATGCGGCCACTCTGCGTGTTATGACTGTGCAGACACAATACACAAAATGCAGGACCCTGGCAACAAGTGCCATGAATGTCGCTCACCCATCTTGTCTGTCATCAGGGTGTTCGGAATGGGTTAGAGGGGTTAGTGAAGGCTCCTGCGGATCAGGCAATCATGTGGCAATCATCGGATCATCGCCAATCATCTGACGGTTTTGGCAGAAAATGCACTTTTTTTAGGGTTTTAAATAAGTAAGCCGAAAAAGACTATTCTTTTAACTTTATATTTCAATATTAGTATGTTCATATCGGATTTAATAATAAACTTAATTGTCCACTTAATTGTGTGTCTGAATTGTCAGCTTCGGTCTCTCTCTCTCTCCCTCCATCTCTCTCTCTCTCTCACACTCTCTCTTTCTCTCTTTGTGTTTGTGTGTGTGTTTATACAAAAAAATTGTTACGCCCAGAGCTGAGCACTTTCGACCTTAGGACGAAATGTTGCAGTCGACCTTAGGCCGAAATGTATGTTCGACCTTAGGACGATCTGAGCACTTTCGACTTTAGGACAAAATGTTGCAGTCGACCTTAGGGCGAAATGTACATTCTGACATTTTTTTTCCGATCTGTGTATCATTCGACCTTAGGACGAAATGTATATTCGACCTTATTCCTGTGACCCCTCTTGTAGAAATCAACAGGACAAAGTCTACCAGTGTAAGATTCTAATATGACATTTGTCTTGAGAGAGGGGAACATAATGTGACATTTTCAGTTTTAATAGGACTCTGTCCTATGACCCGGGCCTCAGGACATCACCGATTTAGACACACCAAGGTTTAATCTTGCTCCCAAATTGACAAACATCACACAGGTCAAAAACTGACTGACGTTCTTACAAGAAGTTGGCAAGCTTTTTCTCAGACAGAGCACCAACATTCATACAATAGAAATCTAGTAGGTCAAAATCGAAAAGACTGATAGCCGATACGTTGAGACAATAAAGAAACTTTTGCCATAAACAGGTTAAATTGGATTAAAAACAATTGTTTTCTTTGTCGATCACTAGATGGCGACAGCGATGGCCTTGACAAAGGAAGCAGTCGTCTGAAGGTCCGCCAAGCTGCCGTAGAGTTTTTCCCTCAGTGATGCTGGGCTTGGCCACGCTGCTTGTCTGGGGGCATGGTGGAGCTGGCAATGTTGCAATACATGCTCTACAGTCAAACTGATTGTGAATTGCCGTATTCGTGTTTGTGGTTTAGCTGGTTTGCACAGTACTCACGCTCGTTGGCCTGGGCAAAGTTGTCCTCCCGCAGGCGGTCCAGCTGCTCCTGGAGCTTGGCGGTCTTCTTCTGCTCCTGCTCTAAAGCCGTCTGCAGGTCCATCCACTGCAGGGGCAGCCCCCCGGGCACCACCACGCCATCCTTGACCTTGGTGCTGCCAAAACGTCGCCCTCCCTGGACACACACACACACACACACTTTATAAACTTCACCAGGACTGTGTCATGAAAAAGTGTGTTGGCATGCAAATAACAGAACTATCTACGTGTGAATTGCTAGAGAGCATAACAGTTATAAAAATTAAAAATAAACAATAAGAAAAAAGCATCATCTCAAGTTGAGCATAATAAGAATTAACTCCTCATGCCACAGGCGGTAGATTCCGCCAATGACATCCCCTATATGCTCACACCAAAAGTGTTTTTTGTGTGTGTGTGCACACATGCGTGCGTGCATGTGTGTGTGTGTGTGTGTGTGTGTGTATGTGTGTGTGTGTGAATACGTTATACTATTTTATTCTTTTAAGCTTCTATGTGCATGCTGAACAAAGACAATAAAGAATTGTGAGTTGTGACTAGCAGCAGGCAATTACCTCAAGCCCTTACTACAATTCAGAAACAACGTGACATCAAGTAAAATGTAGGTATATATATATGAACGTAACAAGAGTACCGAAAAGAACATATGCATTGTTATTTATTTTCACACATACCCAAATTGTAAAGATAAAAAATTTCAACCACCTTGGGCTTTCATGAGCATAAGAGTGACGATGATTGTGGGATTGTGGGGGGAAAAAAAAGTATCTAAACACCATGCATGAACTGGCCACTTCGGAACCCTGCAAATCACCTTAACAATCTAACCATGTAATATCTTACATTCAATTTGACGGAACACGCAAAACATCATTCACGTGTCAAATGAATAATTCATCAACGATCTTCAGCTTCATAAAAGAAAATAAACCTAAACGTATGCATTGCCTGAATTGAACAAGAACTACAACACCAATATCAATGTGCAAGCATTTATTCAATTGCATAAACAATTCACCATTCCTTTTTTTTTCCACATTAACCGTTTTGCTGCAATCCATTTTTCAGCCAAATATTTCTTTCAAACTTACCTGGATAAAGAAAAGTTAGCATCTGCAGTACTGTGAGTCTCCCTATGACATGTGTCCAATAAGGTCTTTCCTTATCTCCCTAAATGAACAACATAAGGTCTGTTCACATGCAATCCCTGTTGATAAACCGCAATGGCCCTCTCTGCTGCAAAACCATTGTGCTTTATTAATTGTTGGTCCATTTTGAGGGTTGCTGCAGCGGTGAAGTTCCCCTAGCACAGAAGTAAAGGATAATCAAGATGCAACGCTATCATCATTGTATCATGAATGAAAAATCTACACATAAATTAGTGTTATGTAATTGAAAGCTTTGGTTAAGCTTTAGAAGCCTTTCTGTCAGAAGAGTTTACGTTTATCAGAACAGTAAGTGCAAGCATGGTTAATAGATTTAATTTCAAAATGGTAATCAGTCCTAGGATACCTTCACCAACAATATCTTAAAACTAGCTTGTGTGATAAATAATGAAGCTTTAAGTGCTGACATCATCGTGAATCAAAACAAACATGCAAAACCAAGCTAATATACACAACCAAACGCAAAACAAAGCCCATTACCAATACACTCAAATGTATTAGAATGCTGATAGTTCAGGTGATATTGTGATGGGGTTAGTTCAAACAAACCCCCCTACCCCATCTCCCCTCCCTTCTTACATCGTCTAGTATTGTCACACACACACACACACACTCACACACTGACACAGATGCACAAATCCATGCATGCATGCATGCACACACACACACACACACACACACACACACACACACACATACACAGAGCAAACAACACCAAGAAAGAGAAAGAAACCAAGAAGAAAGTGCCAGTTCACATAGACACTTGACTTATGCAAGTGAATTAACTGAATTTTCTTTTGAATTTAAAATTAAAAAAGAAATAACATCTGACATTTAAAACAATGCATGTTGTTTTGTTTTTTATAACAGAACCAATAAAATAGGAGGAACAACATCAAATAAGCACATCTGCTTTATAACACTAAGGAGTCGAGAAGCAGTCCACATTCCACCTAAACAAGAACAAAAAAGAAAAGGCAAACAAATTTCACCTCTCATGCAAGCAAACCCTGGCAGGCCTGAACTCTGAAATGCAGATGATGCCATTTGTACATGTTGCATTCAGCCGTCTATCCTGCCACAGCAATCCAGTCCATCATTTCTAGTCTGCCAATCGAACGTACACTTTTTTGTGTCCGGACGCATTCCTAGCAAAGCAAGCCATGCTTTGGGCCATCGTGGCCGACTGGTTAGAGCCGCTGTGTCGTAATCTGAAAGGACTGATGGTCGGAGATTCGAATCCTGTTGAGGTCACGGTGTTGTGTCCTTAAAAAAACCACTTCCCCTATTTTACACTTAGGTTAAAAGTGTATCTGACATTGGTGGGGAGGAGGGGGGTGTAAGCGCATTGGAAGGAGAGTGTTGGACAAGGTCTTCCAATACCGAGCCCTGGACATAGTAGATGGAAGCGCCTAAGACCAGTAGGCTACTGGACCTTTACCTTACTCCTAGCAAATCACTGTGCTGCCATGACAAAAGAGACACTGAATGCAACGTGAACAATGGCCTTAACCCTTTCACCGCCAGCCATTTTTCAGCCCAATATTTCTGTCAAACTTACCTGGTTAAAGAAAAGTTGGCGTCTGCTATACTGTTAATTCCCCCTATGACATGTATCAAATAGGGCCTTTTTTTTTTCTCCCAAAACTACCATAAGGTCATTGGAAGACAGATCCTAACTTCATGCCTTTTACTTAGTGACATGGGTGCTAAATCAGTGTGCAGCAGAAATGTGACATTGGCAGCGAAAGGGTTAAGAGAAGCAAGGAAAAGGAGGAAACAGCAACTGAAAGGTAAGGGGGAGGATGGGGGTATACTTTTTTCTTCTTGCCGGCATTCTCCATGTAGAGTTCCTGCAGGTAGTCTATCAGCTTCATCTGCTGGCCGATGGTGCTCTCAAACTTGTACTTCTCCAAAAAGTGAAGGCCCTATCAGGTAATGGAACATACACATACACACTTATTGTTAGCGTGTACTAAAAGAGGAGGGGGAGGTTTATATATCATAAAGAAATAGGCAGGTGTGTGTGTGTGTGTGTGTGTGTGTGTGTGTGTGTGTGTGTGTGTGTGTGTGTGTGTGTGTGTGTGTGTGTGTGTGTGTGTGTTACTGGGTGTTACTTTCTTACTGGCTCTGTGTGTGTGTATGTGTGTGTGTGTGTGTGTGTGTGTGTGTGTGTGTGTGTGTGTGTGTTGTGTGTGTGTTGTGTGTTGTGTGTGTGTGTGTGTGCATGTGTGTGTTTGTATGTTTATGCGAGTGTTTATCTCTGTGTGCATGAGTGTGCTATGCATGTCGCCATGTGTGCATATGAATGTGAAACTGAATGTATGCATTATGCATGCTAAAATGAGCTTGCATGCTTGTGCCAGTGCTCCTGTGCAAGTGTGTTTGTGAATTTATGTGTGATTGTATGCATCTGTATGTGTTTCTTACTGGGTATGTGTGAGTTCATGTATGTATGCAAGCATGCATGTGCGTGCATGTGAGAATGAGAGAGAGGGTGAGAGAGAAAGGGAGAGTATCTTGTGTTCATGTGTGCATACTTATGTGTGCGCATGTGTGTGTGTGCGTGGAGATGTGTGCAAATGTAAATGTATGTTGACTTACATGCCTCTTAAGTTTGAGACATACAAGCATGTAAACCACACATGTTTGCACAAGAGCATCTACAAATCTATGACAAAAGTACCAGGTCAGGTGACATAGAAATTGGAATACTTGAAAAGATTAATAATACAACTGCTACATGATATGTCAAATAATAATAATCTATTTCAGGTTCAGTTATCACGGATACCGTAATTTTCGGGTTATAAGGCTATTTTTTCTCTCTCCAATTTCGACCTAAGCGCCTAATAAACAAGGGCGCCCTATTAGTGAACAAAATCATGAGAAGAGAGGCAAGTCTACTGTGAGTCAGACATCGAAAGTGGTCATGAGTCGCCGATACGACAAATACTCACGCTAAAATACTTCAAAATCCCTATTATCGTCCGAGATACCGTCCAACAGATGACATAACCCTTCATTGGATGCAAAAAGCATCGTTGTAGAGCTTAAAATGCCATAATTCTTCCAGTTTTCACAACAAACGGAAGTTCAATTATTTGAAAAGGGAGCCAACTTTCGTTTATGACAGCAGTAATGGCGGTCGGTAAGCGTTTACAGGACGCATACAGGCTTCAAAGTTTGATTTTCTTTTGCGAGGTGCCATATAAACGAGGGCGCCTTTTGCTTAATTTTTTTCAGATTGTTCTTGAAAATTGCCCTATTCAGAATAGGGCAATTTTCAAGAAAAATCTGTAATTCGCCTTATACACAGCAGCGCCTAATGATCCGAAAAATACGGTCATTAAAAAGTACAACTAAGTAAAGAAAGGAAGAAGCACAAAGCAAAGCTCTTGTTCTGAATAAACATAAGGGTATGCATTAAAATAAAATTATGGCAATGATATATCTATTCCCCAAGGAGATGATTTACAGGTGAAGAAGCTCAACAGACTTTTTCTTTCAATAAAGCATCCAAACTTACTGGGATAAATATGGACATTCGGTAAAGGTCAAGATGTGCCCCCCCCCCCCCTGGATTTCTCGGTTAATTCCATTTTTCTGTTTTTGCCTTTCTTACCAAAGATGAAGCTGTATTTTATTAACATTTTTAGCTAATTATCTTTTTGGAATAATAACCCTAACCCTACAACCCCCCCAGAAATGTAGGGGGGATGGCACATCTTGACCTTTACCGGACATCCCCCCTCCCCCCCCAAAAAAAAAGAAATAAAATAACCAGCACCAAACAAAAAATTATAAAAAGCGAAACAATAAAAAAAAAGATATGATACACTTTCTAGCAAGCATGCACTTAGAAGAAAACTCACACCAGCTACAGCATGTGAAACAGACAATTTAGCAATTCAGCTATCCCATGTCCCAGAAAAGAACAAGAGCATGCATTAGGCGGGGGAAACAAGCCTTCAGAATAAAGTGAAAAAACAGAGAAAACATCTATTAGCAGACTAGGCAATTCATCACCAATTGTGAGCCTTGTCTTATTTCATTTTTAAATAATAAAAGTGACCCCAAAAAAGCAGAAATAAAATCAGTTAACTTAGACAACAAGCAAAGCAAACAAAAAGTTACAGCGGCTTTGCAGAATACTTTCTGATTTTATGTAAAATGTGTGCCTTTGTGTGCAAGTATGGATGTGAGTGTGGGAATGAGTGTGATGAAATATAGGGGCTTGTTGCTCAGTATTTGTGGCGTGTGCACAAATACAAAAACTATTGAGATAATGCGTGTATGTGACCATGTATGTGTGTGCATATGTTCATTACAGAATAGCTCAAATGTTCAACCTGTCATTTTTCTTCTTTCATGACTGAATGCCTTCTATGTTCTATACATACTGGTGCAAAATTGTGACACATTGGCAGTAGTTGTTCCCAACCAATACAAAACTGCCCTCTTTACTCTGAAGGAAAATATTCTGCACCCTAAGCAAAATATGTGGGATGCATGCATTATAAAAAGAAATGCAGTCATAGACCAGAGCCTGTCTTGTAATACTTTTCATCCCAAATAACTAATATCAGGGCCACTCACAGCACCAATTCGCCTAGCTCCGTGCAGATAAAAGGCAGAGGAGCAAACCCTGAAACTTCCTCCAAGAAAAAGGCAGCCCCAAGTTTGTGACACACCCCACATCTTGTACACAAAAAAGAGCAACCAAGCCAGAAAGAAATGTGTGTGCACAATAATTTAACCTTCAATCTTTGTTATTGATATGCGCCTTATTATATAACCTTCGTCCCACACGGAACTCAACAACTCTGGCTTTTATCCACAGTGATGTACAAGGGGGGGTGTTGCTATAATCATTATCTCCAGATTAGCTTTGTAAAGGCTCTGAGCTCTTCGCAGAAAGATCCCAAGAACTATCCATTATTATGATGATAATTTACCTGCAGGGCCTCCGTGAAGTTCTCCAGGCTGACCTTCTCCCCAAAGATGAGCTCAAACTTGTCCATGGCCTGATCCAGGTGCTTGCTCAGCTTCAGGTTGGTGCCCTTCAGATCCTGCACCTCCGTCATCTGGGACGACAGCTGTACACCATACCAACACACATTAAACTCATAACAAGAAGAGAAAAGTATTGAAGATTTGCACATGCAGCAATTTATTAACAGACCTATTTACCCCTATTTTGCAAATGAGTAATTTCTTAAACAAAAAATAGTAATTTTGAAAAAAAAAACTGTAATCCAACGTGCGGACAATTCTTTTTCTTCACACTAATGTCCTTCGAGCAGTAGACACAGAACACAATGCTCGTCACCTAGCGCCGAACGTCGTATTCCTGAAGTTTTTAGGTAACCTTCCCGGAATTTCTGTGCCACTTTTGGTGTCTTTCCATCAGATTTTGGATCATTTGACCTAGAACTCCCACCACACGGTCGCTTTGACGCCATCTTGAAACAGAATGAAAAGAAATTAATGCGCGTCGTATGCTGGGAACCGGAATGACTTTTCACAGCATTGTTTCAAAAGCATCGCTTGCCGAATCAACTGTAGTGGTGTGTGGGGGGTTTGGAGAAAAAATTTCGTCGCCGTAATTATCGTAATTTGACTTTTGTTTTGTAAAAATTACGGCAAAATCGTAAAAGTAAACAGGTCTGTATTAAGATCTAGCACAAAGAAGTTCAGGGATGAGTGGACAACAGGGGGTACTCATAGAACAAGACTTTTAATGAACTATAGTATAAAGGCAATACTTTTCCTTTTGACTGGAACCTTGTGTCTTACAATATGAGAGATAATATACAAAGCTAACTATCACTACTAGATCATGTTTTTAATTATAATATGGAGGATGCACCTTATTATATGAAGCAAATCTGTAAAAGATCGTACAAAAAGTGGAAAAGGTTTGTACCCAGTTGACTGGCTTTTTTGTTTTAATGTTTATTCCAAACATGTAAACTTTCAGTGGCCTTATTAATATATTCTGATCAGACAACAAGGAATAGAGTTGACCTGTTCCTTGAGGTCGCGGATGACCTCGCTCTCTGCCTGGATGTTCTGGCCCTGCATCTTCACCACCTCCTGGTACTTGTGCTCCTTCTGCTCCAGTGTGGACACCTGCAACGAACACACCTCAATAAATACCAAACAATATAGGTTTGTACTTGTGCTCCTTCTGCTCCAGTGTGGACACCTGCAACGAACACACCTCAATAAATACCAAACAATATAGGTTTGTACTTGTGCTCCTTCTGCTCCAGTGTGGACACCTGCAGCGAACACACCTCAATAAATACCAAACAATATAGGTTTGTACTTATGCTCCTTCTGCTCCAGTGTGGACACCTGCAACGAACACACCTCAATTCCACAATAAATACCAAACAATATAGGTTTGTACTTGTGCTCCTTCTGCTCCAGTGTGGACACCTGCAACGAACACACCTCAATAAATACCAAACAATATAGGTTTGTACTTATGCTCCTTCTGCTCCAGTGTGGACACCTGCAGCGAACACACCTCAATTCCACAATAAATACCAAACAATATAGGTTTGTACTTGTGCTCCTTCTGCTCAAGTGTGGACACCTGCAACGAACACACCTCAATTCCACAACAAATACCAAACAATATAGGTTTGTACTTGTGCTCCTTCTGCTCCAGTGTGGACACCTGCAGTGAACACAACTCAAATTCCACAATAAATACCAAACAATATAGGTTTGTACTTGTGCTCCTTCTGCTCCAGTGTGGACACCTGCAGTGAACACAACTCAAATTCCACAATAAATACCAAACAATATAGGTTTGTACTTGTGCTCCTTCTGCTCCAGTGTGGACACCTGCAGTGAACACAACTCAAATTCCACAATAAATACCAAACAATATAGGTTTGTACTTGTGCTCCTTCTGCTCAAGTGTGGACACCTGCAACGAACACACCTCAATTCCACAACAAATACCAAACAATATAGGTTTGTACTTGTGCTCCTTCTGCTCCAGTGTGGACACCTGCAGCGAACACACCTCAATTCCACAATAAATACCAAACAATATAGGTTTGTACTTGTGCTCCTTCTGCTCAGTGTGGACACCTGAACACACCTCAATTCCACAATAAATACCAAACAATATAGGTTTGTACTTGTGCTCCTTCTGCTCAAGTGTGGACACCTGCAGTGAACACAACTCAAATTCCACAATAAATACCAAACAATATAGGTTTGTACTTTGTGCTCTCCTTGAACACACCTCAATTCCACAATAAATACCAAACAATATAGGTTTGCTGGTTTTCTTTTAGGTGCAGGAGTATCCCTTGTCATTGGGACATAAGTATAGGTAGTTAATTGGGTACAACTGCTTGTATTTATGTATTCTGCACAAATACCATATTTTTCTAATCATTAGGCGCTGCTGTGTATAAGGCGAATAGGGCAATTTTCAAGAAAAATGTAAAAAAAATAAAGCAAAAGGCGTCCTCGTTTAAAAAGTACCTCGCAAAAGAAAGTCAAACTTTGAAGCCTGTACGCATCCTGTAAACGCTTACTGACTGCCATTATTGCTGTCATAAACGAGAGTTGGAACCCGTTTAAAAAAATCAAAACTTCCATTTGTGCTGCTTCCTGTTGTTGTGTTTGGACAATTATTCACGAAACTGATAGAATCATGGCATTTTAAGCTCTACAACAATGTTCTTTACATCCAATGAAGGGTTATGGCATCAGTTGGACGGCATCTCGGACGATAATAGGGATTTTTAAGAATTTTAACGCGAGTATCCGTCACATCGTCATCTCATGACCATTTTCGATGTCTGAATCACAGTAAACTGAACTGAACATGACAATCGTTGCCTCTCTTCTCATGATTTTGTTCACTAATAGGACACCCTTGTTTATTAGGCGCATAGGTCGAAATTGGAGAAAAAAATATCGCCTTATAACCCGAAAATTATGGTAAATAATATGGAAATGACACCGCAGCCATGTACAACTGGACTATTGCAGGCCAGTAGGTCCCAGAACGATGCACACATCATCCAGCAGTGAATTTTGTTGGCAAGAGGGCTTATTCAAAGGGCACAACAGAAAAGAATACATAAATGATAAGAATAAAATTGTTGCAAAGACAAATCCACAGAGCCAATCGCAAAAGGGGTTTCACGCCCAGGACATTTCTTTAAGCAGATCACAGATTAATTTTTAATTTCTTAAAAACTGGCCTTCAGGAATACCAGCTTGTGTCCACATCTACCAAAAGTGCATTTAGGAGCTAAATGTTGCCCTGGTTTCTCACCTTGGTAGAGAGTTGCTGCACCGTGGCTCTCTCCTCCTGGAGCTGTCTGTTCAGCGAGGCCACCTCTGTTCTGTGTTGGGACTGCATGGTCTGCAGCTGCTGCCTCAGCTGGCCCACACATGAATCCACTGAACTCCTGAGAGAGAGAGAGAAAAGTCCACACAATCCACTGAACTAGAGAGAGAGAGAGCGAGAGAGAGAGAGAGAGAGTGAGAGAGAGAGAGAGAGAGAGAGAGAGAGAGAGAGAGAGAGAGAGAGAGAGAGAGAGAGAGAGAGAGAGAGAGAGAGAGAGAGAGAGAGAGAGAGAGAGAGAGAGGAGAGAGAGAGAGAGAGAGGAGAGAGAGAGAGAGAGAGAGAGAGAGAGAGAGAGAGAGAGAGAGAGAGAGAGAGAGAGAGAGAGAGAGAGAGAGAGAGAGAGAGAGAATTTTTATTATACAGAGAGAGAGAGAGAGAGAGAGAGAGAGAGAGAGAGAGAGAGAGAGAGAGAGAGAGAGAGAGAGAGAGAGAGAGAGAGAGAGAAGTACAAACACAATCTACTGAACTCCAGAGAGAGAGAGAGAGAGAGAGTCCACACAATCCAGAGAGAGCCCTTGAGGGAAAAGTACAGACAGATCCACTGAGAGAGAGGGGGAAAAGTACAGACACAATCCACTGAGCTCTTGGGGGAAAAGTAGACACACGATCCACTGAGCTCTTGGGGAGAAAGTACACACACGATCTACTGAACTCCTGAGAGAAAAAAACGTACACACAATCCACTGAGCTCTTCGGGGGAAAAGTACACACACGATCCACTGAGCTCTTGGGGGAAAAGTACACACACAATCCACTGAGCTCTTGGGGGAAAAGTACACACACGATCCACTGAGCTCTTGGGGGAAAAGTACACACACGATCCACTGAGCTCTTGAGGGAAAAGTACACACACGATCCACTGAGCTCTTGGGGGAAAAGTACACACACGATCCACTGAGCTCTTGGGGGAAAAGTAAACACACGATCCACTGAGCTCTTGGGGGAAAAGTACACACACAATCCACTGAGCTCTTGGGGGAAAAGTACACACACGATCCACTGAGCTCTTGGGGGAAAAGTACACACACGATCCACTGAGCTCTTGGGGGAAAAGTACACACAATCCACTGAGCTCTTGGGGGAAAAGTACACACACGATCCACTGAGCTCTTGGGGGAAAAGTACACACACGATCCACTGAGCTCTTGGGGGAAAAGTACACACACGATCCACTGAGCTCTTGGGGGAAAAGTACACACACGATCCACTGAGCTCTTGGGGGAAAAGTACACACACGATCCACTGAGCTCTTGGGGGAAAAGTACACACACAATCCACTGAGCTCCTGAGAGAGAGAATCTACATAGACAATCCATGGAGAAAGAAAAAACCCCACAGACAATCCACTGAGCTCCGGAAAAAAAAAGTCCACACAGGCAATTCAGTGCACTGTAGAACACCACCCGCTACTGACAATCAGCTATTGTATATTTTGAAAATAGAACAGGTTTTCTTTTGCTATTCAGGGTTTCAAGATTCTCTCTAGCTAAACCTGTTTCAAATTGAATAACCTTGTTTTCTGTGGATTGCTTCCTAAGCCTACTTCTTATAAAATTACCTTCTTTCTTTGTTCACCCTTTCTGTTTTTTATTTGTTTGTTAATTTGGTTGGCTTAGTTTTTAATCAAATTTCACACCTTATTACTTTCTTTTATCTGGCAGCTTTACCCTTCAAATCTCATTTAAAAAGTCAGCAAACACAATGCAAAAAAACTCACACATGCTAATAACAATGATGAACAAAAACCTGAACGCCCACGTTGTTGGTAATATTTTGGAAACTGCTGCAGTAGGTGTGTGTGTGAGTATGATATTAAATGGGTTAGTATAAGGTAGAAAAACAACAACAACAATATTTTGCATTATTGACAATCATGAACATGCTAATAACTAGAGGCAAAGCCTTCAAGGTTCACTCCCAGCGTTTTTGGAGATAGATCTAAATGCCAAAGATAGATCTAAATGCCAAATTATTCAGAAAGGGTAAGGTTTCTATACTGGATTCATCAGCTTGATGTGATATACCACCCTACAAACATTTAAGCGAATCTGTGCAGCGCTTCATGTGATATCTGACAGACAAAAATTCAAGGTCAAAGGTCAAGGTTATCATGGTCCCCAAGGTCAACAATGCTTAACACTCCTTATGATCTTAAGCCAGTCTAACTGCTTGCCAAATTGACAACTGTATCTCAAGGATATAAAAAAGGTCAAGGTTAAGGTCAAGAGAGTAAAGGTCATCCAGGTAGATACCATATCACCTTAGGCTAATAGTAATACACTAGCATGCCATATTTGGGGACCATAACTGCGAAACTGTGAAAGATATAACCAGGACAAAAAATACATGTTAAAGGTCAAGGTCATTGGTTAAATTTGCTATGCAAATGATGTTTATTGAAAGCTTGCATAAACATCTATATGTATGCAAAGTTTGAGCATTGAGTGCCTCATAGAAAAAGCCAACGCTAAAGTTACTACAGACAGACAGACATCCACACAGACACTCAGAAAACCAAACAAGCATGAGACTATAGACTAATTTTGATGAAACAAATGAGCCAAAAATGATACTCTCTTTATGTCAAATTTGACAAGTCCTCCGCAAATGAGCAAACCATGCATCCATCATTGTATAATTCTTACCTACCCCCTTCTCTTTTTCCCTCCCCCCCTACACCCTACCCCCCCCCCTCCCTCCCCCCCACTCTCAGCTGTCATTTGCTTTTCCCTATTAAAAAATGTTCCTTCAAGAAATATTCTAAAGCCTTGTTTGTCATATGAACTTTCCGCTGAAATCAGCAAAGGGTTGTTGTTTTTTCTGCAAAGTGTGGTCCCTGGACTGACCTGGCAGAGGACAGGGCCTGCAGTTTCTGGTTGGCCCCTTCCAGCTCCTGCTCCCGTTCACTCACCGCCTTCTCATAGGTTTGTCTGCACAGACATACATTTGATCGTTCTGCCAGTCAACTGGTCAATATACTTGTTTACAAAGCAAATGGGCAACATCCAGAAGCCTGAAAACAGTTCAAGGAATTGACCTAAGCCTGAAAAACTGAAACCGATTTCCTATAAGCCTGTACATTTGTGTCAATTGGGGTAGGGGTTGGGGACATACATTTATATTTTAACTCATGACATAAATGTGTCAACACTAAATAGTGTTTATACATGTAGTACAACAAAAAACGGTCTGCCATAATTAAAGCAACTGTGAAGAAGTTTTTTTAATTTTTATTTTATATCAATTAAGACAACTGACTCTTTCTCATACATAACTGGAAACTAATATCAAGGCTTATGATCTTCCAAACCTGAAAAAGTGAAATGCAAAAATCCAAACATTCTCAAGCCTGAAATTCAGGCCTGGGCCTGAAAACTTGCAGCCATGGGGTTTCTGATTTGGTTCCCAGCTAGGTAACAGATTTTCTTCCTCCTTACCGCAAGAACTGAAAAGATGGTCTGGACATTTCCCATGTAACCAAGATTCCTTGCGCCGCACACACATAAAACGTCCCATGGCAACAATGAGGTTGTTCCTGGCTGGATTCCACAGCAAAATTTGAGCAGGTAAAACGTTGTACATGTACTCAAGTTAGAAAATCTTTAATTATTCTAAAGATGATGTTACACCAGCAAGGAGCTTTTTCCCCCAGATTTCACAGGGACTGGTTTACTGTGGTAATGTATACAAAACATGCGAGTGTTGTCCAGGATTAAAAATTGTACTCACTGAAGTTGATTTCCACGGATTGCTTTTTTTGTTTCTTTTGTGTAAAGTCAATGATGCTAAACTGTTAATGAAAAGAAAATGTTCCGTCATTAAAATGCAGCTTATTCAAATGGCAATCAATCTTCACAGATAAAAAATCTCAAACATACCATCAAGATTGCAAAACACAGACGTTCACTGTACCTCATGTCGTTCCACTGGGCCTCCTGTTTCTCAGACTCGCCAACAATGGTCTCCATGTCTTTGATCTGCTCTTCCAGTTCCATGCACAGCGATGCCAACCGCTGGCTTTTCTGATGAGAAAAATCACAGAATGTTTTGTTTTTTATTATAACAAATATAATAATAAATATCTGTAATAATTCTTAAAACATACGTAATACAGTGGATTCTCCCTTACAAGACCCCCTCTTAAAGACTCCCTCCCACTTAAGACCTACTTCTCTGAGACATTGCCATTCTTTGTAAGTATTAACATTATCTCCCTTATATAACTCCCTCCCATTCAAGACCTCATTTTGGATGAATTTCGAAGGTCTTCTCTTATAAGGGAGGTGCCACTGTAACAATAAATGTATTTATTTAAAAGGTGCTCTCTCCCTCTCTCTGTCTCTCTCTCTGTCTCTGTGTCTCTCTCTCAGTGAGTGTACCTTGGATTCCATGTCCAGGTGCTGCTGTTTGGTGTGCAGCTGGTCTTTCAGCAGTGTGATCTCCATCACCGTCGCCGCTTTATCACGGTGAGACCCGTTCTGACGCTCCTCAAGGTTCTGGCCAAATAAAAAGGGGCACAACTATTCAATCTGTCTGGAATATTTAAGGTGCACACAACTCCCGCCACAGCCATTTACAGCACCAATCCAGAAGGAAGGAGGCAGGATACTTGCCTACCAATTCAATGCGTGAGTGACCCGGGTTCCAATCCTAGCCTCACCCTTTCTTTCCAGTTCAACAGGAAAATCAAACTGTCACTACAGGGTCTATACTGCAAACTCATCACTCTCAACCTGTGGTTAGCCCCTGCTGCTCATTCACACACACACAACCCCTTATAATACCATCTTTCACACAAACTCTCACACATGGATGCAAGCAGTGACCCAAACTTTTGCCTGAACTTACTCGTTGAAACCCACTGTGCTAAAGCATACAGTTGCCTGAAACTGCATCAAATTGCCTAAATTCAAGCTTCAGGGACACGCACAGGCATTCCTGCCCACTGCACTACACACACAACCACCACCTTGTAGTATCTCTGTAGAGTCTCGTACTGGGACCTCATCACCCTCAGCTCGTGGTCAGCCCCTGCGCCGATTCATACACAAAATGCTGTCAATACAATCCCCCCACCTTTCATAGAAACAAACTCTCACTACACAAACATGCTGACCTTGTACTGTCGCTGCAGGGTCTCGTACTGGGACCTCATCACCCTCAGCTCGTGGTCAGCCCCTGCGGCCAGCTGGATGTTGGAGGCCCTGGCGGCTGCTCCGTTGTCCAGTAGGCGCTGCAACTTGTCCAGCCGCTCCCTCAGCGCCACCTCCTGCCGCTTGTTTGCCGACAGCAGTGACCGCGCCTCGCTGACCGCTAGGTTGGACTCATGGAGCTCCTGGCGAAGCTCTGTGATCACCGCGTCTCTCGACATCTGAGGTCAACAGTTTCACAGTATCTATAATGTTCAGTGCAACAAGGTCCACCTTGAAACGAAAAAAAGTGCTAGAACAGTCTATCTTAAAAGAACAAAGTAGGTATATACGCTGCTTTGCAGACTCGTGGGCCCATTGGAACTAAGGTGGGTGTTGGTCCCTTTTGTTTGTTTAAGAAAATGAACACGAATGCAGACTCACAGGCCCACTGGAGTCAGAACAAGTGCTGAATCCTTACTTTTTCTTTATGAAAATAAACATGAATGCAGATTCATGGGCCCTGCGAGTGTGAGCCATGTCCATTTTGTTTCCATATGAAAATGAATAATAAAGTGGACTCACGTGCCCCGTGGAGCTGCTAGGGCGGGTGTTGGCTCGCTGCAGGTGCCTCTCCAGCTCCTCCACCTTGGTGGTCAGGTAGGCGTTGTTCTCCCGCAGCTCCGCCATCTGCGTCCCCTCATCCACGTCATCCTTCCCGGCATCATTATCCTCCTGTTGGTGGGCCACTGTCTGCAGCCGATCCACCTCCTGCCGCAGCCTGCTGGAATCCCCCATCAGGTCCTTCACCTGAAGCTCCAAGGATTCTGCTCTGGATTCCATCTCCGTCTGCTGCTTTTGGCAGGCCGCCTTCTCCTTCCTCAACTGTGAGGTCTGTTGAGTCAACTTCTCCACCTACAGGGAGAGATGAAAGAGAAAGTCAGACAGACAGACAGAAAGGAGGGACGAACAAAGAAAGAGAGAGAGGGGGTGGGGAGAACAGAGAGACAGAGACAAACAGATAAACAGAAGAAAGAGAAAGGGGAGAAAAGAGGGAGACAGAGAAAGACACACAGAGATACGGGAACAAAGAGAGATAGAGAGAAAGCAAAAACATTAGTATGAATGAGTCAGAGCACCACACAACAGTACATACAGAAGCCCAGACACATTGTATCACAAACACAAAATCACTAAGGCCATCTTTTTTTTCTTTTTTTTTAATGCCGACTAATTTCTATGTGAGCATAATTTTTTTGCATGGATTTCTTAGTATTTGAATTACAAGTGCTAAGTTTTATTCGTATTTTACGTTCCACCACAAAATGCTTATCCTTATGCCAGGGGACCAATAAAGATTGTGACTTGTGACTTAAATGAGGAGATAGGACATTTATCTTGGAGCATTTTTTCGTAACAGTTTAAAGAGAAAGGAGAGTGTGGGACAAACAAGGAGGTAGGACAAAAGAGGAGGTAGGACAAAAGAGGAGGTAGGACAAAAGAGGAGGTAGGACAAAAGAGGAGGTAGGACAAAAGAGGAGATAGGACAAAAGAGGAAGTAGGACAAAAGAGGAGGTAGGACAAAAGAGGAGGTAGGACAAAAGAGGAGGTAGGACAAAAGAGGAGGTAGGACAAAAGAAAAGAGGAGGTAGGACAAAAGAGGAAGTAGGACAAAGGATGAGGTAGGACAAAAGAGGAGTTAGGACAAAAGATGAGGTAGGACAAAAGAGGAGGTAGGACAAAAGAGGAGGTAGGACAAAAGAGGAGGTAGGACAAAAGAGGAGGTAGGACAAAAGAGGAGGTAGGACAAAAGGAGGAGGTAGGACAAAAGAGGAGGTAGGACAAAAGAGGAGGTAGGACAAAAGAGGAGGTAGGACAAAAGAGGGAGGTAGGACAAAAGAGGAGGTAGGACAAAAGAGGAGGTAGGACAAAAAGAGGAGGTAGGACAAAAGAGGAGGTAGGACAAAGGAGAGGAGGTAGGACAAAAGAGGAGGTAGGACAAAAGAGGAGGTAGGACAAAAGAGGAGGTAGGACAAAAGAGGAGGTAGGACAAAAGAGGAGGTAAAGAGGAGAGGTAGGACAAAAGAGGAGGTAGGACAAAAAAGGAGGAGGTAGGACAAAAGAGGAGGTAGGACAAAAGAGGAGGTAGGACAAAAGGAGGAGGTAGGACAAAAAAGGAGGACAAAAGAGGAGGTAGGACAAAAGAGGAGGTAGGACAAAAGAGGAGGTAGGGAGGAGGTAGGACAAAAGAGGAGGTAGGACAAAAGAGGAGGTAGGACAAAAGAGGAGGTAGGACAAAAGAGGAGGTAGGACAAAAGAGGAGGTAGGACAAAGGACAAAGGAGAGTAGGACAAAAGAGGAAAGGACAAAGGATGAGGTAGGACAAAAGAGGAGAGGTAGGACAAAAGAGGAGGTAGGACAAAAGAGGAGGTAGGACAAAAAAGAGGTAGGACAAAAGAGGAGGTAGGACAAAAAAGGAGGAGGTAGGACAAAAGAGGAGGTAGGACAAAAGAGGAGGTAGGACAAAAGAGGAGGTAGGACAAAAGAGGAGGTAGGACAAAAGAGGAGGTAGGACAAAAGAGGAGGTAGGACAAAAGAGGAGGTAGGACAAAGGATGAGGTAGGACAAAAGAGGAGGTAGGACAAAAGAGGAGAGGAGGAGGTAGGACAAAGGAGAGGAGGTAGGACAAAAGAGGAGGTAGGACAAAAGAGGAGGTAGGACAAAAGAGGAGGTAGGACAAAAGAGGAGGTAGGACAAAAGAGGTAGGACAAAAGAGGAGGTAGGACAAAAGAGGAGGTAGGACAAAAGAGGAGGTAGGACAAAAGAGGAGGTAGGACAAAGGATGAGGTAGGACAAAAGAGGAGGTAGGACAAAAGAGGAGGTAGGACAAAAGAGGAGGTAGGACAAAAGAGGAGGTAGGACAAAAGAGGAGGTAGGACAAAAGAGGAGGTAGGACAAAAGAAAGGAGGAGGTAGGACAAAAGAGGAGGTAGGACAAAGGATGAGGTAGGACAAAAGAGGATAGGACAAAAGAGGAGGAGTAGGACAAAAGAGGAGGTAGGACAAAAGAAAGACAAAGGAGGTAGGACAAAAGAGGAGGTAGGACAAAAGAGGAGATAGGACAAAGGATGAGGTAGGACAAAAGAGGAGGTAGGACAAAGGATGAGGTAGGACAAAAGAGGAGTTAGGACAAAGGATGAGGTAGGACAAAAGAGGAGGTAGGACAAAGGATGAGGTAGGACAAAAGAGGAGATAGGACAAAAGAGGTAGGACAAAAGAGGTAGGACAAAAGAGGAGGTAGGACAAAAGAGGAGGTAGGACAAAAGAGGAGGTAGGACAAAAGAGGAGGTAGGACAAAAGAGGAGGTAGGACAAAAGAGGAGGTAGGACAAAAGAGGAGGTAGGACAAAAGAGGAGGTAGGACAAAAGAGGAGGTAGGACAAAAGAGGAGGTAGGACAAAAAAGGTAGGACAAAGGAGGTAGGACAAAAGAGGAGGTAGGACAAAAGAGGAGGTAGGACAAAAGAGGAGGTAGGACAAAGGAGGAGGTAGGACAAAAGAGGAGGTAGGACAAAAGAGGAGGTAGGACAAAAGAGGAGGTAGGACAAAAGAGGAGGTAGGACAAAAGAGGAGGTAGGACAAAAGAGGTAGGACAAAAGGTAGGACAAAAGAGGAGGTAGGACAAAAGAGGAGGTAGGACAAAAGATGAGGTAGGACAAAAGAGGAGGTAGGACAAAAGAGAGGTAGGACAAAAGAGGAGGAGGTAGGACAAAAGAGGAGGTAGGACAAAAGAGGAGGTAGGACAAAAGAGGAGGTAGGACAAAAGAGGAGGTAGGACAAAAGAGGAGGTAGGACAAAAGAGGTAGGACAAAAGAGGAGGTAGGACAAAAGAGGTAAGGCAGGACAAAAGAGGTAGGACAAAAGAGGAGATAGGACAAAAGAGGAGGTAGGACAAAAGAGGAGGTAGGACAAAAGAGGAGGTAGGACAAAAGAGGAGATAGGACAAAAGAGGTAGGACAAAAGAGGAAGTAGGACAAGAGGTAGAACAAACGATGAGGTAGGAAGTAGGACAAAAGAGGTAGGACAAAAGAGGAGGTAGGACAAAGGAGGTAGGAAGTAGGACAAAAGAGGAGGTAGGACAAAAGAGGAGGTAGGACAAAAGAGGAGGTAGGACAAGAGGTAGGACAAAAGATGAGGTAGGAAGTAGGACAAAAGAGGAGGTAGGAGGTAGGACAAAAGAGTAGGACAAGAGGAGGTAGGACAAAAGAGGAGGTAGGAGTACCAATCCTCAACAACAACACAACAAACAAAAATAAGGGGGAGGGACAAGAAAAGAAACAGGAAGAAAAAAAAAGAAAGAAAAAAAGAAGTTGAAGTTATAAAAAAAAAGAGCGAGTGAGAGAGAGAGAGAGAGAGAGAGAGAGAGAGAGAGAGAGAGAGAGAGAGAGAGAGAGAGATGTACCCTAGTTTCCAGTTCTGCCTTTTGTTCCTTCAGTTTGGCTGCTTGGCTGGCCAGACTCTTGCTGAGGCCTTCTTCCAGTTCTGCCTTCTCCTGCTTCAGTTTGTCCAGCGCTGAGGTCAAGCTTTTCACCTGGCTGCTCAGTTCCTCTTTCTCTTCTTCAAGCTTCGTCAAAGCCTGGGATCGGTTCTCCAGCGGCTGTCGGCGACTCTGAAAGAACAAAAACCCAACAGTATTCATGTCCATGTGTGATGATTTTGTCGCTCAAAATTCAAATCTCCCATCTAACGCATTGGATTTCAGGCCAGTGCATCACAAAATGTAGCAAATTTTTAATTGACGCAGTTTTTGTTTGTTTTGTTTTCTATATTTAAAAGCTATGATAAAGAGAGACCCTCTAAAATATCTGGGTGACGGTCACTGACCCTCTATAATTTTAGAAACAAATTTCGCCCACTGATTCTGACCCCTTGAATTCAAAGAATGAAAAGTGATTATCAGGACAGCACCCACCTGTATAGCTTCCAGCTGGCGCTCCAGACTCTTGACCTTGGACTCCAGAGCGTTCTTCTCCAGCGTCAGGTCGCCCACCAGGCGATGCCCGCTGGACACACCCTTCACCTCCTTGGCCTGCCTCTTCTCTCCCAGCTCCCTCTCCAGGGACGTCACCTGCCGTTGCAGTTCGCTCACCTTCCCTCTCAGCTCAGAGTTTTGGTCTTCCAGGGTGCTTACCCTGGCTTCCATCTCACGCTGCTTGTTCTCCGATTCGGCTCTGGTCTTTTCCAGCAGGGCTTTCTCGTCCCGAACCTGCTCCATTTTGCTCTGCAGATCCTGGAGCTTGTCCTGCACAGCCTCAAAGCTGTCTTTTAAAGAGTCGTACTCTGCTTGAGACACCCCCTCCTGAGCTTCGCTCTCCGTCGCAGTTTCCTTGATCTGCTCTCTCAGCAGCTCAATCTCCTTTCTCAGGGTCTCCTTGTCCACGGTAGTGGTGGAGGAGATCTCCAGCTTCCTCTCCAGCTCGCTGACCACGCGCTCCAGCCGTCGGACCTTGTCCTCCAGCTCCGCGCGGATCCTGACCCCGCTCTCTCCCCGCAGGACGCTCAGGGAGTCACGGCTGGTGGACTCCCGCAGTCTGGTAGGTGTGGCCAGCCTCAGCGTGTCCCGCTCCTTCTCCATGCGCTCCAGCTGCTTCTGGAGCTCCGCCTTCTCTGTCTGGAGGCGCTGAACCAATGCGCTGCGGTTTTCCACGCTAGGAGTACGGTCCAGACCCTTCCTCTTCACGTCGATTTGTTTCTCCAGGTCAGCCTTCTCCTGCTCCAGTCTTTCCACGCAGCTGGTTTTCATGCGCAGCTGGGATTTCAGGTCTCTGACTTCCGCTGAGAGGGTGGCCGACTTGTCTCGGTCCTGACTCTCGCTGGAACTTTTCGTCAAAGCGTCCTTGCCCTTGGCTTGACATTCAAAAGCTCTGACCTTGGCTCTGAGGTCACTGGCCTCTGTGGTCTTGGTGTCCTTGACCTGATCTTCCAGAGACTTGATCTTAGTCTTAAGGGCGTTCACTTCATCTCCCTTGTTCTCCGCATCTCTCACTTGTCTTTCCAGCACGCTGACTCTGCTCCTCAATTTGAACACCTCCTCCGCTTTACTCTCCAACTCCTCTCTCAGCTCCGCACTCTTCTGCTCTTTTCTTTCGAAATTTCGAACCTGACCCTCCAAAGACTGCACTTTCAACCTCAGTTCAGCAGTGTCCTTTAATTTGTTCTCCCCTTCTTGCTCAGCCTTGTTCTCTAATGCTGTGATGTTGGCGGTGAGGGTATTTATCTCTGCCTCCTTTTCTTCCAGCTGCTCTTTCAGTTCTTTGGCCGACACGTTCAGATGCTGCAGCTCACAGACCTGCCTCTCCAGCTCCTCTTTCTCGCTGCGAAGCAGATCCACCATCAGCTTTTTTGACGGAGAGTGCTGCATGTGTTGCTGCTGTTGTTGTTGGTCTTTGTGGGCCTGAGTTTCTTGCTGCTGCTGGAGTTGGCGTTTGTGTTGTCCCTCAGCTTCTTTCATCTCTTTCTTGCATTCCTTCAGTTCCAGTTCAAGGCTTTTGTTGTTCATCTCAAGGCGCTCAGTCTGAAGGAAGAATAAAAAAAATAAAAAAAATAAATGTATATCACTGCAACCAGAACAACAAATTACTTCAGAGATGCCTACCTCAGTTTTCGGTTTTCAGGAACAAAACCTTTAAAAATCTATAATTTATCACAATTTTTCGGAACATGGCAAGAAAGTGTAGCTTACTCCTTACTATCGGCGATGTGGTTCATGACCGTTCATCTTGCTATGCGATTTCACAAGACAAAGTTCACCAAATGTAAAAAAGTCAAACTTTTGCATTTTTGCATGATAAACGGTCCTTCTCCATGCTTGGGGTCGTTTGGCAGTTACTTTCTTGGTTGGAGCAGAAAATAATTGCATTAAACAGTCAGAATTGCCCCTTGATTTACTATTTACACACAAACACGAAATGACGTCGGGCACTCAAAATGGTTGTTATCCACAATTTCGGCAGTTTCAAATTCCTCTAATCAGCGATTACCAATGGTTGTAATCAACAACTTCAGCAATTTCAAATTGTTGTAATCCACAATACCAATGGTTGTAATCCACAATTTCGGCAGTTTCAAATTCTTCTAACCAGCGATTACCGATAACCTGAACAGGCGGCTGAAATTTGTATTTATGGACACTCCATGAAGGTAAACATCTATGTGACTTGAATTTTGAAAGAGGTGCAAAAAAGACTGAAACCCTTACTAGTTTGAAAAAGCAAAATGCTGCAAACAGAGTTGCTAAAAAGTAACAATTTTCATAAGCAGCTGATACGATCTGACCAAAACAAACAATAGATCTAAAAAATCTGCATTAGAAATCACCTCATTACTGTGTTAAAAAGTCATGTTGAATAACTGGAGAAAAAAAAAACACCTCAAGACAGTAACATTACTGAAAACAAACATTACATAACTAGACAAACAAGCAAAGCCAAAGAAAGATATGAACGATTGTTATACCCATCGGCATCCCCTCCAGAAGGGTGCGGAATGCTAACAAGATAAACACAAAAGGAAATCAAACCTACAAACAAAACTTTCACAATACAATCAAGGTAGAAAACTCTCCATCTAAAAAGATGCATATCTTCTAATAAACAGCGCCTAATCGCCTAGCTTTGTGTAGATCAATTTCCCACCTTCAGCTGCAGCAATGCCTTCTCCTGCTCCAAATCCTCCATGCGCGACAGCCGCACTTCCAGATGCTTCTTCTCCCTCTCCAGGGATCCCATGCTCTCCAGCTTGCTCTCCAACCGCCGTTTCTCCGCCTCTGTCCCCTCCAGCCGAGTCATGCGGCGGTTAAGCCTCTCCGCATCTCGCTGGAGTGTGAGGGTTCGGTCTTCCATTTCGCGTCGCTCGCGCAGAGCAGTCTGTAGGCGTTGCTGTAGGTCGTCGCTGTGCTGCTGTAGGCGGTTCAGCTGCGTGTTTAGTTCTGCTCGAGAAGTTGTCACTGTTGCCTCTTCTTCTTCGTGGACTTTCTGCAATGACTCCACCTGGTAGGGAAAAAAAGACATTTTGGAAAGAACAGTACAGTGGAAATCTGGTAGGTAAAACTTGAGGGGACTGAAATTTTCTTGAGATAGCCGATTTTTAAAATTAAAAAAGTTTTGCCATAAGGATCAAACTGGAACCAAAACGTATCATCAGTTATCCTTTTTTTTTTTTTTTTTGGGCAGCACCAGTTTTTGAGTAGGTGCACCCCACACTCGGGCTGTCTGTCTGTCTGTCTCTAACCTGTTTCAGAAGATCAGTGTTTCTCTGGTTGTATTCCTGAAGCTGTCTTTGCAGCAGGGTGTTACGTTCGGTCAGACTGTCCACCTGTGAGCGGCCATCGTCCACTAGCCCCTGCAGGCTCTCTGCCTGGTCAAGCAGCGACTTGACCTGTTCTGTCAGTCCCTTACGCTCCTCAGTCAGGGACGACACCTGATGTTCCAGCTGTCGAGTCCTGTCAGCAGATGAGTTAACAGTGTTCATTCTATCTTCAAAATCAGAGGGTCAGAATCAGCACACGAAATATGTTTTCAAAATTTAACCCCTTGACTACCAGAGAAAATTAAAGAAAAAATCATTGAGCAAATCATGCCATGAAAAAGACAACTGATACAGGCAATCTGGCAAAATGGTCTGGGAATATTTCTTCACTGTGTTAGACAGGGTTCCCAGGTGCTGGGGATAAGCCCAAAAAAAGGACCTTTAAAGGACTTAAGGACCTCAAATCAGTTTAAAAGGACCTTTGCCAATATTATGACTTTACACTATACTCCAAAGCTTTTAACATGCAGAAAAACACTTACCTCTCATAAACAGAGGAACAGCTAATCCCTACTAGAGCTGTTAGTAGAACTGGAAGTGACAGTGCTTGACACACTACTTTTCGTTAAACAAACGTAGAAGGAAAAAAGAAATCAGTCATGTTGCATCAGGTGTCTGCCTTGAATTTTTGCTCATTTTTTTACATGTCTGATGGTCTTGGCGTACACTCTCTCCCATTGATGCAAGTTTCAATGAAACTCCACAAAAGGCACCGCGCAGAATGCGTGTCAGTCGCATCTTTTCTAACCCACTCACAAAGTCAATAATCCTTTGAAGTTAACCATGCATCTTGAAAGGAACACTTCCCTGGCATTTTGAAATTTCAATGTACTGTGCAAACGCAATTTTGTCAAAACTTCCTGAAATAATCGCATCGGTCAGAATCAGGCACAGTGAAAAAGGATGGAGGAGGAGGAAAGGCGGGATAAGGCGTTATCTGTGAATGCTGAGACACGCAGCATACAGCTGATTCTCCAATGCTGTTCATTACGTTCGCATGTTCGCAAAAGGTGTTGTTATATGCTTACATTTATTGTGGTCATATTTCTTTTTCTTTTTCCTCACTCTTTTAGTTAATTAATGTACACAGAACGTGACATGATCAACGTAGAACGTTTGACCAAAATCGACTCAGCAAAATGCTCCGAACTTCAGCATCGCATCTTGGTACCAGTGAACTTTTGCACCCGCGGTACCACTCCAGTGAATGACCCGCTCGTGACCCGGTTGTCTGCTCAAGCAGAGCCAATGACCTTGGGTAAGCTACTTTAGCTTACTGGCTTGGCACACCCCCGCCCCCTTCCACCCTACACTCCCTCCCCCTAGTTTGTGTAGTCTGTTTCCACTGAGTTCCAGACCATCGCGTCGGCGTCTTTGCAACTTGCAAGACGACGGACCAGTTTTGGTTGTCAGCAGTTTTTCAGTTTCGTTCTCAAGTCTCTTTCTCGCTTTTCCTTGATAAAACAGGACTTAACAGCACCTTTCACAAATTAAAAGGACCTTCTGATTATTTAAAAGGCCCGACTTGCTGAATCAAAGCACTTAAAAGGCCTTTTGACCAAAATCCAATTCATAAGGACTTAAAAGGCCCCTACGAACCCTGTTAGAGCAAAAACCAGCATATCAGTTATTCCTGTTCATCTGATGACATCATCAGTGGTGTCATCAGGTCAGTACATGATACATTGGTGGCAGTCAAGGGGCTAAGGGGGTCGCCTGAACATATTAGGAGGAATATCTTTATGTCTTAATATGTTTTGAAAAACTGCGTCAGGTTAAAATTTGCTAAGTTTAGTGATGCACTGGTCAAAAACTCAGGTCAGATGGCAGTTTTCAGCCTCAAAAATTAACACTGGTTAAAATCGACCAGTTCACTTCCTCAAAAATATAAAGGTGTTTGGATAAATCCCTTGAATTCACCAATCCTTTCTTAATTTTGAAGTTATGGAGGATATTATTACAAAATCATAAACTATCTCAAAGACTGGTGTTATTGAGCTTTTGGCAGACTTGTACTTGAAGACACCTTTTCGCTGAAGCAGAAGAAACAGGTGAACAATATGGATCAAGCACAGGGTGACTCACTTGATGTCTGTGTTCTCCACTTCTTTGGAGTACTTGTGCTGGTATTCATGCATCTGCTTTCGCGCCATGTCCAGCTTGGCGATAATGTCCTCCATTTCCTGAGGACAAGCAACACCAACAATGTCACCTTGATCCATTCACCACTTCTTCTTCTTCTTTCTCGATCACTCAGTTTCCCATCATATGAGCGCAGATGTGTCGTACTGCCGTTATGCGCCCAACTAGGAAATAATTAGGCCCAACATGTCTGACTTTGGCTGAAGAAAGAGTTTTTGGAAAAACGGCATGAGAATGGACCAGCAAGGCAGAAGATACCGGTAGTAAATGACAGTAAGCAAAGGGAAAAGACAACGAGTCAAAGAGAGTGACAGATTAGAGGAAGTTACAAGCACAATACTTTCAGAATGTAAGGAACTATTTGTCATGCATGGTAATGAAGGAAAATAATTTTTCTCTGAACAGATTTGGGGTTTTCGGGAGACATTGCTTAATGGTGATCTCAATGGGTAAAGAGCCCTTTATGGTGACCAGGGGGCAATTTTGCTTGAGGACAAATATATGAAACTGTTAAAAATTGGGAAAAAGGCTTATCCTCAAGCTTAAATCCCCTTCTCACATATGTTTTTCTGCATTCACTTTTCTCTGAATTCAGAGAATTCTCTGAAGATTACCACGCCTGTTAATTGTACAAAAGACCACCAGTATCCCCACGGGGGGACTTCTTCACAAATACAGTGGTGCTTAGAAATGTACCTTGAGTTAACTTGTCCTCCTTTCTTTAAGTTATGGCATACTAGCATTACCATAAATATGTGTTAACACACACATACACAAATACCTGTAAGCATGCAGTGACACAGATAGGCACACAACACACACAATCTCCAGACACAAATCAACCCCACCCAATCATACTTGTTTGAACAGCAGGCAAAGTGCTACATAATTATTTTTCTTCTTGTTTTAAACTCCATACCCGAGTTTTGTCCATGCAGGCTTGTCGTGTTTGTTCCGCTTCTTGTTTGACGGTGAACAGCTCTGCTTCCAGATCCAAGTTCTGACACTGTACGTCCTGTAGAAAACATCAGCAACACCAGCAGTGAGAGAAAGATTCCACTGAATCATCATGAGTCAATCTGTCATCACATATCTCTCAGACCTCACTAAAGAAACACTAAGGAGCATTCTTCATATATTTTTACACCTTTATCATTTCAGCCAATGTTGTCATGGAACAAGGATTATGATAGTTTACTGGCCTAATATATCAGAAGACATGATGCTATATATATTAGTTGATAAATAACATACCTTAAGCTTGGCCTCAGTCTGTGTAATCGTTGTCTGTTCATCCAGGTAGCTACGCATTTTCTTTTGCAGCTCCTGAAAATAGGAAATAAATTGGGTGCATGTCACAAAAGGAGCTGCAAACGCAGTCGCAAGTCAATAACAGCAAACAGACACAGGCCATGGCAATAGCCCAGCGCTCCGCATGGAGACGGCAGGCCAAGAAAGCAAGAAAGCTGCATTGTGCGTGCTGACCTGGATGAGGGAGCGCTGCATGCGCACCTCCTGCTGGTAGACGTGCACCTTGCTCATCAGGGACTCCTTGGTCTGCTGACTCACACCCTCCTTCTGGCGATGGCTCTTCAACTCTCCTTCCAGTTTCTGAAAAAATAACACACCTATAAAATTCGCAACAAACACAATTAGCTTACGCAAAGACTGATCGCAGACTGACCGCTTACACTACTCACAGTAATAGTGTGAGTGAAGCCAGATTGCAACCTGCCACTTCCCCCTGGACCAGCATGCTAAAGATGGTAATGAGATTAGCGTCCAATCGGTCAGAGACCCTTATGGACACCAACGGTATTCCTGAAGATTGGGTCTTCTTGTTGACAAAAATTGCTAAAGATGGAGTGGTAGCAGTTGGAATCTTTGATTGCACTGCTGAACCTGCCACCCAAGAGCCAAGGTCATTATTTATACTGAAACATGTGGCGGTACCATTGCCGATGAGGTTTAACCGAGGTGTGGTTACCGCTACACCTATCTATTTTATTAACCTTTAGCACACTGTATTTTTGCTAACGTTCCGTACTCTGTCACTGCATTCTTTTTGAGGCGGTGGAAAAACGCTTACACCCACTTGATTGAAAATGCTCTAATTTTCTCTGTGTGTTGTGTGCAGACTTGATTATAGGAATACTAATAAAGAGATGATTGAGGAAAGTTTTGATATGATGTATTTTGTTGTCTGTGTATGTTTTGTTGTTCAAAAAAAAAAGAAAGAAGCGAAATCAACAAAGCGAAAGTGTTGACTTACTGTTTCGGCACGGTCGGAATGAGTGCCGTCTGCTTCAAAGTTCACCCACTGACTAATTAACTCATGTCTAAGATCCCTTTAACGAAATAACTCACAGAAATATCATTAAGAATATTATGAAAGGCAAAATGTTCTTTGAATTCAACCTAGTAGTCAAAATCGGTACCGAATCACAATCGCGGCTCGAATCGATATCGGATCGTCTTCATCGAGTCATACCGACATCGGCTACCCCCCCTTCTACTGCATTACGATCTTCTATCACCCTTTCACTGTCGATATCCGACCTAACAAAGCCTAAGAATTCATGATTTAAACAAACATCAACACTAATTTCCAGTAGGAAGCTTCGCCAACACGAAAGTCCGCCATATTTGATAGTGAACTTTACTTTATGACTGATTGAAGCTTTGAAAAATTCAATACAACTAAAAAAGCAAATGGCGGCTTGCCGGAAGAGAAGCAAGGAGCAGAGCCTCGTTCTGAAGCTAAAGTGAGGTAGTTTCTATTATTAGTAACAGAAATAAGGTCCGCGAAGGATTGGTTTGGGGGTACCCCTCTCTGGGCGACACAGTGCGCCTGCAGTTACAGGGGAGAGAATCTGCTCGGCGACACAGTGCGCCTGCAGTGTGCTAAAGGTTAAAAACTCGGGACTTTACTGGTGTTGCACCGCCTCCGGGCATTGCAGCCAGTATTGTTCCCACCATCTTTGTATTTACAAATGTCCCATATGTGTCTATGACCGAGAGGACGTAAAACATCATTTTCACTCACATACTATTACTAAGGTCCCGAAATAGAGCCTATAAACCAGCCAGTCAGTGTCGAGGCATGAATGAAACGTAGTAGTAGCCCTCTGAGCCACTTTGAAGCACGAATGACTGTTAACCTATGAACTATGAATTTTTAAAGTTCACATGTGATATCCCGTTACCTTAGTAACGAGGCGTTGTGCGCATGCCCTGCGAAGAGAGCGCAGGTTAGAATAGAAAGAGTTAAGATTAATTAATAAAGGGAAACCCATACACAGCTTGGCTATACAAATAGTGAATCATTCAAGGTGTCTAGGGCTCCGAATCGATAGGCTGGGCTGATCACTCTCTTCCATCACCATAACCTTTCCATATATGTGGTGAATGGAAATTATCCTGAAGCTGTCACACGCCTAAAATTCCTTCCCTTTGCTTCTTTCAAAGAACAATAACTCTGTAGAAACCCTAGGCAAACACAAAGAACAATAACTCTGGATATTGCATTTTATTCCATAAATCAATCACTGTGTCTTGGGGTCAACATTAAAAGACAGGAAATCAGCCCTCTCCTGCCACCAACACCTCTCAACTGAAGTCAGGTACACATTTATAACTGAATGGAGAGAAGTTAGCAGAAAATTGTCTTTCCCATGGACACAACACTGAGCCGATTGGAATTTTGTCCTGCAAATCTTTTGTGTTAAGAACCTGGAGACTTGGTCACTCAATGGTCCATAAAATGATAGACAATGAGACTTTGACTTTGCCAGGCAATCACTGAAAAAAAGAAGAAGATTCAATTAAATCTTTTGAGGCTTTTGGCATCCTTTGTGAATATTGCTAAACTTGTACTTTTTGGGGCTCACTCGTGTTTTAACGAAGTGAGTCTAGGTTCTCATCATTGTTCGGTTGTGTGTCTGTGTGCATGTATGTAATTGTATGCATGTAGTCTATGGTCAAAGCTTTAAAAACATGTGCACTTAAAGCAGGGTAGGACAGTAACTATTTTTGCCTGCCCCCCAGTTTTAGCCACCTGCCCGATAAATGAATTGCCATGTGTGAAAAAGCTAGTAGAAAGAGTCTTCATGATTGGCCATCCTGTTGTTTTGATTTCTTCTTGTCGGAACCCGAAGCACATGTCATAATATCGTCTGCAATTGACTGGCTAAATATACTTCATTCTGATTGGATAATGAATTTTCTTTAGCCAATCGTCTTGCTCGATACAAATGGCTATCCGATTTTGCGGAAGTGATGCTGACATCAAGTCAAACTACTCGCGAGTGTGGTGATAGTAGGGCCTATCATTGTTGATGTAGCCTGCGTTGTAGGCCTAGAACCTGACTTGCGGTTTTTACAACGGACTGAAATAAACTGGGTGAGATTTTTTTTCTAAGCACTTGCACTTGCCCGGCGGGCAGGTCGTCGAGCTCGCCACCTGCCCGACACTTACGACTACCTGCCCCGGGCAGTCGGGCAGCCATTACTGTCCGACCCTGACTTAAAGGGAAAACAACCGATCCCAGGGATTGGGTCGTTCTCGCCAGAAAAGCTCTACCTCGTGGTGGCTCGCACAACAGCGAATAAAGAAGGGCTTGCCAGCTGTGATTCAAATGTGGCGCGCGCTCAGCGCCTCCCCTCTTTTAGAGTCCGGCCGTGCCTTTAAACCTTAACTACACATGCACTCTTCTAAAATAAATCCTTTAACATTGTAATTTTCTCGGAAACTACAAATAATAGCACAACCAAACTTTGCAAGGTGATAAATACCATCATTATGTTTTCAGTGACTCCATTTTTTTTTAAAGTAGCCAGAGTGATATGATAGTAAATCAGTTATTAAGTTTTGAAGTGAGAGTAGAAAGTACACGTAAACTGAGGAAGGGAAGTCATTGCTTTAGCATATAACATTACAAGTGGCCTGTCACAGAAAAAGATAGTTGGTAAGTTGTTGACCTAAAGTAACAGCGACAGAATAGTCAAAAGTGACAGTGGTCGCTTTATGGAAGGAAGGAAGACCTCCAACGCGAACACAGGTTCGTTTCCCAGCATGGGCACAATTTTTGTTCTCGTTTGTTTGTTGTTATTCTTTTGCAATGCAAAGTGAGTGAGCCTTGAAGGCTTTGCCTTGTTAATTCATACTGTCTCTAATCGATAAGATGCCTAACAAGTCATTCTTTATAAGACTTTTTACAAAATCTTATTAGTCTACCTGTCTCTGCTTAGTTTGCAAAACACACAACCATTGATTCATTATTTTCTGTGACAATATAGCCCATCTATAACTATAAGCATAACTATACGGGAAGTTGAAAGATAATGACTATTTTCAACTTACCACCATTTTCTTCTGTAGGTTTTCCTCCTTGGTACGCCAACTGTTGGCTTCTTTAGAGTACCGGTCAACAAGGGCTTGCAATTCCTGGAACACAATGCCTCTGATTAAAAAGTGTCTTTGATCAACAACAAACACACATAATGCTAAACACTGATTAACCAAGCCTGCTAACTTTATTTTTGACAATGCATCAAACTGACAACTTTACGGCTTATTTTCATTTGAAATTCTGAGTTTGTTTCATCTTATCTACATGCATTTTACTTTTGCTTGTGCCTGAAACTTATAAATGGTAAGCCCATGCCCACACATCACTCCAGATACTAGCAACTATCTAACAGCTTTATAATCCATTTTCCACAACTAGTTATGCTTGTGACCATAAACTTATAGCCCTTTGTGTCTATTGACACAAATAATGAAATGGATATAATCTTGATGATTTTGACATCGCCACAAACACATTCCCAGCTCACCTTCAACTTTTCCAC
This sequence comes from Phymorhynchus buccinoides, assembly GCA_017654935.2. Taxonomy (NCBI): domain Eukaryota; kingdom Metazoa; phylum Mollusca; class Gastropoda; order Neogastropoda; family Raphitomidae; genus Phymorhynchus; species Phymorhynchus buccinoides. The sequence continues at coordinate 22,817,994 of CM065700.1, read as the reverse complement.
AGTTTTGTTGTCTCTGACTGAGCGGCGCCCTGGCCTGATGGTCACTTGCAAGGACTGCAAAAGAGCAGATTCAAACTCATCCTCTCTATCACATCGTGATAAGAAAACTGACCATACTGTGTGTGAGCTAAAATCCCAGGGCTGTGCTGCAATTTGTCGCCTTAGCGCTGCAATTCCTCATTATGAAGTGAGACTGTACTTTTTAGACATAGAGAGAGCGAGAAATGGACAGTCAAAAACAAAGCTGGTATTTATTAAAATCTCAAAAATACAATCCTTTTCTTATCTCACGTGAAAAGCTTGCACAGCATGGCTGCAACACACACCACTCTTTTAGTCTCAGCCAACGCCGACGATGCGGGCAGCACTTGCATGTGGGCAGAGGCAGGTCAATCCATGTCGAGCAGGGAGCACACACACACACACACACACACAGACTCACCACTCTTTTAGTCTCAGCCAACGCCGACGATGCGGGCAGCACTTGCATGTGGGCAGAGGCAGGTCAATCCATGTCGAGCAGGGAGCACACACACACACACACACACACACAGACTCACCACTCTTTTAGTCTCAGCCAACGCTGACGATGCGGGCAGCACTTGCATGTGGGCAGAGGCAGGTCAATCCATGTCGAGCAGGGAGCACACACACACACACACACACACACACAGACTCACCACTCTTTTAGTCTCAGCCAACGCCGACGATGCGGGCAGCACTTGCATGTGGGCAGAGGCAGGTCAATCCATGTCGAGCAGGGAGCACACACACACACACACACACACACACACACAGACTCACCACTCTTTTAGTCTCAGCCAACGCCGACGATGCGGGCAGCACTTGCATGTGGGCAGAGGCAGGTCAATCCATGTCGAGCAGGGAGCACACACACACACACACACACACACACACAGACTCACCACTCTTTTAGTCTCAGCCAACGCCGACGATGCGGGCAGCACTTGCATGTGGGCAGAGGCAGGTCAATCCATGTCGAGCAGGGAGCACACACACACACACACAGACTCACCACTCTTTTAGTCTCAGCCAACGCCGACGATGCGGGCAGCACTTGCATGTGGGCAGAGGCAGGTCAATCCATGTCGAGCAGGGAGCACACACACACACACACACACACACACACACAGACTCACCACTCTTTTAGTCTCAGCCGACGCCAACGATGCAGGCACCACTTGCATGTGGGCGGAGGCAGGTCAATCCACGTCAAGCAGGGAGCACACACACACACACATCTCAACCGTTTATTCAGGATTAATGCTGAACAGTATATTACACAGTTCATATCCTGATGGCAAACAGAATGCATGCTAATTAGGAGCAACAAAGCGGCGCGGCATCAAAGCTAACTACTAGTTGTTTATATTTTCCTGTGCAGTGGGCTGGTTCGTCTGCATGTCACATGTTGTCAGTAGGCCTGATGTCTGAGAAAAACGTGTTGTTTTTGTAGGTCAGCATGCACCGTTGTTCACTCAGTGGTTCAATGTTCGTAGTAAAACAGCATGTCGACAGGGTCATAGGAATTTGGGATGGTTTTGGCCTCATAAACAAAAGTATTTGACGTACACAACCTCTGATACACTTTCATAATTATCATTTAGAGTCATTCATCACACGTTTTCATGAAGCGAGTTGGAAAATCAAAACAGTTCAGTTAGTTGTATTCGCTTCAACACACACACACACACAGAGACTCACCACTCTTTTAGTCTCAGCCGATGCAGACGATGCGGGCAGCACTTGCATGTGGGCGGAGGCAGGTCCATCCACGTCGAGCAGGGAGCACACACACACACACACACACACACACACAGACTCACCATTCTTTTAGTCTCAGCCGATGCAGGCAGAATTTGCATGTGGGCGGAGGCAGGTCCATCCACGTCAGCAGGGAGCACACACACACACACACAGAGACTCACCACTCTTTTAGTCTCAGCCAACGCAGACGATGCGGGCAGCACTTGCATGTGGGCGGAGGCAGGTCCATCCACGTTGAGCAGGGAGCACACACACACACACACAAACACACAGACAGAGAGACTCACCACTCTTTTAGTCTCAGCCGACGCAGACGATGCGGGCAGCACTTGCATGTGGGCGGAGGCAGGTCCATCCACGTTGAGCAGGGAGCACACACACACACACACAAACACACAGACAGAGAGACTCACCACTCTTTTAGTCTCAGCCGACGCAGACGATGCGGGCAGCACTTGCATGTGGGCGGAGGCAGGTCCATCCACGTCGAGCAGGGAGCACAGACAGAGAGACTCACCACTCTTTTAGTCTCAGCCGACGCAGATGATGCGGGCAGCACTTGCATGTGGGCGGAGGCAGGTCCATCCACGTCGAGCAGGGAGCACACACACAGAGACTCACCACTCTTTTAGTCTCAGCCGACGCAGACGATGCGGGCAGCACTTGCATGTGGGCAGAGGCAGGTCCATCCACGTGGAGCATGGAGCTGTCCAGGCCTAATCCCCCGGAGGTGGACATGAGGGAGGTGTTCAGCTTGTAGTGCAGCTGCTGCAGCTCCCCAGCCTGCTCATCCTCCTGCTCTTCGTAGGCACGCACCAGATCTTCCAGATCCTGAACCACAGGCGGAGGTTTTCAATTTCAGTGTGCATAACGTGCTTAGCGTTCCGTTTAAATGTGAAATATTCAATCCCTAGGTGTTTCAATTTAGGCTAAGCCATTTCATATCCTTGCTTCCTCAGTCTTACCTGCTCTCGCTCACTCTCTCTCTCTCCCTCACTCTCTCTGTGTCCCCCTTCCATTTTACTAACTCCTTCACTCCACCTTCTCTCTCTCCACTCTCTTTTGCTTTCACTCTCCCTCTCTCAAATCAGCACTGACCCTGATTTTTTTGTTCAAATCCTCAATGGTGGCCTGTGTTTCCTCCAGCTGTTTCAGCCAAGATTCCTGACTCTCACATAGCGCCATGTGCTGCCTCTGTCCCTCACGTGACTTGCGGCGCTCCTGCCACCATCACAATACATGTACCCTTATTTATCACACGCCAGTACATTTTTATCCAGCAAAGAAAGGGGATTTTAATTACATTTTGAGAAACCAGTTTTCACCTGTTTCTGTTTGTTGATTATTTTTTTCCTTTAATAGTTTTCTTGTGGGGTCCCAGCAATGCTGAAATATTGACAGTCAGTTTAACTTAGTGTAACACATCCACAGAGTAGGAAAAAGAGAAAACAAAACAAAACAACAAACAAACAAACAAACAACACACAAAAACAACAAATACAAAATCACAATGGCAGAATTAATAATACATTTTGCTATGAAGAAAACACATTCCTGAACAACACTCTCCCCTTGTACAGATTGCCAAACACCTCAATCTGTTGCTGAGCAGTGCTCAACAATTTCTGCAGTGCCTCATCTGCCGCTAGCAGTCAAACACTATGACTATCTAAATATACTAAAATCACAACTGTCATAGGTTCAAATATTGCATTTTGCTATGAAGAAAGCACATTTACTAGATCTCTCACCCTGTCCTGGCTGAGCTGCTTGGCAGACAACAAACAAAAACATCGCAAACATCTGGGTAGAAGTCATAATGCAGTCTCACTAGGAAGAAAATGCAATCCCCTAGCGTTCTCACCCTTTCCTGGAGATGGATTGGGCACACACTAAGGAAACACCACCAGACAAGCCCTGACATGCAACCCCCAAGGCAAAAGAAAGAGACTGGCGAAGAGACCTCCTTGAACACATCAAAGGATGGGCCTTAGCCTGCCTGGAACCAGTTAGAGGCAAAGGACAGGGGCTGTGGAGGTCTCTCGTTGGCGTCCTATATCCCAGAGGGGGTGCAAGACAATTAAACTAACTCACCCTGTCCAGCTTGAGCTGCTTGGCCGACAGCTGCTGCTGGGCGGTGGTCAGTGATTTTTGCATGGACTCCATCTGGCGGTCCTTCTGCAGCAGACGCCGGGTCAGCCCCTCCTGCTCAGACTCCAGCTGCACGATGATCTCCCGCAGTTCATCCAGCTGAAACCTGACATTCCATCAAACTCAATCTCCAGAGTTATTGTTCTCTGCAATAGCCTGAAGTTTCTCTAGAGTTATTGTTCTTTGCATTAGCCTGAAGTTTCTCTAGTTATTGTTCTTTGAAATTGTTTTGTTTTTGTTCTTAGGAAGACGCAAAGGGATGTAATGTGACAGCAGTTGTTCTTTGGTTTTGTTCTTAGGAAGACACAAAGGGATGCAATGTGACAGCAGTTGTTCTCTGGTTTTGTTCTTAGGAAGACGCAAAGGGATGTAATGTGACAGCAGTTGTTCTTTGGTTTTGTTCTTAGGAAGACACAAAGGGATGTAATGTGACAGCAGTTGTTCTCTGGTTTTGTTCTTAGGAAGACACAAAGGGATGTAATGTGACAGCAGTTGTTCTTTGGTTTTGTTCTTAGGAAGACACAAAGGGATGTAATGTGACAGCAGTTGTTCTCTGGTTTTGTTCTTAGGAAGACACAAAGGGATGTAATGTGACAGCAGTTGTTCTTTGGTTTTGTTCTTAGGAAGACACAAAGGGATGTAATGTGACAGCAGTTGTTCTCTGGTTTTGTTCTTAGGAAGACACAAAGGGATGTAATGTGACAGCAGTTGTTCTCTGGTTTTGTTCTTAGGAAGACACAAAGGGATGTAATGTGACAGCAGTTGTTCTTTGGTTTTGTTCTTAGGAAGACACAAAGGGATGCAATGTGACAGCAGTTGTTCTTTGGTTTTGTTCTTAGGAAGACACAAAGGGATGCAATGTGACAGCAGTTGTTCTCTGGTTTTGTTCTTAGGAAGACACAAAGGGATGTAATGTGACAGCAGTTGTTCTTTGGTTTTGTTCTTAGGAAGACACAAAGGGATGTAATGTGACAGCAGTTGTTCTCTGGTTTTGTTCTTAGGAAGACACAAAGGGATGCAATGTGACAGCAGTTGTTCTTTGGTTTTGTTCTTAGGAAGACACAAAGGGATGTAATGTGACAGCAGTTGTTCTTTGGTTTTGTTCTTAGGAAGACACAAAGGGATGCAATGTGACAGCAGTTGTTCTCTGGTTTTGTTCTTAGGAAGACACAAAGGGATGTAATGTGACAGCAGTTGTTCTCTGGTTTTGTTCTTAGGAAGACACAAAGGGATGTAATGTGACAGCAGTTGTTCTTTGGTTTTGTTCTTAGGAAGACACAAAGGGATGCAATGTGACAGCAGTTGTTCTTTGGTTTTGTTCTTAGGAAGACACAAAGGGATGCAATGTGACAGCAGTTGTTCTTTGGTTTTGTTCTTAGGAAGACACAAAGGGATGTAATGTGACAGCAGTTGTTCTCTGGTTTTGTTCTTAGGAAGATGCAACTTAGGAATGTAATGTTAGGCGTGCGACAGCAATTGTTCTTTGGTTTTGTTCTTAGGAAGACACAAATGGATGCAACGTTAGGCACGTGACAGCAATTGTTCTTTGGTTTTGTTCTTAGGAAGACACAAAGGAATGTAATGTTAGGATTGTGACAGTAGACAATACTGTCCATACGAAGCTGTATGGTTCACAAACCAACACTTATGAACTTTACAAAATTAAAGTTTGTTTGTTTGGAACACTTTACATTTTAAGGAACACTTTAGGATTCAGACCTTCAGCATACTTCCAATTCACATGGTCTAATACCTCAGTCTCAAATCAAACTCTTTCCAACATGGGGATAATCTGTCACTCTTTGAATCTGCCTTTTCACTTTGCTTACTGTTATTTACTATCTTTCTGCCTTACTGGTCCATTCTCCTGCCTTTATCCAAGAAACTCTTACAAAGATTTTCTCCAGCCAAAGACGGACATTCTGGGGTCAACTATTTTTTAGTTAGGCAGCACAACACATCTGTACTTATTCAACAGGAAACTGTCTGAGCGGTCAACATAGAATAAGACAAGATCATGCTCTTTAAAGGTGATGGACGGCCTTTTGTTGCTGAAAAATTGTTTCAAATTGGCTCCCCGCTAAAAATATGCTTTTGTTGATTACTGTAGTTTGAACAATACGGATTTCTTACCAATTTTGGCTATATCTTGTTCGTCTCGAACTCATCTGAAGTGGGAATCTAAAGATTTTTGTTGTTTGAATCGCCGGGTTTGGTTTGGCCAACGTACAGTGAAGTTGGACACACAAAAAATTGTGACTTAGTTTACTTGTGACATGTCGCCTGACGTAGAAAATAACTCTGACGTCCCAAAAATATCTGGGAACCAGAAATTAGTTTGAACACTCTTTTGTGCACACCGTAGCATTTTGTGGACTCACAGATTTTTAGTGATTGTTGTGTCCAGTCCTTTATCTTTTGCAGCCATTTATAAGTAGGCGGGGTCAATCACAGAAAGGTACAGCTTGACACATGTGTGTGCACTTCGTGCGCCCGACACAAGAGGATTCACATCGGCATCATGCGATTGTACTTCCTTTACATTCAATACCTGTGTGTCATTTCCTAGTTCGACTCAGTCAAAGTCTCGTCTAGCAGATGATTTTTTTCAATTTTTTTAAAAACAAAATGGTATGATTGTACTTCCTTTACTACCTGTGTCATCATTTCCTAGACTCAGTCAAAGTCTCGTCTAGCAGATGATTTTTTTCAATTTCTGAGCATCATTTTATTTTAAAAACAAAATGGAATGATTGTACTTCCTTTACATTCAATACCTGTGTCATCATTTCCTAGTTCGACTCAGTCAAAGTCTCGTCTAGCAGATGATTTTTTTCAATTTCTGAGCATCATTTTATTTTAAAAACAAAATGGTATGATTGTACTTCCTTTACATTCAATACCTGTGTCATCATTTCCTAGTTCGACTCAGTCAGTCTCGTCTAGCAGAGATTTCTGAGCATCATTTTACTTTAAAAACAAAATGGTTTTGTACTTCAATTTCTGAGCATCATTTCCTTTTAGTCTCGTCTAGCAGATGATTTTTTTCAATTTCTGAGCATCACAAAATGGAAATCCAGAAAATTCACCCTTTCACTGCATTTATGTCATTTATTTATGTTCATCTAAACAACGCAATCAAAGCCAATTGTATCTGAAAACGTTTACAACTCTATGTTTGTGATCTTTAAAACCACTTTCCTACCGTTATCTACCCTCAACCCCCACATGTAAATGGGTACCTGATTTCAGTTAAAAGGAAGGTAAGTAAGATGCTATGAAGGAGAAGGGTGGGCTCTGCTTTCCAATGTCACGTTCAAAGCCAAATCTCCTTACCATATTTTTCGGACTACAGTATAAGGCGATACTTCCCAGACTGAGACCCCTGCACCTTATAATATGACTAATAAAATAGAAAGAAAATAATATAGTAACAAAACCTTTATTTTGTGTGAAAATTGGGGGCCTTATAGTTAAAAAAAATATGGTAGGTACTTTTTTTGTCAAATAGAACAAGGCTTTGCTTCACAGCAGCAAGCCCATGCTCTTTATTTTTCTTACTACTACAGAAGGGTGTGACTCACGACAGCATCTGGTCTTCGAGGGAGGAGATCTGTGAGTTGACGGCCTGCAGGTCGTGCCAGGCCTCCACAGACTGCTGGTCGTTGCTGCTCCCCTGGACCTTCTCCCGATCCAGTTGATTCTGCAGTGCCTGGGCACACCACACACCAACACAACAGTGACCAGTACCTCCACATACAAACAACAATATAGTGCTCGTTTCATACATTTACCATGTTTTTCAGACTATAAGGCGATACTTTTTTCGCACTCATACCCCTGCGCTTTATAATATGATTACTAATATACTAGTAAAAAAAAGTATGAAAGCAAAATCTGAAATGATGTAAAATTTGGGGGGTGCACCTTATAATCAGGCACGACTTATACAGTGGAGTACACTTAACATGAAGCCGGATTACATGAAATATCGGTTAACGCACAAAAACATGTTTGAACGGACGAATGGCTTATTTATTATTACTTAAAAAATCGTTTTTCACACAAACTTGTTTCTCAGCACAACACAAAATACGGTTAATACACAAACAAAAACTCGGTCAGATTGTCATTCATCATACTAAAGTTCATACTGGTCACACAAAATGAAGCTGGAGCCGCCAAATATTTCATTACAAACTTTGTAAAAGCCATCATGAACATCATCTACTGCACCTCGGTTGATGTGCTAGTCAGGAAGTCGGAAGTTGGAAGGTATGAACTGCGCATGCATATTCTCAAGTCTGCACAGTTTGTCGTCTGCAATGCTACTTTGCTCGTTCACTTGCCAAACTTCAGCTTCCAATTTGCACTCAAAATGCAGTTCACATTGAAACAGTTACACTGCCATACACAGTTTGAAGCAATTAGTTTCAGCCTTAAACATATTATTGTCAGACTAAGAAGCATGAGATTTTTTTTTCGACTGCAAGAGCGAATGAAGGCTGGGCAGCGAGTAGACGAGGCTTGTACTAGGCCTACAAGTTGTAGAGACACTTGTCTTCTTCGCGACAAACACAGGCGCATCATTGAAACGATCAACTGAAAACTGCTTCTCATTGGCCGATTTTGGGGCAAAACTGGTGCAGAAGAATTCAAACCCAAATATTTTTAATAGACCTAATTCAACACTGCATTCATCTCTGCTAGCTTAGCTTAGGCTAACATCGTGCAGAGGCCTTGTAATGCAGTTTGCACTCGAACCAATGAATGCTTTCGGTCTTCGGCGATTTGATGTGTCTGAGCCAATCAAAAAGGGGTTTGCATTTTATCTCTTCCGGAAGAGATAAAATGGTGTTGCTATCTTCTACTTCTCGGTAAATATCCATTATTATTATTATTATTAAATAAATGTCTAAGCTCTCGGAAATGGAAGGTATGTACGCACGTTTCCAAGATAAGTTGGTGCCAAGTCTACCGATCGCTAGCGCAGCTACATGAATAACTAGCTGCACCTGCCCGGTTGGTTTCAGGTTGTTTTTGACCGCAATTTGGTTGAACATTTTTAACACGAAATACGATTAACACACACACAAATCTTTGTCCAGCGAGTTTTGTGTTAAACGTACTCCGCTGTAGTCTGAAAAATATGGTAGAACAGTAGTTTTTGCTATCTCATGGAACATTCCCTATCCTTCATAAACACATGCACACAAAAGATTCAGGATTCAGATTCCCTAGTAATCTCCTTTTTGTGCAAAGAACTAGTGGAGTTGGTAATCACAAATACGCACACACATTGCACAAAAGCATGAAACTTTGCTCAAAGCTTCCTTACATTCTGCAGACCGAACTAAGAGATAGACAATAGAGATGTGTGCTTTTGTTTGTGCTCGTGTTGCAAGCCTTTACGTACAATGTGCAATCCCACAAATTTCTCTAATGTTACTTTCTTATCAGTGCTACAAAAATTGGAACAATCACTATCGCATGTCAGCATTAACACTGAGCATCACACACACACACACACACACACTCTCTCTCTCTCTCTCTCTCTCTCTCTCTCTCTCTCTCGAGACAGACATTTGTTTTTATTTCATCTTCTTTTTATTGCATTGATTGATTTTATTTCATTTTCCATTATTTTGTTCTATTCGCACCCCCATGTCATCTAAGCCAATGACATTGAACATAGTTCCCCTACATCACACTGTCATCAACGCCACCAGAAGAGATTCAGACAAATCACCAAAGTGACCAACACACACCAACCTTATTCTTGGCCACATAATCCTTCAGCTCCTTCTCCATGGCCCCTTTTTCCGCCTCCAAAGACTCCACCCTTCTCTCCAGCTGAGCGCAGCGACTCCTCAACTCCTGTAGCTCTCCTACTCCTCCTTCCCCCTGGGAGCTGGCCGACACTACATGGGGATGGGGCCTGTGTGAGGACTCCCCCCCGGGCAAGGAGGACACGGAGGTGGAGCTGTCCACCAGGGAGAGGTAGCGGGCGGTGTTCAGGCCCACGCTGCTGTCCAGCTCTTCACTGACTGCTGTGGTGCTGCTGCTGTTGCTCAGGCTCTTCTTGGGGGACCTCCTGCAACAACAGCCACACACTTCAACCTCTCACAACTTTTTTTTTCCTGCATCACATTCAAACTTTATTTGTTAGAAAGAAGGGGTAAAATACAACGTATGCCAAGATTACTCATCTGTCATGAATTTGCATAAGACAATTTAACCGCAACTTGTAAGGTCATTGTATTGTTTTGCATCATTCCCTGTTTGACCGTGTCGGTGCAGCAGGACTAAGTAAATCTAGCATTTTCTGGAATAAAGGGAATTGGAGAATTTTTCATAAACACAAAAGAAAACCTCCAAAGGGTTTGACATTTTCTAAGCTCTCAGCTAAATCTGGCACTTTCTCAAAAAGGGAATTGGCAGCGGTTTTCTTAAACACTAACATCAACAACAACATCCAAAGGGGTTGACATTTTCCAAATTCTCAGCTGTGCATGAAGGCATGAAAGTCTCCCTCAGTGTTTGACATTGGTTTTTTAGTTAAATTTCACTGTTTGACATTGTCAGTGCATCAAGAGTAGGTGGACTCAAAAATAAGGATGGGTAAAGAACACTGGATAAAAACTTTTGCCAATCGCTTTGACACTTTCTGAGCTATCGGATGTGCATGACGCGGTCTCACTGTTTGACGGCGTCGGTGCATCGGGTGTAGGTGAATCCCACAAAGGGCAGGTGTCGGCCGCTGAAGTCCTTGCTGGAGGGCTGGAGGCTGTCCGTGTTGGGTGGGGGCCGGGCCTTCTCCACCTCGTCAAAGTTGGACGTGTCGTCCAGGCTGCTGATGGAGGGCACATAGGGAGGAGAGGCTGCCACAAACCAACAATGATGTACGTACAGTGGAAACCAGATAACTCAAAAATGGCTACAACAACAAAATTGGATAACCTACAATAACGTTTTGGTCACAATTTGTTTTTACTATTTGAATATTTCAAAATATCGGCAATCTAAAAATAAAATTTCAGTCCTTTCAATTTTCACTAAGGCCGGGTTCACATTAGACGCGTAAGTTCCGTACGGAAAACCCTAAATAAGTGGAAGAAAGAAGGATAAAAGTTTACGCATAATGGGGAAATTCGGACACGTGCGCAAATCTTTTCCCTTCTTTGTTTCACTTATTTATGGATTGCACACGGGTTTCCGCATGGAATATCCGCTTATGTGTACATGGGTGCTACTCCACAAAATGAAAAAAAACTGAAAGGTAGGGGTCCAGGGACCGGGCATGGCCCCGGCAGCCCCGTTGGACGATTCAGCGGGGCAACTTAAGAGAGAGATACAACGAGACAGACAGTTAAAATGAGAGACAGAGACAGTTTGAGTCTGATAAGCCTTGTAAAATTATTACATTGCCTTTGTAAACTTCCAAGATAGAACACCTAGACTAAGTTCAAAACGCCCCAAATTGCTTGTGGTCAATTTGGGGGGGGGGGGGATGAATTACAAAAAAACCGGAAGTTCAGTTTTTGGTAAAATTAAAAAATACTGAAATCAGTGTAAAACTGAAAGAGTAGCACCCATGTGTGTGTACACGGCCATAGACTTACTAGATTTCCACTGTACATAATAGATCTTGAATGCAGGGTTTTTAAAGAATTAAATTATTACCATGTAAACCTGTGTGTTTTTACCCCAAACGACTGGTTCACACAAAACAAGCAAACAAAGAAATAAAAACAGATTAGGCTAGTCGGTCGAGAGTTGAACAAACCATAAAAAGTTTACCCACGCACACACATCCAACCACCCACACTCAGCAACCACCCATCACACACACACAAACACATCCCCATACTATTTCTAATGTTGGTCCAGGCCACAGTTTTGAAGAAGGGGTGCTGCTGCAGCTGTGGCCAACCAATGCGCGTCTTGCTGTCGCTCAGCAGCTGACTGATCAGATCCCGGGCCTCCGCAGATACAGCACTGTGCGGGGGAAACTTCAGCTTGCTCTGAAAGGAGAACATACAATGCACATGGTGCTGTTTCACTTTCAATGTCCATCTCCATTAACAAGCTTGTGCCGTAAGGACACAAAACGCAGAGGTATTAAAGTCAAGCAAGCGCATAAAAGCCAAGAAGCAGGAATGGCAGATTTTCTCCCACACCGCAATCAAACATGTTTTTTTAAATTCACCTTCATGGGTGCTTCTACAAAAGTGTGGAAAACCTGAAAAGCATGGGTGTTGAGGCTGATGAGTCCCCTAGTCCCCAGGGAGGTACGGGGGCAGCATCTCTGTTGATGCATTGCCCCCTGAAGATGAAGGGAAATAAAACCTTCAAAGAAATTGACTCCATGAACTAAAGTACAAAGCTAAGGCACGACAACAAATGGTGGTAGGAACAAGACATGGGAAGGGAATTGACAGGGTCTCCATGAACTAAAGTACAAAGCTAAGGCACGACAACAAATGGTGGTAGGAACAAGACATGGGAAGGGAATTGACAGGGTCTCCATGAACTAAAGTACAAAGCTAAGGCACGACAAGGTCAGTGACAAGTGGTGGTAGGAACAACATATGGGAAGGGAATTGACAGGGTCTCCATGAACTAAAGTACAAAGCTAAGGCACGACAAGGTCAGTGACAAGTGGTGGTAGGAACATATGGGAAGGGAATTGACAGGGTCTCCATGAACTAAAGTACAAAGCTAAGGCACGACAAGGTCAGTGACAAGTGGTGGTAGGAACAACATATGGGAAGGTGAGAAAGGGAGGCTGCTCCTCTTTTTTTTTCCAAACCTGATATCAGGCAGAGGCCACTGACAAAAGTTAAACAAAACAAAAAACAACCAAAAAACTGAATACAGGCAAATAGCTTGAACTAGTTGAAGAGAAGCCCCCATTCACCTCGAAGTTCATGATGTTGTTGTAGGTGGCCACCATGGACCCGTCATTGTCAGTGAAAGGTGTACAGCCAAACATCATCTCGTAGGCACACACACCCAGGGACCACCAGTCCACCTCCACCCCGTAGCGCTGCTGCCTCCACGCTCGGTTCATGGAGTCCAGCAGCTCCGGGGCCACGTAGTCGGGGGTCCCCACCGGCATGCGGGAAGACACCTGCAAAGGCAGCTTCAGGGTAAAAGGTGTCATTATCACTGCTATTGGTCATTATAAGTACTGTGTATTAGGTGTCATTATCACTGCTAACAGTGCTATTGGTCATTATAAGTACTGTGTATTAGGTGTCATTATCACTGCTATTGGTCATTATAAGTACTGTGTATTAGGTGTCATTATCACTGCTATTGGTCATTGGTAGATTTTAATTAATCTAACTATCTATTCTAACTAAATACTTACCAACACTCAAAACAATAGCATATATACTTTTACCAATCTGGAACCCATACCATAGCACATAGAAAAACGAAAGTAGCAAAGGGCCGCTACTCTCACCATCCGGAAATAGGAGTTATCCCTTAACATCCGGTGACGCAGTCATTGACCTATTAAAGTCATTCTTGTTTTTTCTACCTCGCATCAGGAGGGAGGATGGGAGGGACGCTTAAGTTGTTTTGAGTGTTGGTAAGTATTTAGTTAGAATAGATAGTAAGATTAATTAAAATCTACCAATCTATTCCAACCATACTGACCAACACTCAAAACAATAGCAGATTCCCATAGAGGAGGAGGGTGATGCTAAAAAGAAAACAACACCCTGTAACATCATAATAACACATACAGTGTAATCATATAGAGTAACCATCCCGGAATAAGGAATGGAAACTCCCAAATACAACTTGTTAATACATTTTCCCTGTAGATCTTGATACATGATATCCCAAAGAAAAATTCAAAAGATAATTTAAAGAGATACCGGAGACTGGGCCACGATGATTCTTCTGATGAAAAAGGTGTAAACAAATCGTTTCGAAGCCACATCTCTGAGGTAATAATGGAGGAAGGTATTAAGCGACCTCCAGAATGCTGCCTCCATAACTTTGGCCAGTGGAACCCCCTTGACCAGCGCCAAGGAGGAACTGATAGCGCGCGCAAAGATATTCTAAAAGGGTAAGATGGACTACTTAAGAGCTCGGCGAACCGGGCTGATAGAGTTATCGTTAGTGGCGACAGTACACCATTCACAGTGGAGGCTATCCAAAAACTCAGACTGGAACTTGAACGGAGAATTCAACTGGCCTATCGACGTGTAAAATGTGTCCTGTTTAAAAGGAACATAACCAGTGTTTCTGTCCTCACTACTCATATAGGGAAAAGAGACCGGATGCTTATCTTCCCCTATACAGTCTTTGGCACGCGACTCATGCGCCCTGATAGGACTGACAGGAAGCCTAAGAGATGCCTTAGAATAGGCAAGCTTAATCAAATCTAAAATCCATAGTGAGATAGTAGACTTAGCAATGTCCTTAACATATTCTTCATTAATAGAGACAAGGAGGCAATGTTTGACGCCACGAAAGGACTTGGAACGATTCAAATACGTATTATAGCACAGACAGGACAGAGGAAATTGTTCGCATTGTCCGGTCCGAGAATAGACTTCAAACTTGAAAAGACTACGTCTCCAGAGCACGAAGCTGAGAGATTCTTCGAAATAAAAAGATGAAACAGAAAATCAACGAACTGAACCGTAAGTTGATTGACGTCTAGAAAACAGAAGGAGATCAAACGTCCTAGACGAGAAGCCTTGAAGTTTGAGTCAAAGGTTTAAAGAAGCCAGGCGGCTAGCCTAGCTAAACCCCTTGCATATTTGATATTATTTTCCTCTGAAATCAATTTTAAATGTTCGCTGAAGTCACTCAAAATTGGGAGCCCTGAAGGCCGAAGTATTGATCTACAATGTCAATTAGTTTATAGGCACATCCTTATCTGATGTACAGTTCAGAAAATGATATAGGCATCGAATACAATAAAAACAAAGCAGACACAACATAGATTTACAAGTAATGAATACAGTAAAACTCTAACATACAGCTTGCAAGACAGCTCTTAATTTGTCTAACTTTACTGACAACACAAACCAAACGGTCGCCCAACACTGCCTCACAAGGGACAAAAAGTATGTGGACCAACCTTTCTGTTAGCGTCCATTTTGGCAGCCGACCCAAAGTCTGCCAGTTTGATGTGACCACTGTGATCCAGGAGAATGTTCTCTGGCTTAATGTCCCTGGGATTAACAAACAATTCTTGAATGAGGAGCACACCAACAAAAGATTCTGGAATCTTAACATTTATCTCAACTATATCCTCTGAAGTCGGAGTGTGGCTGCCCACGTGGCGGGGTAATCAAAAACGGTCACACATAATGTTCTCATGCCTAGCTTGTGCATTTGTACCAAAGTGTTCAATTGCTTTGGCTGGGATGATCCCTGGAGTCTTTAAGCCAGTGAACGACAACATATCAACTATGAGTGTCCATCTAAGAAGTTCGCAAATATGATCTGAACACGTACATAACACAAAAACATATAAATGTCATAGCAAAGTATGATTAATTGATCTTGAGGGGAAAAAAACTAACCCCCAAAAAAGTGTCAACCACATTCAAAGTAGTAACATTCTGATTAAAGCAAGCTGAGCTTTGGCAGTGTTTGCTCTATATTACAAAGATGCAAACATTTATCAAAAGTGCAAAATGTATATAACCTCAATGTTTAATTATGGATTCAACCTTTCTTGAAAGCACTTTTCTAAAAAAAAAGACATACACAGCCCTCCCCCCTCCCCCCTAAAAAATGGACTAATTATATAATACATAATAGATTAAAAATGAAAGAACAAAAATAAAATTTCAGTTCATCACTGCATACACATGTATACATGTAAAGAAAAGAGCTTAACCATGACCGTACACAGACAAAGTGAAAATGCTGTCAAGAGGACACGCCTTCTTATCAGGTATCTATTCCCCCACCTGTGCAAGTAGGGAAGTACTCCTTGAGATACAGGTTGTTGATTTAACACAATACAATGCAGTACAATTTTTCTTGTTTTTAGTATGCCTAAGGACACGCGAATGATTGTTGGCCCTTTGTAAACTCAAATGGCTTTTATTAGTTGTTAGCATCAGCCGGTAGCAAGGGCCGATAGTAAATGAGAACTGTACAATAAGTGATTTTCAACTTCAAATCTCTTTGGCCAAGAGAGTGGGGGTGAACCATGGGCTTCTCCACTATAAACAAATTTTAGCCCAGCTCGACAGAATAGCAGATGCCCCCTCTGCTATCTGGCAGTCATAGTCGGAACCGACAGCCATACATAGAAAGCGAATGATTGGTGGATTTTGATTAATCCTACTATCTATTTAATTTAATACTTACCAACACTCAAAACAACTGCATTAGCCTAAAACAACCTGGAACCTTACCCTAGCACATAGCTAAAACGAAAGTGGCCCCAAGGGACTGCACCCATACCGCAGGGAGTAGCGGGAGTGACTCCCCTTACTTCCGGGTATGACGCGCACCCTTGGGGCACCGGATATGTCATTCATGTAATTTTACAGCCCCGCATCAGGAGGGAGGCTGGGAGGGAACATTTTTTGTTTTGAGTGTTGGTAAGTATTAAATTAAATAGATAGTAGGATTAATCAAAATCCACCAATCTAATTTAATCATACTGTACCAACACTCAAAACAACTGCAGATTACCACCGTGGTGGAGGGTGATGCGTGCCAACTGACACACCAATAACCCGAAAAGGCATTTTACAAACAGAGAGGGTAACACTCATACATGAAGAAAACCCCCTGAAAGATGCAAAACATCCATCAAATATGTCAATAAATACCCCCAAATAATCATATACATGATATACCAAAGAACACAGAAAGACAAAACGCAGGGACTCACACTACAAGGAGACCGGAACCTGCGAAACGACAACCTTCTTAAAGGAAAAGGAGACGTCTTCAACCTGAGCGGTGATGTCCCTCAGAAAATAACAATTTCACGAGAGGGACGCCCTTCACTATCGCCAGGGAAGAGCTGAAGGCCCGCAACTCATGGGCGCGAATGGGGTTATCAGGCAACCAAACCAGAGAGCCAGCGTAAGCCAACTTAATGGGGTTGAGGATGCAACGAAACACAGTACCTTTAGCCACATCGCTACAATACTTGGTATTGAT
This sequence comes from Phymorhynchus buccinoides, assembly GCA_017654935.2. Taxonomy (NCBI): domain Eukaryota; kingdom Metazoa; phylum Mollusca; class Gastropoda; order Neogastropoda; family Raphitomidae; genus Phymorhynchus; species Phymorhynchus buccinoides. Next base: position 22,800,891 of record CM065700.1, on the reverse strand, counting down.
GGAGACAAACAACCGACGCTTAGACCCTCTGAAGGACTTGGTCCGAGGAAGTAAAAACGTAGAGCTCCAACTCGAAAAGGAGACTAGAGGAGAGGACATGTCGCCAGACTGATTCTTTGCCCGGAACTCCGGGAGAAAAGAAAGGAAGACGGACGAGAAAACCTCCTCGAACTGGACGTCCTTGGTCAGGCCACTCAGAGCATGACACCGCTGATGCGCCGAGAGTGGCGAGCGAGATCAGAAAAAACTGTCTTAAGAGTCAGAAGCTTAAGGGACGACTTCAGAGGTTCATACTTGTCCCTGAGAAAGAAAGAACAAAAAAGATGTCCCACTGGGGACACTGGAACGTCCTGGACAGAGCCTGGAGGCACACAGTGTCGAGAAAGTGAGAAACAGGCAAGGCTGAGAGATTCTCCGTAAACTTGGAACCAAAGGCCAACAAAATTGTGCTAATCAAAGCCGCCCTATAAGCGGATAAGGTTTGAGAAGACAAATTCCTGGTTCTAAGCAAGTGAGAGAGGAATTCTAAAAACTGGACCAGGGGGACGAATCGGGTCAAACTTTCTAACCTGACAGAAGGAAAACCAGGTGGTCCAACGAAAATCATACAGATCGTGAGTCGACTTACGCCTAGAGGCGACCAACAGGTCCACAGGGCGTGTGGAGAATCCCTGGCTACGAAGCCCTAGTCGAATAGTCGCCATGCGACCAAGATTAGCCTTGAAGGGCAAGGGTGTCCGACCCAGCCTCTTGGCTGAATTAGAGTGGCGTGAGTGAGATTGAGAGGAAGAGGACCGTCCTTCGCCATGTAGAGAACTTCTGGAAACCAATGGCTCGTGGGCCACATTGGTGTGACGAGAATCAAGTCCGGGTGCTCCCGGAGGACTTCTTCAACACCCGGGGGATTAGTGCCATCAGAGGGAAGGAATACAACGGCATGCACTTCAGCAAGAAGTGCGAGACAGTGGTGGCGTACAGCTTAGCGGTACGGTAGCACCTAAGGCCATGGAACTCATACTGAAGATGGCTGCTCTGTACCCAGAAAGGGTATGGGCAGAGATTTCTAGACCTGAGAAGAAAAGCTAAGAATTCGACGAATGAACCGAAGAAGGTCTTAACGGATCGAACTTCCTGTCACCACAGAAGGCGAACCAAGAGAAAGAGTCCTGAAAAAGTCCGGGAAGGCATCTCTGGAAAGCACATGGCTGACTATCAAAGCAGTCAGGAGAAGACAAACTCCGCATCGAGTCACCTAGAGCAGCCAAGGCCTGATACATTACGGACTATGAGTGGCCGGACCGGGCCACTACACACTGCTACGCCCTTTCGAACTGGAAAATATCGATCGAAGGGGCGAGTCTGGGTCAGAAAACAAACTGGACAAGACTAGTTCAGAATGTCGGGCAAGCAAAGGACCGATGGCGGGATAGAGACAGCTAGTACTAGGATGAGAATCCGCAAGAGCAGCAGATTCAGCCTCTGACCTAGCAAACTGAGAAACCACGGTACGAATGTGCGACTGCACTTCGTAACCAACTCTACATGCTAAGACCGACGAAAGGGACCCCCGTTGACTGGGTGAAAAACCAGCGGAGACAATTCGATCGGTTGGGAGGTAAAATAAAAATAAAAAACTGCCTATGAAGTAGGAACAGACAGCAACAGCAACATAGTTGCTATCGCATGACGTCAAATCGAACCAGATGACGCGGAAATGTCCCCACCGAAAAGGAAAACATGTAGACAAAAAGCGAAACAGTGTGCAAACGTGACGATGACACACCTCGACCTAAACCATAAAAAACGGTCGGAACGAGACGCCGAAGACCAAAAGGGGGGGGGGCCTGAAGGAAGGCAAAAATCACCCCGTCGAACAACTTTAGGTTGAAAGCTGTGCCGTTCGGTGATCTGACGGCTGAGCAGGGAAGATCATGCTAGCCGGACAGTTAAAGCCAGATCGGGACGGAACCAGTCCGAAACAGGATGACTGGAACGGCCGAACGAGTCAACAGGTTGAACAACTCATGGTTGAAACCGTGAAAGAAGGAGTGCGCACTCTGACTTCTCTCTGCAAGGGCCTTTGTATACCCAGGCCAGAGGAAGGAGCTCCGAAATCGACCCCATCAGACTAAGAAAACCGAGGGGACAGCGAAGTGTGACCGCCTTCGTTACTGAGAGGTCGGACACCACCTGTGTCCTCCGAGGCTGAGACTGTGAACACGACCGTGTCGAACCTCATAACCAGACAGTCCCTAAAGTGCCCCTAAAAAGAGTCTCTGGCCAGAAGAATACCAAGGGAAGCTAGAGCCACTCCAATGGCTGGTCCATTCACGGACTCAAAGAGCCTGAAAACCGCAATACAGCAAAAAACCGAACCAACAACGTCACAAAAGCACAGCCCTTGAGGGCTTTGGACAAAGATGCTTCCAACAGTATAACGTAGGAAGGCTAAAACTTGACCGGGCAAGATTTGTCACAATGGAGTTTCTCTGCAACAGCCTTAGAAGGCTTGGAGAAAGAGGGAAAAGGGAGGTAGTCCTCATGGACACCTAGTACCAACTTGAAAGGATGAACAACAAAAAGAGCCTAAGGAAACTGAATCTTCCTTGGGCCTGGTAGACCCGCCCAAAGTGAAACGGTTAGTTACTGCGAGAAGCGTAACAGAGTATCCAAGTGACGTCAGGATAACCGTGGAAAAAACCGGGCAACCGATTCTTCCCCGAACAAGCCCGACTCCGGAAGGGGAAGAGAGCGCAAACGCTCCTTTTCCCTGGACGAAAGAGACCTGTTCTGCGCCAGAAAAGAATCCCGGGCCAAGGCACAGGTTTGAACCTTCAAACCAGCCGTGACATCAGAGAGGCTCTGTAGCACATTGCCCAAAAGGGCTAGAGAGACTCCAACGGAAGCTTCATCCACCTGATCAAAGAACTGAAAAACCGCCGGTGAATCAGAGGCTGATTTGCCTAGAGACTCCGCCAAGGTTTGCACGAGAGAGGTGGCCATGCCACAAGCCCTGAGAGAACCAGACAGAGATTCCTCGAGAGACTTGAAGGCCGAAGGCTTGAACGTGACGGGAGGAACAGCAGCAGGACCCCAAGGACTCCACCTCCTCAGCAGAAGGTTTGGAGACGGAGGGGAAGCGCAGGTATTCCGTCGGTAGGGGGACGAAAGGTCTGAATCCAGGTACCAAAAAGGAACCGAACTGAGACGAGGCCGGCTGAGAACGCCCCAGATTAGCCTCAGCAATCTGTTTCAACGAAAGGACCTTGCCGGTCCTCAAAGTGAACTCCGCTTTAACCACCAAATCCTCCGGGAAGGAGGGGGCTTGGAGAGTCAAAGAGCTCTTGGCCTGCAGAAGAGAGCCAACCGCGTGATCAGTGGCGGACTCCTGATGGGAGGAACGCACAGGTACCACGTAAGGGCACGATCGAGACAAAATCTTGAGAAGATTCTGAACCGAGGACTCAGTGTGAGAGTGAGGGACCTCCGACTGAGGGTCCAGTTCCATGTCTGACTCCTAGTCGGACTGAAACTCAGAGAATTCCTTGGAGGGGTCTGGCCGTTGAAGCTTCTGATAAGGGCGGCCCAAAGAGTCAAACACCACCGGAGGGCCATGCCTGGAAGAGGGCTCTGCCGGTAGGGAGTGAGAGGATCTCTGAACACCGGCCGGAACCGGGAGAACGTGGCGTCCTCCGTGCGAGCGGGACATTCCCGGTTGACCCAAACCGGAGGAACGAACCGGAAATTCATCATCGGAATTTTCCGGTTCTAGGCGAACCCTTTCCCGGTATGTCCGCGTTGGCCAAGCAACCGGGAGACAACCGGATGATTACCGGGTAAACACCGGGAGAACCGGAGGAAACGGTCTCGCAACCGGGAGAAGCAAATATCCGGTTGCGGTGGGAATGCCATGAGGCTCCAACCGTGCCATCCCCCGGTATGTCCGCGTTGGCCAAGCAACCGGGAGACAACCGGGAGAAACCGGATGAATACCGGGTGAAACCGGGTAAGCACCGGGAGAACCGGAGGAAACCGTCTCACAACCGTGAGAAGCGAATTCCCGGTTGCGGTGGGACTGCCAAGAGGCCCCAACCGCGCCAGTGCCAGGATCACTGGAGAGCCATCCCCCGGGAGGGGGGTATGGACTCTTATCGGTATGAAGGTGCCCCGCACCGACCGATTTGACTGTCCTGGTAACCTCTCCCTCGAACTGAGTGGAGGATTTGAGCCCGGACTCAGGAAAGGGAACAGGCCGTTCCCGATCCTGGAGGTACCTCCCAGGTACCACCGGATGATTGCCTGACAGACTGGCCAGTCTGGTGACAGAGGAGTCACCTCTGTCACTAGGCAAGCTCCCCGGAGGGGAGCCTCTCTGTTCCGTAAACATCAAGCCCACAGGACGGAAACCAGAGGTGGAAAGGGATTTCCTATCCCTGTTGAGGTCGACGCTGGCCTTAGCGGACAAGGGCCTCCTGGAGGCAAGCCTGTGAACAGAAGAAGGAGAGAGGGTTGCGCCAGTGACAGTCTCACGTTAGAAGAGACAACTGGCGGCACCCTCTCTGGCCTAATCATAGAACCGAAAAAGGAGGAAGATTCTGTCGATGCGAAAGGGAGAACCCTGAAACCCGAAGAGTCCAAGTGGCGAAAGAAAGACAGCGTAGTACAAAGCCTGCGAGTCTAACGGAAAAGGAGAAGGAGCAGAAACCTCCGAAGGGAGAGAAACTGGAATGGGCTCCGAAACCGGTTAGGCCGGTGTAACCGAAACGGACTGTGACTGAGGATTAGACGAAAACTTCTAGAGAAGATTAAGAGAACCTGCCCAAAGGGTCCCTAGTGAGAGAAGAAGAGTCAACTGACTTGGAAACAGAAAAACAACCGAAGCAGAAACTGCTTTGCCCGAAGTGGAAACCGAGGGGTGCAAGAAGCCATAATGGCTGACGCCACCCCGAAAACGAACAACAGAGTGAACGAAATAATTTTTCAACTAAAACGAACACCAAGAAATGACAATGAAATAAAATCGATAGGATGACTAACAGCCTTCCCAAGAAACTGAATAGAACAAAGCTATGCACGGAACGAACCCACCAGATAGACAAGAGTCAGAAAAGGCGGAGCAGGGTAGGCCCAGGTGTGGTTGAAAGGCTGGAAAATTTAAGAATGACATATCCGGTGCCCCAAGGGTGCGCGTCATACCCGGAAGTAAGGGGAGTCACTCCCGCTACTCCCTGCGGTATGGGTGCAGTCCCATGGGGCCAGTTTCGTTTTAGCTATGTGCTAGGGTAAGGTTCCAGGTTGATTTAGGCTAATGCAGTTGTTTTGAGTGTTGGTACAGTATGATTAAATTAGATTGGTAGATTTTTATTAATCTTACTATCTATATAATTAAATACTTACCAACACTCAAAACAATAGCATAACATACTTATTGGCTGGAAAAACCTAAAGCGTAAACGCTTAGTTACCAAATAACAAAGAGTAAGTCACTCTAGTGACCGTGGGGTTATCCCCCCTTTCCCACCTCCGGTCACGTACATCCACTTCCGTCCCCAACTCATTCCTATTTACCCTAGCATCAGGAGGGAGGATGGGTGGGAACCTTTGGTTGTTTTGAGTGTTGGTAAGTATTTAATTATATAGATAGTAAGATTAATAAAAAATCTACCAATCTAATATAATCATACTGTACCAACACTCAAAACAATAGCAGACTACCAACGAGGAGGAGGGTGATGCGACCAAGCGAACAAGGGAAGAATGAAAACCATACACAGAATATACATTCAAATTCCCTACACATCACATCTTAAACCCCATAATACTCCAATCTCTTTTCCCCCATAGGTCATACATGACTTACCCCAGAAGGGAACGGTCGAGAAAACAATACTCTCGATAGTTAAACAGGAGATGGGAGTACGACAGTCCGCCTGATGGCGGACAAGAGGTCGTCTGACCTCTTGATGGATACGTCCCAGGTAGAAACTAAGGAACGTATTGACGGAACGCCATGTGGCCACCTCCATGACCTTGGCGAGGGAGACTCAACTGGAGAGCGTCAGGGAAGAACTGATTGACCGAACTTCATACGCCCGGATGGGGCTGTCCGGCAAAGAAGAACTAGAGATGGCGTAAGACAGCTTAACAGTTTCTACCAGGCACCTAGAGAAAGTAGACTTGGATAGGTCCTTGCCATACCGTTGTTCAGAGAAAAGAACAGACGCCCCCTAGAACCCCTGAAGGAGCTAGTGCGGGACAGATAGTACCTAGAAAGAGAACTGGACAAAAGTGAATCTCTGAGACCTAACTGCGCCACGTACCTCAGGTAAAAGTTGAGGAACGTGTTGACCCCTTCACGAGAGCGAGCGAGGCGCTAATTGCGCGCGGCTCGTGAACCCTGAAAGAGCCGGATGGCGGGCTAACGAGAGACTGAGAGTAGGTTAGCTTGACACAGTCTAACAACCACGTTGCTACTGCATTAGAAAAAACGTCCTAGCGTACTTAGGGCTAATGGAAAGAAAGAACCTTCTTCTAGAGCCCCTAAAACCCACGGTTCTAGAAAGGTAGGATCTGAGCGCGCGGACCGGACAGAGAAAAAAAAAAAACGGTCCGCGACGCACGAGCAGAGAATTGTCCGCAAACTGGAGATAGAGAGAAGAGGAGACTCGACATCGCCGGGCTGATTCTTTGTCCTGAACCCGGGCAAAAAGCAAAGCGAAACGGCCGAGAAATCCTCTGCGAACTCGACCTCCCTGGAGAACCCGCTAGGGGAGAGCAGGCAACCCACTAGGGGAGAGGAGGCAACTGACGCGAGAGCAATCAAGAACACCGTCATGAAAGTGAGGACCTTGAGAGAGAGGGAAGCGAGAGGTTCACAGAGATCCCTTAGATAATTCTAAAGAAGAAAACACGCACCATTGCGGGACCCGGACAGCCCTCGCCGGGGCCCGCAAACGCACTGTGACCAAAAAGTGGGACACCCGCGGAGCCGAGAGCTTAGATGTTCGATCGAAACCTAAGGCCAACGAAACGGTGCTAAACAGAGAAGACCCGTAGACAGAGAGGGACTGAGCAGAGAGGTCCGTAGTCCTGCGCAAGTGGGGCAGGGACGCCACAACTGGAGAGTAGTAGGGAGCAGAACGAAACCATGCCTTCCAGCGCAAATCGCACAAAGAATTGGAAAGAGTGAGCAAAGAAATGACCCAATCATAAAATGAAAAAACCCTGCTTCTTGCTTCTGCATACAAAGTAGACAGGGCCACAACGTGGCATATATCAAAAAATTGCTGAAGTGCCGATACGACAGAGTTTCTGCACTACGAAAAAAGATTTACGTTCGAAGCAGACTAAAAGGATACTCGCTGGAAGATGGAAACGTGACGTAGAGACGAACAGAAAAGGCAACAAAGTAGAAATTGTCTGACGTAAAAACTTAGCAGATGACGCTGAAAAGCTCACCCTGCGATTGCAACAAGATGGCGAGAAGCGAAACATTGTATCCAAGTGACGTCAAGACACCGGAACATTGTATCCAACTGACGTCAAGACACAGCGGTAAAATCCATTTAAACGGTACCGACTTGGAACGATTCGCCCAAAACCAACATAGAACTGTCGAAAAGGCGTAGAAGAAAACCCAAATGAAGAAAAGGAGAACTAACGGATGGGAACTGAAGATTAGGTTCGGTGTAGCAGAGAAAACCGTTTCAACGGCCTTGACTTGCAATGAGAAGCCAAAGACAAACAATTAAGGCCTGAAGAGAGGCAAAGATCACTCAGTTGAACAACCAAGTGATCGCGGGCCAGTTAGAGACTGGTGAAAACATAAATTGGGGCCGTTGAAGCAACCGCTGGACATTACTCAAACGGCGAAAAAGACGGTTGAGCACGGACGGCCAAAATAACCAGGGGGTTCTAGAAGAACCGGGACGTTATCTGCCGGTCCGTTGGCCCAACTCGGTTAAATGGATCAAGAAAGTGATCCCTTGGTAGAACAAAACTTCGTGACAGGAAGATCTATCCAGAAGATAAGAGGGTACGAGAAAAAACAAACAAACAAACACCTCTTGTAAGAAATTTCAAGGGTCAACCTGTGGCCAACTGGATACAGGCTGAGAAAAGCGAAAAACCTCCCAAATATTAGACAAACACCTCCGGAAAGGAGGTTTGACCATAAGAGGAGACCGAGAGAAATCAACTCCTCTTCTGGAAGGGCAAAAAAAAAAAAAAAAAAAAAAAGACCTAGGGGGGGGGGATTTTTAGAAGCACACTGCTAAAAAACCAGTTCAAAGTCAGAGTATTGTCCCCAGCTGGTTGGGAAGAGCCCATCAGAGGCCAAAAAAGGGGGGGGGGGGGGGGGGGGCCTGCCCGAACGGTGCCCGAACGGTGCAGGTTAATACCGTAGAAACCATATAACGGACCAAAAAATCACGGTCCACCGACACGATATGGTCCACCAAAGGTAGGTGATCCACCATACCGAGAGCAAGCGAGAGTGGCCGGACCGGGCCACTACCCGCTGCTACGCCTTAGAATCGGCAAAATCCCTCAATCTATCCATCGTTGTAGAAGAACAACGGTCCAGTGGTCCAAAACCATGGACATCGTGGAGAGAGGAGGTTCTTGGAGGAACATGAACAGGAACTCTGCCCGAACCAACCGAAGAGTCCAACCGTCGCCTACTAGAGTGTTCCAAGCAGGTAGCGCTGCGCCAGAGCGCCTACGCAGGAAGTAGGGGCGGTAGACGGACTTTGGGAGGATGCGGGCTCTACCGAAAAGGCTGCTGTTGCAGCCTGGCAGGCTCAGAAGACCTCCACCCGCGGAAAGAGGAGTGTTTCCCTCTGTCAGACTGACGCCCGAGAGGCTGGGAGGAGACAGGCTTGAAAGCCCGACGAAACAAAGTGAGACGTTAGAAGGAGGACCTGAACGCCAAGTGGGGGCGAGAGGGCCTGAAAGTAGCATGAAACTGCCGGGTGCCTCGCGAGTCCAAGCCGAAGCGCTTGAAGACAGCCTTGATGAGGGCGACTTGAGAAACCTCCGCCTAGCGGGGGCAGCCACAACGTCCACTTGACTGACCAGGGCGTCGCACAGGAGGGAGATGAGGGATCCGAAAGAATCCTCGTTTATCTCCTCAAAAGAAGCAATTCGCCCGGCTTGAGAGACGGGGAGCGACCGAGAGCAAGGAAGTGATCACGCTGCACGACTTGAGTGAGTTAGATAACGACATCTGTAGAGTCCAGCTGACGAAGCAGAGAGGTGGAAACGTCCTGAGCTCCGAGAAGAGCTAGACATTTCCGAGTTGGAGAGGAACGAAGACTCTTCAAGAGAAAAAGGAGACACAAAACGCATGTCAGGTTCTGCGTGTGAACGTTGCTCCGTGGGAAACCTTCCCGTCTGGAGAGAAAACTCCGCCTTGTCAAGGGCATGAAGAGTGGACTCAGGGCACTTGAATCGAAAACGACTCCTGGGGTGCACTGAAGGAGACGACCACCCTAAAAGAAGAGGACCGCGGCACCGACGTAGGCTTAGTCACGACGTCGACACACACTGGCTTGAAAAGCTTCTGTAGGTCCGATTTCGACGACGGAGCAGGGCGTTGAGGAGAGGAAGGTCCGCCCAGCGCCCATGGGCAGAGACAGAACTACATCCGGGCGACTCTGCAGACTGAGGCTAGACAGAGCGTGCTCGAGGGGCCTTCTTCCGCGGGGGGAGGGACCCCGCAACGGAGTAGGCCATTCGTGAGTACTCCTCTCCCGAAGAGGGATCCCCGAGGGAGACCCTCTGCACATACCGGGGACAAATCCCCCACATGGGGATGCGAGACCGGGTACCGGGAACCGGGGGAACGCGAGGCGTCGACCCGAGAACGTCTGCCACGGTAGACTACGCGTGGAGAGCGAATCGGGGAGCGTTCCCTCCGGAGGGAAGGGCGAGACCGACCAGATCTCGCGCCTTCACCGGGCACTGTAGACCAGACCAGACGGGCTGGTCATAGCCTGCAGCCGTAATCCACGTCGACCGGTGCCGTACCGTCCGTACGCTCACCGGGAAAACTCATCCGCCCAACCGCCAGGTACTGCGTACCCATGCGGGGGGGAGAGAGCCCACACCGTCACCCCTTAGGGGATCTGAAGAGGTGTGTACGGGCCTCCGGGCTTACGGATTGCCGGGCGAAGAGCGGGCTGGGCTTAAGTGACGTGGCGGACACCCCGCTCCGGGTGTGGCCGTACAGATGGGTCACTGCCAGCGGACGCTGATAATCCGAAGGGAGAATATCCACGGATGAATATCTCCCCCGGCGGTCATAGAGAGGGTCGGGTGTAGAGCCATCCCGTCGACCGACCCTCTCTAAAGGCCTTGAGCTGGCTGGGCTAACATGGCGTGGTCGGACAACCCGGTCCGGGTGTCGACCTGTAGAGCCAAAGCCAGCCGACAACCCGCCGCGGGGGTTGTCGCCCTTGCCTAGGCTATGACACCTCTCCGAACTACGCGAGAGAGGATGCTTCGCCGTGACCGAGCAGACCGACCGTCTACTTGCACCACCGTCCGTGGTGCCTTCGACCTCCTGGCCGGCATCGACCTCCTGGTCGGAACGGTAGACAGTCCGTCTACAACCGTCCTCGTCCGTAGAAGATCCGACGGAGGGGACCTGGAGATCTGTGAAGAAGGACAGATAACAGAACCCTCCCCAGCCGGGGAGGTGACAGACATAATTGCTGGTACAGAAAACAATGAGCCCGCCATTCTGCGGGTGACAGATGAATGTATCGAATTTTTCGGAAGTTTGTGCGGATGAATTTTGTTCCGACTTCGACTGAGTATACACAGAGGCCATGGGCTCTGTCTTAGGAGAAGAAAAAGTAGTTCCTAGAACATGTTTGACCGAAAAAACGTCCGATGGATGTTTTGTGTGCGAAATAATTTAGAGTAGAAATCGCCGATTTTCGAACCGATCTCTCGGACGAACCCGACGAAGATGACGTGGGCGAAACGAAACGCCCGAATCGCCACGACCAAGTAGAACAGACTTCGAATCCTACGAAGAAGGAACACGCGGGACCCCCTAGGGAGGGTCCCCAAAATTATCGTGCATGACGACAAGGAAAACTGAATGAAAAACTAGCAAATCGACAGAGTAGCTAAACAAAGCAAACTACCTGTATCAAAAGACTGCATAGTTAAAAACTTGAAAAACCGCAGTGCCAAGAAAACCCCCCAAAAAATGGTTGACTAACCAGTAAGAGCACCGGCTAGACCAAACAACATAAATAATTTTCTAAACTTCAAAACTGTGTAATGAAGAATAAAAAGAAAACGAGGACTAGCTACTAAGAGCAAGCTAGCACCAAGGTAAACTACAGAACCAGAACAAACCCACCAAGAACACTTGAAAATGAATTTGAAAGGGAGAAAGGTTTATCATCAACAGCCTTGAAGCATGGTAAATAGAGAATGAGTTGGGGACGGAAGTGGATGTACGTGACCGGAAGTGGGAAAGGGGGGATAACCCCACGGTCACTAGAGTGACTTACTCTTTGTTATTTGGTAACTAAGCGTTTACGCTTTAGGTTTTTCCAGCCAATAAGTATGTTATGCTATTGTTTTGAGTGTTGGTACAGTATGATTATATTAGATTGATTAATAATAGAAAATACAACACAACACACTACAATGCTATACACTACCTGTGCAGGTATCCCATCTGGTGCAGATTGTTGATGGCCACGGCCATTTCGGCCAGGTAGAATCTGGCCATGTCTTCTTCCAGTTGGTCCCCATGTCTAGGGACATGTGCATAAAAAAAATCAAGTTCTTTACAGTTCATTATTAAAAAAAAACAGAGTGCTTAACGCTATTGTGACTGGCACTGCGTCAGTGAAACCACACTGCTGGCCTGAGGCTGCACTGGAAAAATGATTGTCGAATGACTGCTTGTGATCAAACATTGCTTAAGACTAAGAGCCTAAATGAAGTGTGATATGCACCAAACTTTGTCAGGGCTCCCAGGGACCCCCATTTGGGGGTCTATGAAGTACTAGAATTCTAAAGGACCCTCTAAAAGTATGTGCAAGGGGTCCCAGGGATGCACTAGAACAATTCTTTTTAGCATTCACAATGCCACTGCAGACCTGCCTACTTGGAATTTTCCCAATCAGTAGCCCAGCCATCAATTTTCAGTAGCATGGCAAATTTTTCTGTAGCATCCACAAACAACGGCAATCGATTTGTTCTCTGCCTGAGCCGAAACGCACTGCTTAATATGTTTCGCCGATTGAACGTGTCGACAGCAATCGTCTCTACCGCCATGATTCACAGAGAAGTCTGCATGGCAGAGGTTGCACTGCAGCGAGCATGGTTCGCACTGAGTCAACTTCTGACGATGCAAGGCCACTCCTCCGTGTAAGCTATTTTAAAAACTTGTGCGGCAGGCCGATGTTTTTTCTTAGAACAAGATGGTGTGCCAGATGATTTTCGTTTTCTGGTTTGGGTTAGTTTTTCTTCGTTTGAAACATCTCCCGAATCGCTACTGCTGCTGGAGTCCGCCATTTTTTCAGAGAAAGTAATAAGAACGCATGCGCAGTCACTTTGATAAAAACGGAAGTGACTAGGTTATCGCGCGTGACACGGCGTCTTCTCTTAGAAGCCGACAAAACCGGGAACGGCATAAACAAAAATAAAATGCGGCTGCAATTTGTTTTTTCCGTAGCAACGTTAAGGTTGCCGTAGCTCCGTAGCAAAGCTTTATTTTTCGTAGCTGCTACGGCCAAATCGTAGCAGTAGGCAGGTCTGCCACTGGGACCCTCTATCGCGCCTCTAGGACCCTCTATACTGTAAGTGAAGGAGTCCCTGGGACCCCTTGTTTTGCAGGATGATTTGGAGCGGCGATGAGATCAAATATTTCTGCCGATAACAACACTTCTTGTTGTCACATTCTCACTCGTACTGGGCACTCATTGTTCAATTTAATCAGTACTTACATTATCTTCACTACTTTCATCCTTAAAACCTGACTGATTGCCAGCATTACTTTCATCTTCAAGTTTTCAAGTTCAAGCAACCAAAGAATCTCCTCTCCAATCAGACCTCTAATTTTTGACAATTTTCATGCAAAATTATCTTCCAAATTCGACTGCAGACGAGCTAACAACCCCATTACTGTTTCAATATTCAAGGGAAGTAACTGTAAAATCAAACAAGAAAAGTCTGCTAACCTTAGACCGTATCACCTATGATTTATGGTACCAGACAGTGGGAGTTGCTCAGCAAGACCTTCATTTGAAGATGTCCGTCACGGAAGTGTTAAACTAAAACTAAAGACGGAAAGCTTTCTCCCACACTGCAGCATGACTATTCAAGATCACTGTCAATTACTGTGAAGTTCCTGATAATGTAATTTGAAAATTTCAAGGTTTTTTATAAACCATGTTGCCAACTCAGGCATTATAAAATACAATCATTTACAATTGATCATTTTGTCTACCTGTCCCATCAGCAACTATTTTTTCTCTGAAGCTTCCCAAGACAAGAATTGCTGTTTTTGTTGTCTATTTGTTGATGAAAAATTTATTGTAAAGGGCTTTGGGCTCATCTGAGGTAAAGCGCTATTTTAATGTACAATTATTATTATTATTTTCCAAAGGTGTGCAAACTTTTAAGTCTGCAAAAGCAGGTAGATTTTTTTTTACTCAAATTTAAAATTCAACAAAATATATTGAAATAAGAATGCCACTTTAAAAAAATCTTCCTTTTTATAATTTTGTTTAATCTTTCAGTCTTCATACACAAATTTTGGATATTTTTGTGTTGGTGGAGAAGAATCCTTTAAAAACAATTGGTGGATTTTTCTGCTAACACAGCCACACACCAAATTCAATGTTCACACCTGTCCATAGACCACTCACCTGGACAAGAGGGACAGCAGGTCTCCCCCAGGGTGGAAGTCCATGACTAGGTAGAGACAGGTGTTGTCCTGGAAGGCAAAGTGAAGCCTGGTCAGCCAGGGACTATTGCACTGCGCCATAATGTCACGCTCCTCCTCAAAGAATGAGATCTGTCAAATAAAGGTGTCATACAATAGCATACACTATACAGTAGCTTTTGGACCTCAGGCTCAGTGATATCCTCAGATTCCTAATGTCCTATAAAAAATTAAATTTTTACAGTCTTTGTCCTCTCAATTTCTTTGTCACAGACAATGCAACGGAGTAATTACACACAATCGGCTTGTGATTGCAAGGCAGTCCGTTACAAACGTTTTATGGCTGGCAAAAGTTCTGAGCAGTTGCAACACTTATTTTCAGCCTCAGCAAACTGAAATTTCCCGTGTTTCCAAGAACACTAACAAAAACACTGACATGGGAATAAGTCTTCTTTCTTCAGTGTTGTTTTCAATGTACGTTCACATTCGCTTCAAAGCCTCTGTTCAGGGTAAGTTGACACAATGTCACCTTCAACCTAAACAAATGAAAGCGGAATTTAAGGATATTTTTTGTGCTTCTAAACTAGATAATCATGTGGAGTTTTCAAGATGACTAAATTACTCACATCTGGCTGAGACAACACGTCCGACTTGCGCAGGACCTTCATGGCGTAGACGGTGTCCGTGGTTTTCTCGTGCACCACGTGAACTTCACCAAAATGACCTCGACCCACGGTGGCCTTGACCTCAAAGTCACTGAGCTTGATCTGGAGCTCCTTGGTCCTTTTCACCACTTCCTTGTCTGCACAGTTGACACCTTTCTGTTAATCATACCTGTATTCTTTTCATTATATACTACCATATTTTCTTCCGACAAACTACACCCTTCATTTAAGCAGCAATCCCAAAATTATATTTGGTACTCGTTGGTAGTACTTTTTTAATCTTGATTATCGGTACTAGTATAATTTACTATAAAGCTTAGTGTTGTTTTCAACTGAACTAAAAATCTGTAAAACATTTTTTTATTTGTTCTTTTAATTTTATGCTACATATCCAAAACTTGAAAATGTGATTTTAATATTAGCAATACAGTAGTTCAATTAATTGCAAAATTCGCTTGAAAAAAAGTATCAGAATATTTAGAATTATAGAAACCCAATCTTTTTTAACACAAACTTCTTATTTTCCCCTCTAGTTTGAATTACATAATTGACATTAGTTTCCATAGGTGAAAACCAAACATGCAGTTATATATACTGATATATTTTTAGAATGTCATGTACAATGGAGCAGGGTTCATTCTTGGCGTCGGTCATCGGTCATTGACTCATAAACCTTCGATTTTGACCGATAGTTTTAGCAGGCAGGCGGTCATCTGACTGATTGATTTTTCATCAAAGCAGTCAACAACTTCAAGGATTCTGTCGTCTGCTAAACTTGAGTTCTGCCGCGGCCTCGGACCATAAACAGAACTAAAAAGTTAAGTTCTATCTGGCGAAACAAACGCCGAAACGAAGAAATGGCGGCATTGCACATTCGGTAAAGCTTTTCCGATCCAACTTTTTGAAGACCAGATAAAGTTCCATCGTGACCTAGGGGTCTAGTCTTCTAGGCCTACTGCTAAACAAGATCGTTTCTTGGCCTTTTGACAACAAAACGTGTTTAAAACCAGCCATGCTTCCCAAAAAGAAGCCACGAGTAGGAAAGGGGCAAAAAAATATGTTTGCTAGTTTCGGACTCGCTCAGACATCGTCTGCAACTTGTAGGATCGTTGGAATTAGGTCAAGCCACCCCAATTTTTCCACATCAAAACTCCAAACCCGATTTTCGCTTCGTGCCACAGCGGTCAGTCTGTTTGCTTTGGTTTTACTGGTTGTCAGTCTTGTTTCTGACCATCCGGGGTTTTCCTTTCTAAAGCAGACACATGTCCGGTCATTCTAGAACGATCTTTGTTTACATCTGAATGCTTGTTCGCGAGAGCTTCAAGGTTGTTTTGTTTTTTTTTGTTTTGTTTTTTATTACACATTTTTTTCCATTTTACAATTTTGTAGGAAACATACATGCACATATCATACAAAATAGTAATCATTTTGATAACATGACAAAAGTGACACACAACATTAAATGTAACGAGGACAAAAACAACAACTATGGTAGTAATAGTAACTATGATAGTGGTGATTGATGACAACAACAACAGCAACAATGATAGCAATGACAATGAAGATGACAACAACAGGATGAACAACAATGATGACAATAACATGATGAACAACAATAGTATTAATAAGTAAATAGTAACAAATAATGGTAATAAGCACAACTTCAGCATAGGCAAAATAATTAACAGGAGTAATTATACTCCTGATGACAAATAATTACAGACAATACTATCACTACCACTATTCTCATCATATCCACCACCACAATCACCACCAGCCACCGTCATCAACAACACTATTAGTGAAAATAACATCAACCATTCTCAAATATATACTATAGGCTAACACACACATACACACACACACACACACACACACACACACACTCACATGAATGAGTACACACATACCCCACCCCCACCCATCCCTACATCATGGGGTACCCCTACTGTTTACATACCCAGGACTGAATTGTACATGACAACCGTTACCGAAAAGAACATTTGGAATTATACAGTTCAATCTTGTGACATGCTGAAAATAACAAAGTAAATAGATGAAATAAAAAATACAAGAACACTGAATTATGAGTGACATATGGGGTAAACATTTGATAGATGTGATATTTAATATAATTTGTACTAAGCTCTGTAAATGTATAATCATACACCAGGGAAAAGGCGAGAAAAGGGTGGAGGGGGGGGGGGGGGGGGGAGAAAAGAAAAAAAGAAAAAAAAAAGAAAAAAAGAAAAAAAAAAAGATGGTGGAGTGGGTTGGAAAGAAGTTAAGATATAATTGGGAAATACGGGAACCAATTTTCTTCAAATTTTGTTGCTGTATAGTTTAAAACAGACAAATACTTTTCAATGCAAAACCTATTTTTCAATACAGCAACAAAAGCCTGTAGATTAGGGTGGACATCTTGAAGTTTACATTTATAAATGTAGAATTTAGCCAACAAAAGCAAAAGGTCCATTACCTTGTCAGTTCTTGTATTTAGTCTAACCCCAAACAAAATTAATTCCTTGCTAAACCCCATGTTATAACAGTGTTGACATTTATCTTTTAACATATTTTCAAGGTCAGTCCAAAACTTTTGTATAACAACACAATCATGCAGATGTGAGGAATTGTCTGTTCTTCTTGGTTGCAAAAATTGCACAAAGGAGAATCAACAATTTTCTGTAGAAACAAATATCTTTGAGTTGGGAGCAATCTATGTAACAACCTTGTCTGGAACCACCGCAGCTGGACATCAGCAGTAGTCTTAAAGCAGTGAGAAAAGATTAATTTCCAATTAAGATTATCAAAAAGATGATTCCATTTAGTGATAGCAGCAGGGATGGCCTTGTTATTATTGAAAACAGTTTGTATATACTTGCTGCCCTTCTTAATTGAAAACCAAATTTTTTGATCCAACAGTTTGTACCTGTTAGTAACAATAATATTTAACTTTTGACTGTAAGAACGAATAGCATTCAGAATACCTATATATAAAACAAAATTAGTTCTTACACCAGGAAACTGTGTCAAAAATTCTTGGAATGACATAAAATTGCCCTCACCATTTATTAGTTGTTTAACAAAAAGAATGTCATGAGCGATCCACTCTCGCACAAAAATAACTTTTTTATTTCTTACAATATTTGCATTGTAGTGTATACACTCAGACATAAATTCATGAACTGAAGTAGGTTGACATTTCAAATATAGTTTTTTATAATGTCTAATAACATCCTTCCAAAAAGGATTGTGTACAGTCTGCATAATAATATTTCCATATTCTGCTCCAAATTTCTCAACATTATCTAACATAGGAAACATATTGATAGTAAAGAATTTCCAGTCTGAATCGTCTCTTGTAAGTCTACATAACCAACTGATTTTCATCGCCGATATAAAATTCCTCACGTTAAGCATTTTTAAACCACCTGCACTGTATTCTTTGTCAATGAGATTTTTTAATTTTACCTTTTTTCCCATTCCATAAAAATATGTATAACTCTTTATCTAAAGCAGTGATAAAGTCGTCAGGGGGGTCAGGCAGGCTGATCAGGAGATGAACTATTTTTGAAAACACATTTTAACTACTGTTATTTTTCCAAAAGGGGTTATCTGCCATGATGCCAAAATCCTTCTCATTGCTAATAATTTATCTTCGTAGTTCATTTGTACAATACTATTTACATCAGTAGAAAATTTGACACCTAAAATTTTGAAAGTTCCTGGATCCCACACAAAATTTTTGTCCCTCATATACCGAATGCCACAGTTCTTTCTACTTCCAATCCATACGATTTGGGTTTTATCAAAATTTATTTTTAGGCCTGAAATCTGTGAAAATTTAGTTAGAAGCTTCAAGTTTTTTGTCTGATTTCTTCGTTGACCAAATCTGAACAGTAAATAGAACATTTTTTAAATTAATGGAACATTAAAATCAATCCATTTTCTACAAGTGTACCAAATTTGGTACATGTAAAATGGAGCTCAAGCGGGAGGTGTTATTGTCGAACGGAGGTCCGACATTTAGATTTTTCTTTCAAGTGGCATTGCCGAGACACACTGATGGGTCGATGTTGGAGTAAATTTACTGAATTAATTAGGAAACAAACTCATATTTATACCCTTTTAAGTTGACATATAATGAATTTGTAGTATTTCAAACTTTTTTTATTTTTTTTAGGGGGGAGATTATTGCTTTCATACTAATATGTCTTCAATAATAATTAATATGCAGATCAGTTTGCTTGTTTCACTGTATGTTTGTACTCTAAACAAGTTGGGTAAAGGCAAAACAGAGCCTGCCACTTCGACAGAGGAAAAAGCAGCAGCATCAAGCCGTTCTTTTAGAGATGTGAATGGCATCTCAAAAACATAAGCTACTGCATTAATATGCAAGTGTGTGTGTACGCTTGCGTGTCTGTCTGCCTGTCTCTCTGTCCATATCTCGATCTGTCTGTCTCTGCTCCCCCCCTCTCTCTCTCTCTGTAGTCAGCCTATTCCAGGGGTTATGCACATGTGTTTGCCTGTGTGTTCACTGTGCATAAACACTATGAATGAGAATAAGATTACATTATTAAAAAAAAGCAGGATCATAGGGTTACATTGTGAGCAGGAATATTAGTTTCCTTTGACTTTATTTTTTACATTAAAGTAAACTATGAAATGGCAAGGTACATTTTACACTCTGTGTGTGTGTGTGTGTGTGTGTGTGTGTGTGTGTGTGTGTGTGTGTGCAGTGTGTGTGTGTGTGTGTGAGAGAGAGAGAGAGAGAGAGAGGGGAGGGGGGGGGGCGAGGAGAGAGAAAGAGAGAAGGGGGGGGGGGGGGCGAGGAAGAGAAATAAAATAAAAAATCTGATGAAAACCTTCAACCATGGAGAAAGGCCACATCTGTTTGCTAACCTTCATGAACACAATATGTACCGCAGTAAATCTGTGACCTATTGTTTGGGGAAAATGACCCATTGATTTTTCTGCCAACTGATCAAATGACCTATGATGTCCTGTGGCAAGAATGAACCCTGATGGAGGCATATCAGCTGGCAGATAATGTCATAAAATGTAAAATCTAAAAGCACAGCTGTCCCCTCAAATGTTAACATTTGCACTACTTGCAGCTTTTCTGGGGTTTTCTTTTCCCAAAAAACTAAATTTAACTTTAAGGGTTACAACAGCAAAAAATTCCTGACATAAAAAATACAGCTCAACTCAACAACTTGCCCAGTATTCCTTACATTTCTTCACAAAAGCGGCCACATTTTTGTTGCGGGCGAAGCCGTCCTGGCGACACTCGTCAAACAGGGCCACAAACGTGTCCATCAGGCAGTCCACTCCAAGCGTATGTGCACCGCTGCCCCCATCGCTGGCTGGCAGGCCTTGGAAGAGCTGACGCAGCTCTGCACATCTGTGGTGCAGCTGTGGGGGAGTTTCTCCTTCCATTGAAAATATTTCTGTTCCCTGGGCCCCCGAGGAAGGAGCGTGTCTTTTTCCAAATCGTATTGGCAGAAAGGGTTTGACGCTATGTGCTGACTCAGGATTATTCTGAAGAAAAGAAGAAAAAAAAGAAGAAAATCCAGTCATTGTTTAGCAGAACAGTGATTTGACTTTAACATTGAGTTTCTCTAAATGTACAATGTACCTACACAAGAGCAGAGAAATGTTACAAGTTAAGTAACCATCAGGCATCAGAATAGTATGAAGTCCAATCCTCTGAAAACCGCGGTAAAAGGGACTTCAACTTCAAGGCCCTAGACTGAAAAGGGACAACACTGAAATGAGTTCCCAACATGACCAAAAAGGCTTAATAAAGTGAGAAATCACTTTAAAATGCTGTTTAACAGAAAAGATAACCTGAATCAAAAGCCAAAACCTCTGACAAGAGAAGCCAATCTTCTGTCAGAAATTCTTAATCCTCTGATTCCTCTAACAATTCTGATGCCTGAACCATCATCTGCACGCACCAGCACAGATTATATCATTATTAAAAAAAAGTGTTATTATCAAATATGGAAATAAACATACATTCTCCATCCTAACTTAAGTTGCAATATTTGTTGCTTTGCTGTCTCAGCATACTGTAATAGTATAATAAAAAAAATAGTATTAGTCAGGGATTATTCTCAGCACCAGTCATCACTCATTGACTGATACAATTTTGAAATCACCTATTGTTTTTGCAGGCAAGAGGTCATATGACTTATCATGTTTACTTTGTCACAGTTTGTGTCTATTAGCAACTTTAAGGATTTTGATGTGCGCCGCAACTAATTCCATAGTAATCAAATTAACGGTGAAACAATAGACTGTAAAAATAATTGCCCTAGTATTACTTTATATTGCATACATAGTACTACTACTTATTAGTACAGTACTGTACTAACGTTTCTCATGCAAAAAAAGTGAATATAAAAATAATAAAACAAAACAAAAACAAAAACAAACCACAAACTATTCTCAAGTCATTCTTTGAACAAGCAGTCTGTGAAACTATGTGATTGACTGCAACAGTGTCCTAGAAAAGTTTTTGTTGTGCTCAAGTTGTATTTTCTTTTTCTTTTTTGCATTATGACATCATTTATTGAAAATGACCTATTATATTTTCTTTGAACTAGTCAAATGACCTATGATGTCCTGTGACAAGATTGGTCCCTGATTAGTCCTTATCTCTTACCCCCCCCCCCCCCCCTCTCTCTCTCTCTTCTTGGAGAAAAAAATGCTTGCTTACCAAAAGTATCAATATACTATCATAATTGGGATAAGAAATGGGACGGACGCTTCTGTGATGCAGGCTCTATTATGTGTGTGTTTCAAG
The DNA here is from genome assembly GCA_017654935.2 of Phymorhynchus buccinoides. Taxonomy (NCBI): domain Eukaryota; kingdom Metazoa; phylum Mollusca; class Gastropoda; order Neogastropoda; family Raphitomidae; genus Phymorhynchus; species Phymorhynchus buccinoides. Next base: position 22,779,497 of record CM065700.1, on the reverse strand, counting down.
GAGGTTATCCCCTCTAAAAGGGTATTGCAAAAGACTTGATTAATCAGACACTAGAACACAAGATAAAAAGTGAAATGTTGAGAAGACTGTTGGGAATAATCTCACTCTCTGTGTTTTTTTCACTCACTGACTCAGTCTCAATTTTGAAATGATATCCCTTTGGCTTTTCCCAAGGTATCTTGTTAAGGAAAAAAAAAAATGTCTGTTTCCGGTAACCCGACCGAGCCTAGTTTTTGCTGCCGACCCTAATTTTTTTTGGGGGACGAGTTTCCAAAAAAAAAAAAAAAAAAAGCATTTGAGCAGACGATGCAAGGGAAACAACCATTGCACTCTCACTCGGCGTAGTCAAGGACCGTTACTCGCGCAGACTTTCGTGATCAACATCCGCCAACACAATGGCGGGCGCAAGGCACGCGATTGCCATTTCTATGTCTAAATGCGATCATGCGGACGCAGTCAAAATCGTCGCTCGTTCAAATCGGTCGCCCGCTACTATGAGACTGTATATTTGCGACATTGAGCATGAACCACAAATTTCACTTTTTTCAGAAACATTATGAAATATGAACGATTGGAGTACGGAAAAATGGTTCAAGTAAAGAAAGAGTGAAATTTGTCGTTCATGCTCAATGTCGCAAATACACACTCTCATAGTAGCGGGCGACCGATTTGAACAAGCGACGATTTTGACTGCGACAACATGTTTCAGCAAATATGGCAAAAATATTGTACCGCGAAGAAGACAACAACAAAAATTTGAAAGCCTACCTACCTACCCTATTTTTTGTGGCCATGTTCCCGGAAACAGACATTTTTTTGTTTGGCCTAACCTCATCTTTGTTGGATAAATCATGTGTCTTTATTTATAAGTTTATTTTCAGTTCAATTTGTTGTCACATGCGCACACACACATTCAGTGATTCACTGTTAGTGTTTATACATGTACACAGTGGCTACAGGTACAGCGTTATTGCAACACTCAGACCATGTTCAGGGATAGTAACTCATGTTCGAAATTTTCGTCAACAAATGCATTTTCTTATTTCATATATAATATACTTAAGTTATTTTAACGCTTCTTGGTAAGGAATAGGGTTAAGAACATGTCAGAGTTAATGTTAGTGGGTTTTTAAATATTTGCGCACATTTTTTGCGTCCCGTTATTGAGCCCAGTACCCGTAGCCTGGAGAATATGAAATACAGGCCCGTACCCCTAGCCTCTGCCTTATATGTAATACACACACACACACATACAGTGCACACACATACAATTATATAAAAACTTATGTTTATTATTATATTATTCTAATTAAATAATTGCGCTATACAGTACATGTGGCCCATCATTTTGAAAACTGATCCTTCACTTTGTATGAGCAGCCATGAAGCCATGAGTCTGAAGCTCTGGTAAGGGCAGGCTCACCTCACCACCTTCTTCAAACACCATCAAGAAGAGGTGGTCATCAACTCCTCCAAGAATCCTACCCACAAGATCAACCCGACACCTGTACGGTAAGACATTTAGATTTATAACATAACTGCCAGCATGCAAATTGCAAGACTGTAGTGTATTGCCAGCAGTCCTTTTTCCCTTGGACCATTGCTGAGTGGAACATGCTTCCATCCATGGACTGGTCGTAACATCAGCCAGGGTGGAAGCCTTCAAAAACCAGATGTAACTCCCCACTCCCCTTCCCGCCACTCTCACTCCATTCCCAACCCCCTTCCTAGTCATGGCCGGAAACTCTTGCTACTTCTCATCCCCCATATTTCTTTTTTTTATTTGTCCACCACCACCACCCTCTCCTCCCCCATTCTCCCTTAGACTAAACTGTCTAAAGACAAGTTTACTACTATAATACTATTACTAGAGAGAGTCCCTAGCGTGTAGCGACCTCCTTACTTGGGCTTACTAGAGTCTAGACTTCCAACAATAGACTTTTCGCAGAACCCTCATTGTCATCAACACGATGAAGTTGGACATCATAAGGAAGAAGAAGAAGACCGACCAAGATTATCAATCGAAACTCAGTGCTGAGTGACTCAGTGAGCCTGACGGCCTGAGACTCAGGCCGTCAGCCCACGGTCAGGCTCAGGCTGAGTGAAACCGAAAATCGAAATGGCAACGGTTGAGACAGAGAGCACTGTGAGCATAAAGAAAGTAAGTGGAACGTAATAAATTAGTAGATGCACAAACCTGCTTCGCTATATCTACATCAAATGCCTATTAAATGAAATAAGCCACAGTTATTATTGGAAACCGTTTGTGTTCTTTAGTTTACTGTCAGTCCGTCATTTTGAATATTGCCGGAAGAGATGACATTGTCCAATCACAAACACAGTTACAAATCCCATATTTTCTAAGGGACCCCTGTGAAATAGTGTCTCCAACCCACAGACCTAAAAATAGGTATAAACGCTCCAATCTGCAGTTTCCTAAAGTTGTTCTCATTTTTCATCCTGGGTCCAATTTTTGGGTCAGTCTGTGTGTCTGTGTATTGATTTGTCGTGACTAGCACCAAAAACCCTGAATATTTACTAAGAGTGAAAATTCCGCAACTGACTGAAGCCAGGTTATTTTTTACTCCCACCCTTTCACTTACACTACAGGGGGTAGAGACACGGACCTACATTACATGTAAGTTCGTGGTTACCACATTTAACACTTCCCACCTTCCACCCTTTCACCTTCCAGGTGGGAAGTAAGAAAAATGGCTTCATTCTTTGCAAGGTTTGTAGGCTGCGAAGTAATCACTCTTTGTATTAAGACAAGAATTTTAGCAGAAAACAAGAGAGAGAGAGAGAGAGAGAGAGAGAGAGAGAGAGAGAGAGAGAGAGAGAGAGAGAGAGAGAGAGAGAGAGAGAGAGAGAGAGAGAGAGAGAGAGAGAGAACTGGAACATTGGATTTTTAATGTGAGGCCTCCGGCCTATAGGGACATGTACAATAAACAGCACAATTACATTCAATAAAAATAATGAAAATACCTTGATGATAACGTGTGTGTAATTGTGCTGTTTATTGCCTCACATTAAAAATAATCAATGCTCTCTCTCTCTCTCTCTCTCTCTCTCTCTCTCTCTCTCTCTCTCTCTCTCTCTCTCTCTCTCTCTCTCTTTAAAACCAGGCGAAAATGGTGTTTTACGTCCTCTTGGTCTGAATCAGACACATATGGAACATTTTTAAATACAAATATGTTGGGAACAATACTGGAGGCAATTAAAGAGCATTATTTTCAGTTTTCAAAAGTAGTAGAGGTCCAAATTGAGTACAATACTACTCGAAAAGAGTAGAGTAAACAGGTCTGGCTCAATATAAAGTGGGGTATCTACCCAGCTCGCCATAAACTATAAGGTGTTCTGAGTTTTTTTGTAGACTTTAAGGAAGCGCTTACGAGCAAAGAGACGTGCATTTTCTTTTGCATTGAAACGAGTCAGACCCCAATTTTCTAACGCATACAACAACGTTTAGGAAAGTTGCAACAATAGCGTTATGCATAATTTGCAATGTTAAATCATGTGGCTGAATGGATTTTAGCCATTATGTTCTCCTACTAATAATTTCTGGTAGGGGCTTAAAAACCCGAACTTCGTGGACATTTACCCCATGCTCCTCATTCCTGATCAGCATCACCCAAGGAATGCGGACATTGACCTTGGACCTGTGAAATTGTTTCCTTGCCATACCTTGCACATTTTTGCAGTTACAACCCACAGATTTGGTAGGTTGGTAGATTGGGTAAAGATCATGTGCGGACCTTGACCTTGGACCTGTAAAATTGTTTCCTTGCCATATCTTTCACATTTTTGCAGTTACAACCCACAGATTTGGTAGGTTGGTAGATTGGGTAAAGGTCATGTGTGGTGCAAACAGTTGATGACCTCCTTGAGCTTTGATCTTGTTGTTTCTTTGTTCAGCGCAGTATCTTATGAACATGCATTGCATGCCATCGCCTAAAACTTTGTCGGGTGGTGCATTAGGCCTATCCTAAAGCTGATGTGTCCCGTGTCTAGCTGATGTTGACGTTAACCCTTGACTTTGATTGTGTCAGATTTGGCGTGCTACATAGCCTACCTTGCGGATGTTTCCGTGCCTAGGTAAAAGACTTAGAAGAGGTGGGGGGGGGGGGGGGGGGGAGGCATAAAGTTCTACATCTAATGAACTGCGGTATGGTTAACGGTGTAGGCCTACCATGACATATCCGCCGTCATAGACAGGCCTACCTTCTAGTTTTTGCTATTGTTGTTGTTGTTTTGTTGGTTTTGTTGTTGTTGCTGCTGCTGCATGCTGTTCTACATCTAATGAACTGCGAGTTTGTTGTGTGTAGGCCTACCATGTCCGCCGTCATAGACAGGCCTACCTTCTGTTTTTGCTATTGTTGTTGTTGTTTTGTTGGTTTTTGTGTGTGTGTGTGTGTGTGTGTGTGTGTGTGTGTGTGTGTGTGTGTGTGTGTGTGTGTGTGTGTGTGTGTGTGTGTGTGTGTGTGTGTGTGTGTGTGTGTGTGTGTGTGTGTGTGTGTGTGTGTGTGTGTGTGTGTGTGTGTGTGTGTGTGTGTGCGTGCGTGCGTGCGTGCGCGTGCGTGCGCGTGTGCGCGCGTGCGTGCGCGTGCGTGCGCGCGCGCTGTTGTTATTGTTGTTGTTGTTGTTATCATTCCCACAATGAGGCTTACCAGTTTGTTCTGTGTTGTATGTTGTTTATGTGTAACATATTCAAGGTTAGAAGGCTATGCCACTCTTGGACATGTGTTGATTTGTTTGTATGTTGTCCTCTCCACCATTGTTGATGTGTACTGTGTGGGTGAGGGTCATAAAGGCGAGCTTGGCACATTCTTTTTTAAGAATGATGCTTTGCTTGTCTCACTTTGGTTCTGACCCACGCACTGCTAGGTGAATGCTATCGTAATCAACTTTGGTGGAGGGGAGTTAATTAGAAAAAGAGAGTAATTACCCTTTGTTCAATTTCGTCATCTCCTCTCTTGGCCTCTATTCTTTCATTCCCACAAGATTAGCATTCACATTTAAATTTTGTTCGAGATTTTCGGGTTAGGGAAAGGGATTGGCCGGCCAGGGGCCGGTTGCATAGGAGATCCTAAGTCTGTGTTACTCTGGTTTATCTCTGTGACTCCATCTGTTAAAAGGTTATTGGTATTCTGTATTTAAAAACAAAATATGTTCAATTTTTATTTTTACCTTAGATGGACAGATAGGCTATTTCCTAAATAGGCCTACTTATCTAAAGTATACAGTTGATCCAGATTGTTATTATGTTATTGAGATGGCTAGATTCTGTATTCATTTTTGTTTGTCACTGTTTTGTAAGCTGGAAGAATTAGCTCTGAAAATTGACGGTTATCATCACCTTACAAATCTATTAATATTTGTCTTCAACTAGATCGAGGTTACATCCAGGATACATGAGTATTGTATCTAACCTAATAATCTGCTCTAGTTAGGCCTACTACATTTTATACATATATTTTTCCTTGTTGTCTATGATTTCTTATCTGTAGGGATGTTCTCAACTCTTTTAATATTTGTTTTCAACTATAGATCGAATTACATCCAGGATACATGATTATCTTGTATCTAACCTAATAATCTGCTCTAGTTACTAAATTATATAGGGCCTACATATATTTTTCCTTGTTGTCTATAATTTCTTATTTTGTAGGGATGTTCTCAACTCTTGTAGGGGAAGACGGGGTAAAAAGCGCATGGGCGGGTAAGAAGCCCACCCCAATTATCTCATGAAATGAAGCAAATTTCAGTCTCATTTTGCCCATGAGACGAGCGTTAATGTCTAGCATTCGTCTCATGGACAAATTTGACTGAAATTGTCTTTATTTCATGAGATAATTGGGGTGGGCTTCTTACCCGCCCATGCGCTTTTTACCCCGTCTTCCCCTATGCTTTTATTATCAAGGTGTGCAAGAAGTGGAGATTATAGCGTCCAATCGGTCGTGGACCCTTATGGACGGAATTAAGTGTTGTGTGCGTGTAGGCGAGTGCTTTTAAACTCTCCCTAAAGGGCCAGCCACACGTCCACTAAAATCGCACGACTGTAGGGGAAGACGGGGTAAAAAGCGCATGGGCGGGTAAGAAGCCCACCCCAATTATCTCATGAAATGAAGCAAATTTCAGTCTCATTTTGCCCATGAGACGAGCGTTAATGTCTAGCATTCGTCTCATGGGCAAATTTGACTGACATTTTCTTTATTTCATGAGATAATTGGGGTGGGCTTCTTACCCGCCCATGCGCTTTTTACCCCGTCTTCCCCTACAATGCGATTCGATCACGTGATCTCGATGCGCCGATCACATTTGTTCTTTGAAACCACGTAATCGAATCGTATCGTATAGTCGTTAGATTTTAGTGAACGTGTGTGTGTGTGTGTGTGTGTGTGTGTGTGTGTGTGTGTGTGTGTGTCTGTCTGTCTGTCTGTCTGTCTCTGTCTCTGTCTCATGTGTGGCTTAAGCTAGGCCCACAAAATTCATATTAATTGAATTACTGTAATTCAACTGAGCGATGATGTCGCTGAGTTCGGCAGCTGCAGCAAGTCCTCACCTACCCGCTCTTCATTGAAGTCTGCACTGCACTCTTTCCTGTCCCTTAGTTTCTTTCCCCTCCACCCAAGGGAAGACCCCCTCCCCACTCACCCTTTTCCCCTCCCACGTCATTATCCGGGCCTGCGGGCCGTTTCACAAGGGCTAACGTTACGTAGCGTGAGCAAAAATCGGCTAAACGGCACTAAGAAATATCTCTATCGCCGACGTTTGCCAAAAACGTTTTGTGGCTGCTCCCAAAGTATCTCTTGGCGAACTATCACGTGACTAGCATGGGGTGAATACATTTCTTGTTGTTGATTGGTCCATTAAAGTTTGGTTAAAATAATTTTAAAAATTTGACCAATCAGACGAGCTTGTAATATTTTTCCGCAAACGTTTACTAAAGTGTTTCTTAGACCCCGTTTGACGTGAGCGTTATTTGCGCGGCGACCGTTATCTTGAGAAACTTGCCCCAACTCCCCCGTGGGGATACCGAGAATGTTTCTTGCCGCTTGCTCGGTGTTTTACAAGAACAAAACGTCACGCGAAGTATCGGCAAACGAAGTGTGTTTCTTAGACCGTTTTTGCCTTGTGAAACGGCCCCAACAGCAACAAAACGTTTGCAGCAAATGTCAGCAAAAGAGGTGTTTCTTAGTACCGTTTTTTGCCGATCTGCGCTCACGCTACGTAACGTTAGCCCTTGTGAAACGCCCCCATGGATAGGGTGTGATTTGAAGTAATCAAAAGCTGCCAGAATTAATATTAAGTTTTACGTCCTCCCGGTCCAACGGACGCATGTGGGACAATCAAAAGCTAGGATAAACACAGGGGGGGGTTGCTTCAGCCAATCAACAACTTGTATACACAACTGGAACAGTTTCATCAGAGGTCGCTATGCGCACAAATTACGTTTGCGCCAAAAGGGGAATAAGAAGCGAATTTTCAAAACGTTTGCGGAAAAATATTACAAGCTCTTGTCTGATTGGCAAAAAAAAAACACGCCACTATTATTATTGCCAAACCTTTTGTAAAGTCGGCAGGGCTCGATCACTTGTTTTCGAATATGACGGGTTTAATACAAAACTAGAGGGCTTATGTTTGCCTTTGAGAGCAAACATGACATGATTCTCCCCTTAATTGCATAAAGCCCTTTGCAAGTTATACTTTACTCTGATCGCACCAGAGTAAGGGCTACCAAATCCAGTAGTAACAAATCAGAATAGAGAAAAAGAGAGTTGTAGAGATTAGGGCCAAAGAAGCAAAATTGTAGAGTAGTGATTATGAAATAAGTGTGTTGGGAAAAAGGGGGGGGGGGGGGGGTGCATGTATGTGTGTGCGTACGTGCGCGCGCGCACGCAAGGGGTGGGATAGTTGTACAGACCTATTATTTGAAGGGAAATCACATACAGACATATACACAAATGTTTGAGGCACATGCTTCACACACACACACACACTCACACGTGCACACGCGCGCGCGCGCGCGCGCACGCACACGCACACACACACACACACACACACACACACACACAAATGCACTCGCACACATAAAACCATGTGTGCACATGTGTAATACTTTGTTATGCGAGTGGCGGACTTGCCCCGGGCTGTAGGCGGACCTGCCCCGGTGTCTGAAGAGTCTGAAGGTGGTCCTAGAGTTTTCCCCTGCTGCCGTACAGCCGCACCCAAAAGCTGGTCCACGACTCCAAACTGCCAGAGGGAGACGAAAGAGACAGTCTGTAATTCTCACTGACACTCCTGTTCAAAACGCACTTGAAAAAGAAAAACAGCAAACACAAAAGCGAAAAAATCAACAAACGTCAAAGGGTAAAGCAGCTAAGAAATCCAGAAAACAGCTGGTAGCCTATGATGCAAAAGAAAAGGAGAAGGAAACGATGAAGATTGTGCTTGCATTGTATGCTTATCTCCATTCTCAGCAAGCAGACAAGGGGAAGAATGGATCCAGTGCACCGGGTGTAAGAAGTGGGCCCACGTCGAATGTGCCCTCAGCAGGTGCAAAAAAGAGTCCCACCTACCTTTGCCATGACTGTGACTGATGGGGACTCTGTGTATTCTCGCTGGTGAAGAAATGGGTATATTTTCCTCGTGAAATAAACTCTGGCGCATTGCCATTTGCATTGCCTTAGTATCAACAGTTTTTGACTATTTACATTGTGTTTTCATTGTTGCATTTGATTATAATAATTATTCCTTTTATTCTTGTTCTCATTGTTGTATTATCAATACTACGAATATTGCTGTTTTGGGCTATTTTAGTTTTAAACAATGTTCTTGTTCAATATATAGTGAGTGAGTGTGTGTGTGTGTGTGTGTGTGTGTGTGTGTGTGTGCGTACGTGCGTGCGTGCGGGTGTGTGTGTGCGTGTGAGTGTGATATAAATGTTTATATTTGTCTAACTAATATTGTTGTTGTTATCGTACCCTGGCTAAGACGGTAAGAAACTCCAGGGATCATCCGAAAGGCCGAATAACTTGAACACTATGGTACAAATGCATCAGCTAGGGGTGACAACCTTACGCGTGTGATCGTTTTTTTATTACCCCGGCAGGTGTGCAGCCACACTCCGACTTCGGCATATGTATTAGAGAGTGAGTGAGTGCTGCTTTATGGAACTTCTGTGATTTTAAATTCGTTTATATATATATATTTTTAATTAGTTAATTTTAACTCTCTCTCTCTCTCTCTCTCTCTCTCTCTGCGTGCGTGTAGTGCGCTTGTGTGTGTGTGTGTGTGTGTGTGTGTGTGTGCGCGCGCGCGCCAGTGCGTGTAAGTGAGTGTGTGTGTGTGTGTGTGTGTGTGCTATAGATGTGGACATTTATAAGTGGGGCCTTGGTTGCTTAGATTAATTTACTCATCGCGCGAAGGTTATTGATGTCTGTGTTACTTCTATTTGTGAAGTGCTTTTTAAAAAACCCACTTTTCTAGTGTTGCTAGGTTTTAAGTATTTTGAAGCGAATAAATTGATTGATCGATTAATTGATTGATTGATTAATTGTTTGGTGACCCCCCCCCCCCCTCTCTCTCTCTTACTCTCTGTTCTCTCTCCCTCTCTCGCTCGCTCTCTTTGTGTCTCAAACAGATGCTTGAAATGAGAAAGTAGGAATAGATGTGAAAACGGGGGGAGGGGAGGGGGGCATAGGAGGGGTTGTAGTGAGGGAGAGAATGTTTGCTATGCGAGTTAAAAAAAAATACAAGCGCGGATTCGCAATCGTTTGTGGCAGC